>CM053594.1:167965171-167999164 GCA_028646575.1 Pseudocheirus occidentalis | reverse complement strand
TAATCACACATCCACAGCCTGTATTGAATTGATTGTCCTTCCAGTGGGGGTGGGTGACAAGGGAGGAATCAAAAGAATCTAGAATTTAAAGTTCTCCAATACCTGCAACTAAAAATTAAGATCAGGCTGGGATAGGAAGACCCTCCCTGCCCTACCAGAAAATAGAAGAGCACAGCAGGGGAGGGGCTTTACAGTGGGATGCTATTTTAGGATTGGGGCAGGGGCAAGACGGGGAAAAAATGTGTAATTCAAAAATGTAATGAAAATGAATAATGTAATCAAGAAAACAAATAAAATTAAATTAAAAAAACAAAGCAAACAAACAAAAAAACATTTGACACCACAGGATGTGCTCTACAAACAGGTATTATTTCCACATTAAATAATAATCTTAGCTAAAATTCACTTTTCTACTGATGGAACAAAAGCATTTCATAAGTTACTCCTCTCTAAGAAAAATACTTACACGAAAATTATTTTCTTTAAAATAAAAATGAAGATATTTCTGATTTAGTTTTAATAATTAATAGAATAACAGCTTGTTCCCATAAACTGTTGAATCAATACCCAATTATTCTGACATCATTAAAAACATTTAATGACCTAATTTTATACAGAAATATATGTCTAGTAATAGGTATGTGATTAGGTCGAATTGTCAACTATTTGTTTAAAATATAGAAAGGATTATGATTCTAAGTTGAGTAACTCAGATCTCACAAAAATACTTTTATTGTAGCACAGCTTTGTTCCAACTTTAGTCTATAAAATAGTGATTTAACAGTGTGTTTGTATCTTTGTTTCACAAACTTCTCTTTGTCTAATTATTTCCATAACATTCATAAAGGATGAACTATTTCAGGGATTTGATCTTACACACAAATATGTAAGCATTAGCAGGCATTTGACAAGTTGAACAATAATTTACCTACTTTTTGGGGGGATATGGAATGAGTACACATTTAGACTGAAAACATTTAGATATGACATATTTGCACTGTGTTCATATCTACTACTTATCTTTTGCTCTGATTATAGAAATTTACTATGTAAATAAAAAAAGCATGGAAGTTATTATAACACCATCAATATTATCTGTTCAGGACTTCAGGTAAGAGTTACAGCTGACAACCAGTCATGCAGTAAAAATTCCATTTTATAGCCAGATTCAGGAATAACCAGGTGGGGAAAGTTCCTGTTTAAAAGGAAATAGCACAATCAAAAAACTGAGTTAGAAGGATCATACCTTAGATTATATGCCAAGGCTGTCCTGTTAACTTCCTCTAAGATAAGGACCTCCATCTTAGACCCTTTGGGATCACATTGGCTTTGAGTAGCTTGTGGCATTTCTCTCAACTGGTAGATTACTGACTTAATGATCCATCAGACAATTATAACTGAATTCAAAATTGAAAATTTACTACTTGTAAATTTTACAAATTAAAGTGAAGTAGAAATCAGTTTAGGAATACCATTTCAATTGTGCCTTTTAATCTCAGAAATTTCTTACAATTCAAATATTCCTTAAAAGATGTAACCATCAAAACATTAATCAAATGACCTTAGTAATTTTTTTAAATGAACAAATTGGTCTATACTTATAACACTGACATACTGATATAGTTCCAAGAACTTGGCAAGTTTACAAAATTAGGAGAATTAACAGAGTCTAGTGTCCCTGCTTGTGCACCCCATTAATGCTTAGAGCTTCTGTGGGTTGTGCTCTTTGACACCTCTCTCATACAAGGTGGAAGAGACTGATTCTGTTGCACCAAGGTGATTCCCTTACACCAAGGTGGACTGCTCTGAATGGAATGAATCAAACTGGATACAGCTTCCACTTCATTCTCTCCTTTTCACAAATAGTAATTATTACAAATTTTAGGTTTTTTATATCACCAGAAGAACTTCAAATGATTTAGTTAACAATCTCATGATTTTCATAAGTGATTGCCAAATAATTTTAGGTGAAACTTCATCTTGAATATAGGTAAAATTAGGAAGTTTATAAGTTCTTAAATTGCAGTATTTCAGACTATTACAACACACTTTCATAAGGGCTGATAAAATAACCTGAGAGTTTTCAGACACTAAAAAAAAAAAAAGATGAGTGATGAAAATTTCCAACTCCCTATACCTCCCCTCCCCCCAAACAAGAGTTGGATCAGTTCTTTTTTTTCTCCAATCTTGTTTACCTATCTTTGAGGCTTCCTAGATAAGGACCTGTCCTAAGTGTTTAGCTTCCAATTAGCATCCACAACCCCAATTACAAGCTGCATATCACAAATAAACACATAAAACTTCCCTTACCCTTATCTGAATGAGATAAAAACTCTTCAGCACTTCTCTTTAACATATTACAAATCAAATAAATGAGGTACAATAATTTTTACTTAAAATGAGACCAGAATAAATACTACCGCACATGGATTCATTAAAAAAAACATATCATAAAATCTTACTTTATAATTTCAGTGATTTAGTATTATATGCTACAAAAGAGCTATTTATTCCAAACTCTTCATATTATGGGATACTATTTCCAGCTAATCCCACAGACAAATTTTTTCAAAGTAGCAACATGCCTTATATCAGGTTTTAACTTACTCCAATCATCAAATTTAAGAGCACATTTTAATGTAGTTCAAATCTGGGTTCTATCATTTCAGAAGGAACCCACAATTTATCAGTTTACTCATAGTGCTCTATAATTCTTTCCTACATACTTCCCAATCAAACAGCAACTTGTTATTACTGTAGTTCCCAATGAGACAAACAGAAAGTTTCATAAAATTTCCCCACATAAAAATCAAAGCTCCCCCCAAACTCAATATGCTTAAACCTTCTTTTCCTTTTCATATGCCTCTCTTATGGTTCAAAAAACAAAGTTTCTTATACCTTTCATATTTTTTCCCTATGTAATGCTAATGGAATTTGAACCCCTCAATGGGATGGACTTATTGACATGACAAGAAGGGGTGGAACTGGGAGGAACTGGTGCTGTGGATAGGGAGAGAGGCCCAAGCAGAGAGAGGCTAAAACTTCTGGGAGCCAGCATCTAGAGACTGCTGATAATGCTGGAGAGAGAGAGAAATGAGAACTGAGGACTGAAGTGGGAGGAAACTTGACTGTGGTGCCAGTGTTTGGTCTGTCTGTTTGGATGTTACTTTGTCCTATTCATCTGCTGATGGAGGATGTTTCTGTTGTTGCAGAAGTCCTGGGACCTTGTGGTTGGTTCAGAAGCCCTGAAAGAGGATTTTCTTGTTGTATGCTTACAGAAATCCTAGAGGAGGGTCTTGTTGATGTTTTGAGGGGTCCAAGGACTGTAGGGATGATTTGTGCTAATTTCTCAGATCTTGTTGTTGGATCTAGGTTTATTTTTCAGGAACAGAGTGAATTAATAAGTATTCTAGCAATGTATATCTATGCTATCTTTGTTAAGCCTTGTCTTCTCAGGAATAGAAGCTGCTAAGAACTTGCCTCAGGTCCCGAAGAAGAAAAGACCTCTCCTTGGGTACTGAAAGTTGTGGATGATATTATAACGTAGCTGTAACCTAGGGGTGGATGGCTGTTGTACTTTGTTACTGACCAAATGAATGTACTTAGTTTATGATTGGAATCTGATCTCCACTTGAGACTACCCAGGAGTGGAATACTTTGATTTTTGTACTCTGTGATAGAACTGAGGACTTAAGACTTTGTGACTGACCAAATGAATGTACTATCCAGGGGTGGAGTACTTTGATTTTTGTACTTTGAGATTGAACTGAGAACTTACTAAAGGATTGAGTTACCCTGTATTTTGATTTACTCTTTTCTGTACATGTTTTGCCTTAATCTGTTACTGAATGAATGGAGAGTTACTATGCTCACACTGAGAGCCTGGAAGTTGTTTGTGCTTGATATTATGCCCTCAAACCTTTATTATGTCTCCTTTAAAACCTTCCAAATCAAATACTCTGACTAAACAACTTTCTTCTTATTCAACCATATTTCAGTCTATATTCATTCCTTTGAATATTTCCTTTATTATAATTTTAGAACAAATTGAATGACATTAAAATCTTGCTTTCCTATCTGTATATTTAATTTGAACTCAAATAACTTTTTCCACTAATTCACTTATCACACTACAATTTTTTCCTCAATTTGTTCCAATTTAGCTATTCTTAAAAGAAAGAAGCATCAAAAACTAATGAAAAGATCCTTAGCAATTATAAAAAATGTAAGCAATTCATCTTGACTACTAATAATGAAGCACTGGTATAGTATGTAGTTATAACAAAAAAGATTAATTTCCCCCTCTACATTTTTCTAAATCTGACCACAATTCAGGAGTATAAAGGGAAATTTTTAGCAAGACACAGAGAGATAGCTTTACCAACAATTTTTTTTTCCATCTAGACTCCATGCAGACAATTACAACTTCTGGCAGACACTTAAACACACAAAAGATACACAAAAGAATCAACAAATAGGAGATAGTGACAACATGTAGTGCCAGTGCAATATTTATAGCACCCATAATCACGATAAAGGCTGTGACTAAAAATATCTCATGATGTCCAATCACAATACATAATAACCAGGGAGAGAACAGCATCCTTTAGCCTTTTGAGAAATCAGTATTAGATCAATATCTACTCCAGAGCCTATCTGACTGCTTGCCTGAACATCCTTTCTCTCCCACTGTCTCTCTGGCTCTGACTTCCAGCTTCCTGTGGCTCCGCTCCACCCTTCACCAAATTCCTCCCGCCACAGGCTCCATGTGACAATATTTAGCCTATTAGGAGCCAGAGTTTCTCTTCAAAGCAAGGAAGCTGTGGGTGGCCTCTGTTCTACCCTTTAGCAAATTCCCTCCACCACAGGCTCCATGTGATTACATTCAGCTTATTAAGTGCCAGAGTTTACTTTCAAAGCAGGGAAAATAATCAAATTCTCCCCTAGGTCTATTAAGGGGCAGGGAAGATCTTCAAATTCCCATTCCCATTACAGCACAACACTAAAGGTTACTTCTCCCTTCACCTTACTAGATGTCTCCAGAAAGGCCATTCTATCACACACAAATATATAAAGCCCAAGAAATTATTATGTCATCTTATTTCTTACATATTCTTATCTGACACTGCCTTTATCGATCATATCAGAAATTATCTTTGCATCATTGAGTTTTTCTTACTCTGTCTCTCTCCTGTCCCTCTGATGCATGTAGTCAGAAAGGAAGGGAGGGAGGGAGAATGGAGAGAGAGAGAGAGAGAGAGAGAGAGAGAGAGAGAGAGAGAGAGAGAGAGAGAGAGAGAGAGAGAGAGAGAGAGAGAGAGAGAGAGAGAGAGAGAGAGAGAGAGAGAGAGAGAGAGACTTTTACTCTACTTTATCTCCAGGGCAATTGTCATTTCAAGTTTCCTTAAAACAGTGCTGAAAGTTCTCATCTTTGCCTAGACTATAAATATGCATCTGGCTAAAATTCCAAATATTTAACCTTCCTGTTGGTAATATTAAGAAATTCCTTAAGATCATTTATTTAACAAGTTCCCCAGGCTGGCCAATAGTAATAATAGGAACCATCTTAGGTTTCTTTTTGCCAATTAAATAAAGAACAACAGGTTTCAGACCATAGAGTAATAACATATATCACACAGCAATACCATTAGGGAGAGTGTTTCCTTTAGATGTCTGATTACTTTAAGACCAGGACTTCCTTGGGTCTGCTTTATCAACCAAGTTAGAATCTGGAAAAACCCTGATTGTCAGAAGTCTGAGTCAACCTTGACTAGGTTACAAAGTACCTTACTTGAGAGCTCTCCTAAACCGGGGTCCTTCCTCCCTTTAGTGATGACTGCAACAAGAGCATTAAACAAGAGTCCCAAAAGAGAGACTAAATCAGAGTCTTGAGAGAGACTAGACTAGAGAGATCTCTTACCTGATAGACATTTTTTAAAGAGGGTGTCAGGAAGGGGGGGGGGAAATGAGTCTTACACTAGAAAGGCAAATAAGGACTCAACTAAAAATGGGAGTCCAGGAATCAGGACAGGGTCAGCTATTCACCAACAAAGAGATGAAGGGGGCACGGGTCAATCTCCCAAAGTTGGTACCAGACACCCTTGTCTGAATATGGATTGTGGAAAAGAAAAAGGAGCTCAGTCTGTCCTGCTTCTGACATCAGAACTGTTAATAAAAACCTGTTGTGAATTGTTAAAGTAAAAGAAACCCCAAGCCCAAATGGGGTACTGGAAATGAACCAGTGTGCAGTCACAGTTTACAAAGATTATAACTGCATTTATTGCCTAAGGAGAAGAAGCTTGTGAGGTGGAGCAATGAGACAATGCTCTTATTAGCTCTAAGGAGAATGGGAAAGGGTGAGGTATTTATACATATTTGAAGGATTTCAGACTTTTTGATGTATTTTGTGGCTGTCAGGTTTAAGAGAAAAATACAATAAACTGGTTAGTCAAGGGGACATGGAGATCTAGGGAGAAGATATTTATAAATACAATAAACCAGAAACCAAGATATTTGCTTTTCTCTCCAAGCTGCTCCTGACTGGTTTCAGCAGTTGAGTTGCAGGCATCTTTAAGTTCAGATAAAGTTTATTTCACAAAGGATGACTGGTACATCAAACAACCCCTGGCATCAAAGGTCTTTCTGATTTAGTTGCTGTGCTACTCCATTGTCTGGTTTCCCTTGTGAAAAAGGGAGAATGTAGCATATTAAACTGGTGAGAACAAGCATTACAGAGCCCATGTTCACAAGTAACAGTATGGCTGATCGTGACTGATCACACCAATACGAACTTGTAATGGTCTACCATAGGTCGGGCACAAATAGCCCATGTGAGCATTTGGAATGGATTTTCTAAATTTATGCATCATGTGTTTCTTTTGAGTTACTTCATTTCTCCTTTGCTCATACAACACAACTCCTTTGATGAGGCTATGTCATGCTGGGTAGTACTGTACCAGTGTCTCCTATGTTATACAGTCAATTCCAAAGTTTGAGACCTTGAAAGTGTTTTTGTATTGCTTCTTCCAACCAACATGTAAGCACTTGCCTTGTGTAAGTTCTCTATAAAATAATCTTTTAGATGAGTGCATGTTTGGCATTTAAACAATGTGGCCAGTCCATTTGGAGTTGTAATCTCTGCAACAGAGTCTGAATGCTTGCTGGATGAGTTTGAAAAAGGACCTCAGTGTCCAGTACCTTTTCCTACCAGGTGATCTTCATAATCTTCCTAGGACAATCCAAATGGAAAAAAGTCAGTTTTCTGGCATGGTGCTGGTATGTTGTCCAAGTTTCACAGGCATACAATAAGTAGGTCAGCACAATGGCTCTGTAGGCCTTTAGTTTGGTAGGCAGTCTAACATCTCCTCTCTTCCTCACTTTCCTTCAGAGTCTCCCAAACACCGAGCTACATCTGGCAATGTATGTGTCAAACACACTGTCAATATGTACATCCCTGGAAATAGAATGTCAAGGTAATTGAACTTATTCTCACTATTCAAAACTTCTCCATTTGCTCTAGTCAATAGTTCCATGTATAGAAGGTATGGTGCTGGCTGATGACTTTCTTGGTGTTTATATGGTTAGGCCAAAATTAGCATAAGTGACAGAGAATTAATCCATACTTTTTTGAATGTCAGCTTCAGAGGCTGCATTGAGCAAATAATCATCTCCAAACAGAAAATTATTCACCAACACTCCTTCCACATTATTCTTGGCTTGTAGCCTTTTCAAGTTGAAGAAGTGACCATCAGTTCTATAGAAAATCTTGATTCTGTGTTCACCCTCATTTAAGGCATCTGACAACATTGTTGAAAACATTATGCTAAAAAGCAAGGGAGAAATCACACAGCTTTGTTTTGTCTTATTGGTGACTGTGAAGGTGAGAGCATCATCTGTTGTGCAGGAAATCAAACCATTATGAAACTTATGTACAAAACTGATGACTCTGGGTAACCACTTTTTCTCATATACATACACATATATATATATACATATGTGTATATGCACATATGTATATATGTATGCACACAGACAAATTGTATGTATGTATACACATATGCATGCATATATTTGTTGCTGTTCAGTTATTTCAGTCATGTACAACACTTCATAATCCAAAATGGTTTTTTTCTACAAAGATACAGGAGTGGTTTGCCATTTCCATCTCTAGCTCATTTTAGAGAAGAGTAAACTGAATCAAACAGAGTTAAGTGCAGAATCACACATATAGTAAGTGTCTGAGGGTAGATCAGAAATCAAGAAGAGGAGTCTTATTGACTCCAGGCTCAGCACACCAATCCATTATGTTACCTAGATGCCTACACACATACACAGACACACACACACATATTTACCAGTGTACACATACATAGATGTATGCATACATATGCATAAACAAAAAGGATCAAATAAAGCTCTCTCATTTGAAAGTTTATATAGACATCAAATTTGTCCAAGTTCACATAGGGAAAAACAACAGCAACAACCAAAATTGAAAAAAGTTTCCATCTTAATAATTTTCATGCAAAATATATAGTGAATCATAGTTCTAGTGAACAAAATAATTGATTTTAAAAAAATTAAATCACAAAGAACTTTCTTTGGAATGTAACCCCAACTTCTGTAGATTCGTTGAAAGGATCTTATGGACAATCAGTAACAGAAATTTATGTATTCTTGCTCCTATTTCCACACAGCTTTAATTTATTTGCTTTTTGAGAAAGCTTTTCATTACACAAAGTTTTGAGGTTATGAATGTTTAGCATGCTAATATCTAATGAAAACACTGTTCATATTTCGTGAGTACATTGGAGACTTTTATCTGTAGCAATTTTCTGATTCCACTGTGTTTTAATTCTTCAGGACATTTTGAGATTTGTATTTGTAGTACAGACATTTGTCCTGAAAACGATGGTGAACTTCTTATGTCTGATTCTGACTACTTGATTATATCTTATAAGCATTTGGTTGGTGATAATATTTTTACATCCACCGACGTTTATAAAACTATAATCTAGTATGTTACATAATTACACTTATTCCCTTACAAAAGTCTGCTTTGATCTATGATTCCTGGCTAATGAAATTCTATTGTTTCTGTCAGCAATCATCTGATCTCCTATAGCTATTATGCACACTTTCATTTTTCTTAAACAATTACAGTTGACAGCTATTTGTTTGGCACATCTCTTGATATATTGTTGGATGAGTGCTTATGGATGTTGCCTGTGGGAGACTTCTTCATTCCCTTCTTAGAGTCTAGCTATAGTATAGAGCCCTTCTGGTGGTAAGCTAATATCAGTTACATTTGATAGATTCAATGGCCTTTACCATTCCTCTGTGAGGTGGATATGTTTGTTCAAGAAATGCTTCTACAATTTTCATCATCATAATTATCAATAACATAATATAAGCATAATCATTATTGTTGTTAAAATTATTACCTCTATCTTCATTAATGGAGGGACCTCTTATATTGATGAGATTGCAGATACATTTGAATATTTTAGTCTTATTATTACAGTTATTAAAATGTTTCATGAAGAATGTAGAAAATTGAAGTATGCATGATATATACATATATGTATGTGTATTTATACATGTGTGCATGCATAGACACACAGATATATGCACATATACAAGTATGTACATACATATATGTCTCTCTGTGTGTATACATATACACACACACACATATATATGTATATGTATGCTTGTATGTATATTTCTCAAAAGGCTTGAAGTACCAGAGATTTAATTTTTGGTCTCAAAATTGCAGCTCTCAAGTTCTGAACAAATATGCTTCATTTGTGCTATTTTATACCCTCAGAAACATAATTTCTGGTGAAATCTTACATATTTTAACAATTTTACTCTGTATTCAGCACCAGTCTATTACAAATACTGGCTGCTTCAGGAAATGATTCCTTTCCTAGCAAATAACTTTTAGACTGTCTGAGAAATGGCTAATATTTCATAGGAATTAAGGAGTTTTACTTAATAAAACTGACATAAAAATTCAAGGGAAGAAATGGGTGATTACAGAGAGATGATAGTATAGAAGGAGAGGAGCCTTGATAGCCTCATTCAAATAATCCAGTAAAGCCTGACCATGTGTGGAAATACGAATAACCTGTAGACTTCCCATCCTAACACTGGAAACCCTTGAAGTCTTGTAGAGAGCTTAGGGTAAACAAGTTGAGATAGATAGAGGGTTTAAGAGAAGGCAGGGGACTCTGGGGGAAGTCTGGGAGGCATAAGACTCAGTGAATAACTCTCACCCTGAGTTTAGCAGAGGAAGGTGATCCTTAAAGTACAGAAACCAGGAAGGAAGAACACAATATCTGACCCTGTCAAACTCCCTCTTCCTGGAAGAATTGCAGTCTCTGAATCCAGGCTCACGAAGGGAAACGAATGTCTGCCCCATGGTCAGGGTTCCTGATTGTTGTGGAAGGAAAAAAAAATAATTTTTGGTGGGTTCTGGGCAGGATATATTTTAAGTGTTTACTATGTGCCAGGAACTATGCTAAAAGCTAGAGATATAAATATAAAAAGAAAGATATGCATTTCCTGCCCTGAGGGAACTTACAATTTTGTGAACAAATTAAGCATATTTAAGGGCATGGTGGCCAAAGAATGAATCAACTAGCATTATTGAGCAGCCACTATGTTCCAAGTACTGTGGTAAACTCTGGGGATACAAGGAAGGCAAAAAAAAATAAAGGAAAACACAGCCCATGTATGCTCTCAAGAAGCTCCAATTGTAATGGTGGAGAATGCAGCTGTGTATGAACACAATTTATACAGTAGTCTCAAGAGGTAGAGAAGGTAAGACTTCATCTGAGATTTGAAAGAAGCCAGGGAAGCCAGGAGGCATAGATGAGGAGCAAGACAGCGTCAGGAATAGTCAATGAAAATGTTTGAAATCAAAAGGTGGAGTATTGTTTATAAGGAACAACAAAGGTGACAATATCACTGGATCACAAGTAGAAGAGAGTAAAATATTACAGCTAGAAAGTTAGGAAATGGATTAGTTATCTGGCCTTAGCCACTTACTAACTGTGTGATCCTTTGCAAATCACTTAACCCTGCTTGCCTCCATTTCTTCAGCTATAAAATGAGCAGGAGAAGAAAATGGAAAACCAGTCCAGCTAAGGAAACCCCAGATAGGGGGTCCTGAAGAGTTGGATATGACTGCAATGACTGAACTACAACAATCACAACAGCTAATTATGAAGCATTATTCTTTTTTTCAAGAGAGGGCTGTTTTGCCTTAGGAAGTTACAGAGATGGTGAGTGGAGTAAGAGAATTGACTGACATGCCTTTTCCTGGAATGATAAGATTGAAGACTGTTAATTCTTTAGAAATTGTGTTAGCAAATGGAAGAAGAGGAGGAGAAAACTCAGACTTTGACATGATATGAACATGTGGAGAGAACAGTAGGCAAATGTGGTGAATCTGAGCAAGATCTGGGATGAGCTAGTTATAGAGAACTCTCACCATAAGAAAGCAGGGCCACAGGATTTGTGTTGGACAGTTGCATTGGGGCATGTCTCCCTCTGTCACCAAGAGGATCCATCTAATTGATCCTATCTAACTTCGAAATTACAAATCCCTGCCATACCATGTCTGTGCATACTGATGAATCCCTACATAACTTAAAAAGCTGGGAAAAGAGAATGTGACACAGGGGTAGGGGCTGTCCTTGAGCCCAAGTGGATGTAACACTACTGTTGGTATTTGATCACAGCAACAGAAATAATAATAGCTTCAGAAGCTCTCAAAATAAAAAATAATAAAGGTACATGGAAATTATCAGAAAGTGATAATGGGGGACTCATGTCCAAGCACTGGGTGCAGGACTAAAAATTGCAGGCCTTTCAGTTTCAATGCCTATACCCTCTTCTGGGTCATACTTCAAGGGAGAGAGAAATTTTGGCCCCAAAGGAAGAGGGAACCTGAAGAACAGTATCAGTTATAATTCCAAGATATCATAACCCTTCCTGGGTAAGGACCAGGCCAAAGTCCAAAAAGGCAGTGACAATACCTCTTCCTAAATCACACTAACCTGGGAGCACTGAAAACTTCCAAAATTTCACAACTACCTCTGAAAAGCCTTGCATTTAGGAGAGGGTCCCAACCCTACTCCACTTTGGGAACAAAGCCCAACTTTATCATAAATTCATACTCTAGAAATACACTGGTAAAATGAGCAAGCAGCAAAGAAATGACCAGAAAAATTTACTATGGTGATGAGGAAGATAAAGTCACAAACTCAGAAAAAAATGAAGTCATAAGAGATATAAGCATGACTTCAAAGAAAAAAAAAAGGATCTGGCAGAGGCTCAACAAGAATTTCTGGAAGTACTAAAAAGGAATTTTCATAATCAAACAAGAGCTGTAGAAGAAAAAATCAGGCAAAGAAATAAGAGTGAGGTAAGAAAATTATGAAAAGATAATTAACATCTTGATAAGAGATGCACAAAAATGCTGAAGAAAATAAGACCTTAAAACACATAAATTGGCCAAATGGAAAGAGACAAAAAAAACCTCTACTGATGAAAATAGCTGCATAAAAAGAAGAATTAGCTAAAAGAGAAAAAAAAGGTACAAAAGCTAACTGAAGAAAATAATTCCTTAAAAAATTAGAGGCAAGTGAAAGGTAAGGACTCCATCAGACATCAAGAAACAAAAAGTCAAAAGAGTGAAAACAACACAAAACATTTAATCAGAAAAACAAGTCACATTGAAAAATAGATCAAGGAGATGTGATTTAAGAATTACTGGATTTCCTGAAAGCTGTGATAAAAAAAATACCCTAGACATTATATTTTGTGATATAATTGAGGAAAACTACCCCAGTATCTTAGAACCAGAAGATAAAATAGAAATTGAAAGAATCTACCAATGATCTCCTGAAAGAGACCCTGAAATGAAAACTCTCAGGAATATTATACATGAATTCCAGGGCTGTTAGGTCAAAGAGAAGATACTTGAACAGTAATAAAGAAACCATATAAATACTGTGGAGTCACAGTTGGGATCACATAAAATTTATCAGTTTCCACATTAAAGGAATAGAGGGTTTGGAATATGACACTCCAGAGGTCAAAAGAGTTAGGATTGCAATGAAGAATCACCTGCCAAGCAAATCTGAGCATAAGTTTTCAAGGAAAAATTATATTTAATGAAAAAGAGAACTTTCAAGCAATCCCAATGAAAAGACTAGAGCAGAATTGAAAGTTTGACTTTGAAATACATGACTCAAAAGGAGCATAAAAGGTAAACATGAAAGAGAAATTACAAGATACTCAACAAAGTTGAATGTTCATAACTCTATATGGGGAAATGAAGATTATTAGTATTCATAATCAAAGAGGACCAAAATGACATCACTATGCTGGGTTTAATGTACAGTTTCTCCAACTGTGGCAGATCAGACCAATACAAGCTTGGAAGGCTCAAACAGAGGTTGGGCAAAACTAATCAGTATGAATATTTAGAATAGAAAGGTCATTAAATTTTCACATAGCTCGTGTTTGTTTTGAGCTACTGCAATTTTGCTTTGCTCATACAGCACAGTGCATTCTTTAACATAGGCACACCTTATTAATGGTCCTATGCCAGTGTCTCCCATATCTCCCTCACAATTAATATCAACGTTCTTCAGAAAGACCTTAACAGTTTTCTTTTGTCACTTCTTCTGACCTCCATGTAAGCACCGGCCTTATGTGAGTTCTTCATAAGACAGTCTTTAAGGAAAATATGTGTGTGCCATTCTAATAACATAACTAACCCATTGTAGTTGTGCTTTCTACCTTAAGATTTTAATGCTTGGTGGTTGAGTGGGAGAAAGGACCTTAGGGAGTACTTTTTCTTGCCAGGTGATCTTTAGAATCTTCCTAAGACAATTCAAATGGAATCAATTCATTTTCTTGGCATGACACTGGTACACTGTTCAGGTTTCACATGTATGTAATGATGAGGTCAGTACAGTTGCTCCATAGATGTTTAGTATCATAGGCAGCCTAAATATTTCCTTACCACACTTTCCTTTAGAGCCTCCCAAACACTGAGCTAGCATAAGCCCTATCACCTATGTTTACATCCCTGGAAACCTTACTGCCAATGTAAATTATCTGTAACTTTCACAATTTCTCCATTTGCTGTAATCAATAGGTTCAACATAGGGATGGTATGGTGTTGACTGGAGGAGAGGCTTTGTATTTGGTGTTAAGTATCAAGCCAAAATTAACACAAGTAGCAGAGAACTCTTTTGCACCTCAACCTCAGAGGCTGCATTGAGTGCGCAATCATCTGTAAACATAAAGGAACAGACCAACTTTCCCTCCACTTCAGTCTTATCTTGTAGTCTTTTCAGGCTAAATAATTTACCATCAGTGGGGTAACTGACCTTGATGCTATTTTCATCTTCATTGAAGGTATCTGACAAAATAACTGAAAAAAATATACTAAAAAACATTGGAGCCATCAGACAACTGTCTTATTCCACTGGTGACTAGGAAAGTGGAAGAGTATCATCTAGTAGTCAGAACATGTGCAAACATACAATCATGGAATTGGTGTACAATACTTATAGACTTCTCTAGACAATGAAATTTTGGCATGATCTTCTGCAAGTCCCCGCAATTGACAGTGTCAAAGGCCTTGATCAGGTTGACACATATTGTGTACAGAGATTTTGCTCCTGGTAAACATCATATCAATTGTTCCTTACCCCTTTCTGAAGCAACATTGGCTCTTGGGTAGATTATCATCTTCTAGATGAAGGAGCAACATCTATTAAGGGTGACTCTGGCATAATTCTTAGCAGTGACTAAGAGAGACATTCCTCAGTGGGAAAATTATTTCACATAAAAGACACACGAAGAAAAGATTTTTCCTTGGAGGGAGAAATGATGGAAGAATTGGCAACTCTTGAGTTTAACCCTTGTCTATATTAGTAAAAAGAGGGAAAAATAAATATTCACACTTGATTGGGTATAGAACTGTATCTTAACAACAGGGAAGTAGGAGATGAAGGGGATAATAGAAAGAGATGGAGTGATAAAAGGAAGGGTGGCTAAAGGAAGACAGTGGTCAGAAGAAATGAATTGTTTGAGTTGATGTCTTAGCATCCTTAGGATTCTTTATTTCAGAAATAAATTACACGTGGTTTCCATGAAGACTGTATATAAGAAAACATAATTTAAGCATCTAAATCGAATAAAACACAATCCCTTTAATAATGCCAACATCTCACTACATACTCCTACTTATTTATTCCAAGAACATTTATATTCCAATCTTCAATGTTGAAATAAAAAAAACAACTAACATGTACAGTGACCAAACATTCATTTCTTTAGGTGACAACTAATTTCTGGCCTATAGAACCAGTGCACATACTTTTTTGTCACTGACATTTTTACTGTGCTCAAAAAAACCATCTCCTTTTGATGACTTGCCTGCTTATGTATGCATTCTGCATTTTGACATTTTACTTCCCACAAACGTTATATGGGAAACCACACTTAATGCTAAACCTCCAATTATAAGGCATAATCACATTGCCTTGTGATTTTTAGCCTGGTGTACATATGCAGTTTAAATTTACTCATGCACACACATCACTTTAAATTTTTCTCCATTTTTGAAGGGAAATTTGTGTTCAGATATTTCAAGGAATAAATATGTATGTGCTTTTACACTTTCCCTCTCTTGAAAAATATCAAACCATAGGAGAATTAGAAGTAAATTTCTTATTAGTAGGTGGTTATGGCATTTTAGAAAAGCCAAATTCAACTTGCAAATTGGAGCCCAGCTGCTAGTTTAAATCAGTAAAAAAATGAAATCTTTTTGAAATATTCATTTAATATGGGTGAATGCCTTTTTGACAGATGTAAAGTGAACTTGATTTATAGGAGGAACCAAGATGGTCAGAAACAGTGTCTGAGATCCAAGAAAATCATGAAGAAATATGGATTGCAAAGTATTAAAAAACAATAACAACAACAACAAAGGACAGAGATGTTGCTGTGTTGCTGTAGAAAACAATCTAAAGGGTGTTTATTTGTTGTACTCTCTCATTGTTTATGAAAGATAAGTGAAGCATTAGTAGCAATGGGATCCCTTTATTTAGTTAATAGTAATGAAGTCTTATAAGAATCAGATATTCCTTTATGTTTCACTTGGAAGACTCAAGTCTTTATTTCTGATGACAACATAATGACAGATATTCCTTTACAAAATTTTTGCCTTTCTCTGCAAAAATTTTCAGGTTGTTTGATTTTCAAGGCATTTTAGGAAACAAACAACAGCCTCATATCTACTTGAAGTCCATGTGACAGTAGTAGTGATTTCTACCAAATCAGTAGAACTCATGCCTCCCCATTTGTGAATGAAAATTCCTTATGTGAAACACAGACTCTGTCTCTAATACAGATGTAGAGACATAGATTTACAGATGGACAGAACATTGGAAACTGGTTTATCATCAGTACCATACTCACCATTAGCTTTTAAGGACTCCCAGAACTATACAAATATTGCCTCATTTTATCCTTAAAATAAGTCTTCAAGGTACATCTTAGTAACCCCATTTTACAGATGAATAAAGTGAGGCAGCAGAGCTTAAGTGACTTGCATAGGGTTACACAGATGGTATTTGAGACTGGATTTGAACCCAGGTATTTTTGCCTTCAGGTCTATATTGTAAGACATCTATGTAAGAAACTAAAGCTCACAGAGGGAAAGTGACATTTCCAGAAAAGTGATATTCCACAGTTAGTTATTGACAAAAGCAAAATTTGAATTCTAATCCTCTGATGCCAGAGTCAGGGCTCTTTCCACTAAAGCACAATTCATGAATTGACTCATTGTTTCATTCATTCACTTGTTCACTGACTCATTCATTTATACAAAGCTTCCCTAGAGTTTATAAGCATTTTGAAAAATTGAATTCATTCAACTACTCTCCAGGACTGAAGACAACTATAGTTCTTTGATTATACCTAAGTGAGAAGGGAACATAACTTTATCGTGTCACTGCCATAAAAAAGAGTATTGCCTCAGGTAGACCTTTGTTTCCTACGGTGCTTCGCCTTTCTCACAGCAGGGGTTTGGTAAATATTTTTTGTATCCTTTTATGAGACAAATCGTCAATCACTTTGTGTGTGTGTATGTGTGTATGTGTGTGTGTGTGTACTTGTGTGTAGGCATACTTACTTCCTTATTCCCATTGTATGGGCTTTTTATTCTTGGACTTGGTCCTTGACTTCCTTTTCGGCTTTTTGAGAAATGTTGCTTTCATTCATCAATTCATCAAAAAAATACTAGTTTTGCCTTCAGCATGGATTTCTCTGTACCTTTTTGAATGTTGGCTTCAGTCATGTCCTTTTAAGTTTCAGGCATTCACCTTTCCCTCTCCATGCAACTGTTTATTGCCACTAATCCCTGCAATATATCAACAGGTCACGTAGTAAACATTTTAGAAGGAATTACAATGACCCAGCCAATGGCCATTTGGAAGGATGTTTCCTTCACTCATTCCTGTTTTAAGGACCTAACAACTCCCAAACTAATTTTGTACACTGGGAAATTGGGAGTTGGACAAAGTCATTCATTTCTGTTATTTGTCAGTACAGTTTCTTTGCATTTTAGCCACTGTTTGAAACAGTTAGATGACTACATTTCTTTGCTTTAAAATTAAAGTGTATAGGGGTGGCTAGGTGGCGCAGTGAGTAGAGCACCGGCCCTGGAGTCAGGACTACCTGAGTTCAAATCCGGCCTCAGACACTTAACACAAAAAACTAGCCATGTGACCTTGGGCAAGTCACTTAACCCCAATTGCCCTCCAAAAAGAAAAAAAAATTAACGAGTATAACTATGACATTTCAAAAAAATATTTCTACGATGATGATAATCTATGTTGGAATTTAAAATTTTAAAAATGTTTTCCAACTATATTGTTTCATTTTTGTATATAAGTTAGTATGCTATATAACTGCTTTTAATGGGCCATATGATTTCATTGCTGTAGGGATTATCGTCTCTGCAATTTTTAGTTACAAATATTTACTGGTAAAAGTGAGAGGTGAATTGACTTATCCAAGATCACTTGGGTCAGTATGTGTCAGAAGAATTGTATTGTATTGTAATCATCACTAGTTTTTAAGGTCTCCCAGAACTATATAAATATTATGTCATCTTATCCTTACAATAAGTCTTCAAGGTGAATCTTATTAACCCCACTTTACATATCAAGAAACTGAGGCAGAAGAGCTTAAGGGACTTGCAAAGGGTCACAAAGATGGTATTTGAGACTGAATTTGAACCCAGGTCTTTTTGCCTCCAGGTCTATCTTATAAGACATCTATCTAAGAAACTAAAGCTCACAGAGGGAAAGTGACATTTCCAGAATGTATTAATATTTGAATAAGACACACACACACACATACATACATACATATAATAAATAGTATTATGGGAATACTGGATAGAGAAAGGATCCCAAGGTCCCAAGGTCTCTATCCTTTTCTCTATTCAGTATTCCCATCATGGCATTTATAATATGTATGGGTGTGTGTATGTGTGTGCATGTCTTATTCAAATATTAATATATATAAACATATATTTTCATCTAATATGTTATTGATTATGCACCCTGATATTTTTTTCTTGAAATATAATCATACTAGTGCATTTGGAAAAGGCCTTGGAAGAAATCTGGAAAGCTCCCAAATATATCCCCTACTATTTGGTTATTGACAAGACATGTTTAATCACTAGATTTTTGCAATATTATAAGGGAGGGGGGACAAGAAGTATTCAGTAAGCACCTACTTCATTCTGGATACTGTGCTAAGCACTTCACAAATATTATCTCATTTAATCCTCACAACTCTTTGAGTGGGTTCCATTATTACTCCCATTTTACAATTGAGGAAACTGAGACAGACAATGGTTGAGTGATTTGACTAGGGTCACACAATTTATTGTGCATATATTGGGTGCATATGAACTTCCCATTACATAAATGGAGGAATTACTCTTCAAATATGGAGTCACTCAATTAGAGCCTAATGCTAATCAGTAGGTTAGTCTTCACAAGGAATATACTCTTCCTTTTCATTTTCCCCTATCAGGCCTTTACAATCTAAGATAAACATTGAAACATGCAGATCACAGAACACAAACCTATATATCCCTTCGTAATTTATCCATATGTAGTCTTTCATCCAGTGACTAGACATATGACTATAAAGACATTTTGTCAGTTTATTCCCTATGCCTAAAGAGGTGGAATTAGTGGTGTGTTAGTTTCATGCTCACAGAATATAGTTATCTAGTGTTGAGGAATGCTGATATAGCAAGTCCTCAAAGAATGCTCAAAGGCAATTTGAGGAAAAGAGAGAAGAATGTCTTTGTTCCAGAGAAAGTGAATTTTTTTTTTATTAGACTGGCAGCCTGTGGAGGATCGTGTCACAGAAGGGAGGAAAAAGAGGAGAAAATAATGATCGTTCTAATTATGAAAATACCTTGGGAAATTTTGTCGAGACATGAAAAGCTAAGTTTGGTCCTTAGATGTTCAGTCAGTGAGAAGTCAGTCTAGCTTCTTATACAGAGCAGAGATGCTGAGAGAACTTGGCTGAAAATATAGAATAAGATAACAAACATGGAAGCTAGCTGTTTCCCAGAGTTTAATGGCAATATGGTTCCTTGAGTTTTTAGATGTCCCTTTCTAACTAAAGAGGGTGATAAAATAAGCAACTGTCATGTTTCCTATTGGTAAACAATTGACAGTTCAAGTTCCTTTATATAAATTTGCCAGTGATACTTATGTCTAATTTGCAATAACTGTAAAGCTCAATCAAAGAAATGAATTTTATTTAGATACAATTATCTGGGCTAACAAAAGAGAAATATGATCCTTTTGACAGATGATTTTTGAATGCATTTTTATCTCATTATTTAAGTAGACTCAATAGTAATCTACAATGCATTGTTTTGATTTGGAATCAACAGTTTGGACTCTGAGTCAACATTTTGTGTTCTGCAAACCAGTCCCTGCTCTGTGGGTGTTTGGGATCCCCATGGGCAACACTACTTTTCAAAACCTCTTTAAGAGCAGCCAAATGAAATCCCCAGTGTCTCTGTTTGCAAGGTTTCCTTCTGCTCTGCTTGCTCCGCCAGCTTCTCTTCATTCAGCTGACACTTGATCCTGATTCAGGACTCTTCTTAAGGTGGAAAGGAAAAGGGTGGAGGAGAGACATAGCAAACCCCCCTCAAAGCTACCTCTTTCCCCTCCAAGTACAACTATGATCTAAGATTCTGAAAACAATAGCCTAGCTATAGGGTGGAAAAAAATAGGAATTTCATTTCAGATTAGGTGAAAATAAAGATTATTACCTTTCCCATGCCTGCTGTCACTTTCTTATAACTAGAAAACTGCTGCTTCTGGTTTCTTCTTTCAGGTGCTCCACAAGGCAATGAGAAGGGAATAGGGAAGCAGAGCACATACTAAGAAAAATGGTTGTTGTTGCTCAGTCATATCTAACTCTTTGCAATCCCAGAGGCCAACTCTCCATCGAGTTTTATTTGCAAAGATACTGGAGTATTTCTCCATTTCCTTCTCCAGTTATAGGGAGGGCTTAAGAGACTTGCCCAAGGTCATACAGCTAGTAACTGTATAAGCTCAAATTTGAACTCTGGTCTTTCTTGACTCTAGGCCCAGCATTCTATCCAGTGCCTCAAAATAGGTGAATTTTCTCCAATACCTTTAGCATACCTAGTCTCCTCAGGCTCATATAACCACTCTGCTCACCTTTATTTCAAAACAGGAGTATGCTAGAGCCAGCCGAGTAAGTAGTGAAAGCTGATTGTTAAATTTTCAATGTGGGGAATTTAACTTTAGAAATCAAATCAGCAAAGGCTACAAATCAGGACTTTGTTTATTGTTTTGTTGATTGTCTAGACCTTAAAGAACAAAGAAAAATTTGATAATGTAGATCAAACTTAAAAGTATATACAGTATACATTTTTTTTCAGAGAATTGGTTGTTAAACATTTACCAGCACACTATTGCTCCAAAGGACTTAATATTACTCATTTTTATTAGATTTCACAGCAAATGTGAATAGATTGCCTACTTTTGTTTAAAAGTCTGCCACTGATGACAGTCATACAAACTGTGTACCTGCTCCTTCTCAGTCTCCTTTGAAGACTTATCATCTTGCCCCACCTCTTCTACAATGTTTTATGCCCTAAAACTCTCCTTTCCTCTAAATTCTGTTCACAATCTCATTGGGATACACAGGTTCAACTATAATCTCTATGCAGATGAATCAATGATCTGTTTTTCTGGTCCCAGTGTCTCTATTACTGACTGCTTAATCAGCATTTCAACTTAATGTCCCATAGACCTTATATACCTAAGATGTCCAAAAGAGAACATGCTGATGTCTTTCTCCCTATCCTTGCCCCACTATCTTCTGCTGAGGGTGCCAGTATCTTTTAAAACACACAGGTTCAAAATCTTGTAGTCATCCTTAATACTTCTTTCTCCATAATATTCAGTCAGCTACTGAGTAGGTCTTATTGATTCTATCTCCACAATGTATTCCACAACCGTTCTCTCCATTCATTTTCCTATTCCATGTGAACCCTTCATTACCTTCCTAAGAGATATCTCAACCTGCATTCTCACTCCTCTTCAGTCCACCCTTCTTACAGCTGCCAAATATCTCAAAAGCATAGGTCTAACCATATCATCCACCTGCTCATGATGCTCCAAAGTCTCTTTTTTTTTTGCTTTTTTTTTGGAGGGGAGTTGGGGTTAAGTGACTTGCCCAAGGTCACATGGCTAGTTTTTGTGTTAAGTGTCTGAGGTCAGATTTGAATTCAGGTCCTCCTGACTCCAGGGCTGGTGCTCTATTCACTGTGCCACCTAGACAACCCTCCAGAGTCTCTTTATTTGCTGCTAGGATAATTATTCAAATTCTCTTATTTGCCCTATAAATTTCTTCAGACTCAGTTTCCAGGCTTCGATTAATTTCTTGCCTTTACTCGCTCTACTCTCACAAAATTAGTTCATTGTGTGTTACAGATGGTTTTGCTTTTAGCATAGACAGAGGGAGGATCCACACTGCAAATTCACTGCAGAGAAGCTGCAGTTACAATTCTTCCCAGAATTCTGCCCCATGAAAAATGAAAGATGTTCCATTGGACCTATAAGGCAAAGATTATTTACCTGAGATATATGGAGATTTTAGTGGGTTCATGAACTGGGATTAGGAATAATACATCTTTATTTAAATATGATTGATCTCCTTTATCATTGGTTTCCTAAATATTTTATCTTTTTCAATTAAAAACTTTATTTAGAGGTTTCCATAGCTTTCACAAGGTTGCCAAAGAAGTTCATAAAAAAATCAGTCACCTAATGATAAGACAAAAAAAAATCATAAAACGAAAAACACAACACTCATTGCTTTTAAACAGATTAGGTTTTGATATGGTCCTAATGACATGTCATACAACAAACATGACACCTGAAAAGAATTTTAAAAAATTAAACTCATCACACTTGACTTGGAATTATGACTTTCACATCACACCGTGTACTTTTTTATGTTTTACATTTTATTACATGTCCTCTAAAGAAATCTGAGCTTTTGTAACATTATCTAGATAGAAGTGAATTTTATAAATGAGTTTTTATTCTGTAACTGAATGAAAACCATTTTTATTAAAATGAAATCATTCAATTAGATGTACTCATGTTGCATAAGCCAAATTTTCCGAGCACAAAATTTATTTCCTATGAGCATAATTAATTTTGAACCTACATTCTGTATTTCTTAATGCAAATGCAGTCAGTTGTATTACAAACTGCCTTACATGATGCAGTAATCTGTTTAAAGAGAGCAATAATTAATTCAAAATATAACACAGTATGTCTGTACTGAGTAAGATCTATAATAAGAAACTATAGTCTTCAAAATTCCAAGTAAGTTCTAACACATATGGTTTCAGGGGGTCTGAATTCCATTCTAGCACTTTCCAAGGTAGATTCAGGGAAGACCACTCATATAAAGCCAAGGAGATAACAATCCATCAGGAATATCAGAGTTGGCAAAATAGTTTCTTCCCCTTTATGCACTTCATCTCACCTCTACCAACTAGAATTCCTTAACTAGAACCTATTATCAAGACAATTAGACATTGTGGATAATGCTTCAAATATACATCAGAAGGGTTTGGGAACTGATTATGAGGTGAGAAAATAGATAATGACATTGCAGTGTTTCTTAGTGTAGAGGTGAGGAGAAGAGGAATCTCATGACAGATTGTTTCAACTTTTACATGAAATACTTGGTGAGATCATGTGTCTGCTGAGCAGGAAACAGGATGGTATAATTGGCTTAAGGAAAAAAGGGAAGGTTTAGACCAGATGGAAAGACAGTAGGGTGTGATTGAGGCATTACTCATATTTTGAATGACTGACTGAAGCATCTGAACCACTAAAATCCAGGACTTTGTGTATTCTGGGGCTCCCTGGTCTCCATTTGGAGATAAGTACACTGTATCTTTTCTACATTAAAACAATACTGATATCTAAAGACCATTTGAACTCACCTAATATCCTTAAGGTTATGAATGTTTTACAAAGATACTTTAAGTGCTTAAAAAATAAAATCAAATAAAACATAAACATAAACTCCTTTTCCTTTTGGAGTTCTTACTAATTTTCTTCTGGCTCCTTTGTAAATATCATATCAATTTATGTTGATGATTCTCTTTTTGTTTTTGTTAAGTCTTAATAAAAATGTAAATGAAAATACAATATTTGGGCATCAAATTCTTTCCCTGTTTGACTCATCTTCAGACAATAGATGCCAATTAACCCACAGTAACCCATGGCAATTGGCTGCTTTTGCTGTTTTGCATTTCCAGCTTTCCTTTTCCTTTATAAACATTCAAATCTGGTCCTCATTAACCATCCTGAAGTGTGAAAACTGTGCTTTATTCAAATTCACCCACAGAATAGGTTTTTTTTTCTTCTTTAAACACACATTAAAAAACTGAACACCATTGCCAAATAGAACATTTCCCTTAAGGGAAAAGGATGAATCTAGGACAAATTGGCAGCAGTTCTATATGAATACTCCACCTGGTGAACCAAATAGTATGATTTCAAAACATTCAAATCTTCCCATTTTCTGCATGCTTACCTTTTTATCTTAGCGTGATATATATTGATCTCATCTTCATTAAAAATATTTAGGGTACATTTAATGTACTATTTTAGTTGATTCCAAATTACAATTCCACTCTGAAATTACCCAGATAATTATGTCTTCTCCTCTCTCCCCTCCTCTCCCCTCTCCTTCCCTTTTCTCTCCTCCCCTTCCCTCCCCTCCTGTCCTCCCCTTTCCATAGAATTGTGGTTTGAGCTCCGTGGGGAAGGGGGTTGTATTTTATCGAAGTTTTCTATCTCCATATAATACCTGGAATAGTACTTTGCTTACAGCAGGAACTTCCGAAATGTTGGTTGTTTTCATATCAGCAATGAAGACTGTTTTTATCGGTGGTGCAGTTATTTTTCTTTCTGTGTCAGAAATAGGAGTCATTTTCAACTAATTACAATTGACAAATAATTGTTTAAATAGTTGTGGTAGAGTTGCTTTCTCTTCCTTAACCTTTAACAGTGAAAGGATATCAGCACAGATTATTCCCAACATGAGTTCCTTCCTCCAACACTTGTTGGTTAATTTAAGTCTCATTTCTTTTAAAAATAAAAGAAAATATATAGCATACATTATGTCAGAAATAACTGTTTATAAATGTTTTTCAAGCATATAACTAAATAATTTCCAAATGAATTGTCACTTAAGGATCAACTAGATGAATAAAGAAAAGGTATTGTGTTGGCCAAATTTTTCACAAGGAAATTTTGCTGTTCTTGGAAATGGATACATATGACTTGTGAATCCATTGGTGGCAAAATGCCATGATCCTCAGATAAATGATTCGTGATACAAGCACATCCTACAATAATCATGCAGCTGTTATGTTCCCCCCAAAATCTTTCTCTTCCCCTCTGAGCTGCTAAAGTCACTGAGAGCAAAATTGAAGGCTCATGTAAGCTGAACATATTTGTTTGGAGAACACAAAGAGAAGTAAAAATGATTTTGCTTTTAGTTGGAGAGTCATTAGGGTCAGAGGACATTTTATTTCTATTATTTACACCAATCCCCTCTTTCATTTTAGAAATATACTTTTAGGCAGAACTGGTTTAGTCTTAGGTTGAAAGTTCTCTTGCTTTTTCTATTCATTGGCTAGAGCTTGCTCAAAATAATAAATTACATTTAATAAACATTTATTAGTTGCCTAATATGTTTTCGGCACTGTTCTAAGTACTGAAGATAGAAATTTTAAAAGAGAAATACAATCCCTGTCCTCGAGGAGCTTACCATCTAATGATGGAAGACAACATTCAGAGGCAGGAAAGGAGTGGGACATAGTAGAGTAGTACTTGGCACAGTGAATGGCAGGTTATCTTCTTTAATAGAATTGAAACCAGGTAAATGAGCAGATGCAAAGTAAAGTGAACTGGAACTTCATTTTCTGCCCTCCATAAAGAAAGCCTTTCAGGCAAGAGAGGAGCTTGTGGGAAGTAGTACCCAGGATTAAGAGAGCAGGATGGTGTTCATATTAGAAGTGATGAGCTTATCCTGGGATGGGCATTTTGTTTTGTAGAGTTTACATCAGACAGAACAGCAGATACAAAGTGGAGTAAAGGGAGGTGGTGTCAAAAATCTAGCTAGATTTGAAAACTCCAAGTCATTTACAGCCAATTCGACAGAACCTTTTTTTTTTTAATCAATTAGTCAGAAGTTCTTTTGTGGTTTTGGATCTGTTGTTCTTATGTTGCTCAGTACCTCCCTTCTCCTATTCCCCCCCCCCAAACAAACAAACAAACAGAAAACAGCTACAGATACATGCCCTGAACTCTTGAATGAAAACAATGTAAGATGAACTATAAACCTTGTAGGAGATCACTTTAAATGTGTTGTAAAGGCACTAACCAACTCATCTATCAGACACAAGCTTTTGGCATTAGAGCATGTCTTGAAGAAGATTAATGAATTGTGTAGGAAACCTAATATTAGCAGGGGTTTTCTATTAAAACCTGTCCTTTCATGTAAGTTGAAACATGACCTGTTGGTCATCAAAAAATTTGCAATGATATTTCTCTAAGTCTGAATCATTAAATGAACTTTTTGGTGAAGTGAAATTAGCAAGAACCTGGAAGTCATTAGAAAAACATCAATTACCAATTTCACACTTGTACTGATACAAGTGCATACAAAGGTATTTCAGATTAATCAGATGCTTGTAGAAGTACTTTTTAAACATTTTAATACTGAACATAAATTCCTCCTTTTAGGTCTTGCTTCCATATCCCTTGCTACCATCCACCTCTTAAGCATTTAAGGGCCAGAAGTAGAAGGGCTTGAGGAAGGAAATGAAGCATTAATATTTCTGTCTTCTGAAGGTACTCATTAAGTCAGTGTTAGGAGGTGGGTAAAGCCCTCCATAAATAGGTCTGAAAGTCTTGGCCATTCACATCTATATTTTATAGTTGCCAAGAACTATTGTCATGAGCACAAAATCAGAATGACCCTCAAAGTTCACAGAAGTCCAAAGCAGTTACAAAACACATTATACATTTCACCAAAGGTGAACATTTATCACAGGGTGCATGTGCCCTTGCAGTGCCTTTATTTATGCCAGTTTTCTTTCTTTAAGAAAGTCTTTGTGGCTTGGAGTTTTTTTCTAGTGCCATTAACCAGAACAGTGGATGTTTCAGAATCAAAACTGAACAGCAATTAGTACTATGTCCATGCCCCAGTTTAATGTAGTACTTCTCTATGCCATTGACAATAAGTGAATACATTTCTCTGCCGTTGCCAATAAAATGTATTCTATCATGTGAGAGATACAATAGGCCAGTTAAAAAATGCTGTTGGACATTTTAGTATTATATCATGTATTGATAAAAATCTTTTTTTTTCTTTTCCTAGTCGGAATCCTGTGCAAAACTTGCTTGATCCATTTTGTTTTATCTTTTATGCTTCAAAGAAAAGGCACTGCAGTTATAAAAATTCCTATTAAATACTCTTCTCAAATCCAGCTAGGGTGAGTAGTTTTTACATTTTGATTTCCTTCCAGATGAAACAATTCTGTAGTATCTGCAGCCCTCTTCTGCTAATGATGCTAACTTTTCACTGTATTGTACTACAGTCTCTCTGGATAGAATAATAAACTTAATTACAACCCCTACATTTCTCTACTTTCAAATACTCGTATGTATTTTATATTCTTTTACATAACAGTATTTGTTTTCCTATTGCTTTCAATTCCAAATTATAATTCATCAGTATTACAAGTATTGTAATCCTGGGAGGCTATTTGTGTGGGGGGGTAGTATGTGTGTGTGGGAATGTATATATAGAGAAAGAAAGAGACTGAAAAAAAGCAAAGTAAAAGAGACAGAGAAAAAGAAGCAGAGACAGATAGAAAAACGAGTGAGAAAGTGATGGAGACAGAGAGACAGTCTCTGAACAGCAGCAGAATAGTACCAGACACACATCTTTATTATAGCAAGTTCTTGGCACGACATTTGTTAAGAAACTCATTTTGATTCATGTTATAAAAATGTGCATGATTTCTCTCAATGATTAATACTGCATGTTCAATTCCAGATGGAATAATGATTGATGTTTAGTGTCAGCCATGGTTGGGCACAGACCTTTTTACATGTCACTGGCTGTGACTGTGGTGTGAATTTTTAATGCTGTAACAGGGAAAGAAATCAGTTTCCTTTAGTGAAATCTCCATTCTACAAATGAAGTGCATCCAAAACCCAGAATGAAGAGCCACAATGCAACAAGTAGAAGACTATACTATTGTTCAAAAATTGTGGAAGTACTGTGTTACTAAATACAAGTCATTGTTGTAGCAGATTGCTGTTGACACCTTCAGTGGGAAATAACTAGAAGTGTGAATATTATGCAAACTGCATAAATTAAAAAAAAAACTGCTACAGGTGCAGGCCGTGTTGACAGTACAGAAATGATATTTTAAACAAGGTGCTGCACCTGGGATCAGGAACTAAACCAAATGACCTTTCCAGGTGTTTTAATTCCAGATTTCCCTTTTGCAATTATATGTGATGGGTACACATATATTCAGCTCCCAGAGAAGGGATACAGAATTAAATTAGTGAATCAATATTGGTCCAGCGCAAACCAATTTCAACTCTATTTTTTAAAACATTCATAAGTAAGACTTCTGTTTAGAATTTAGAAATGAACAATTAAACTTTCAGAACAGTGCCAGATTAAATGGAATGAGTAGATGATCAGAGACAAGAAGAGGCTCCATCACTCATTTTGAAAGTTATCAAGATTGCTTTATTAGGATATAAAATCATAGAATTTTGCCACATGTAGACCCTTGCTCTTCACTGGAGAAAGCTTTACAGTACAACAAATATAAACCAAAAATATAGTCTATAACCACTACATAGCTGAAACTCTTTAAAGGCTAAATTAATATTAACCTAAAGGCAGAATTGCACTAAAGAAAGATTGGGATATTGTCTTAGTATTCAATATTATATTCCCAATGGAAACAATAGCTGAATTCATATAATTTCCAACTTTACATATTTACATGAAATTTTTTTGGAAAATAGCTATAGCATTTAAAATAATATGATGTTCCTTTTAATCAACTTTATAAATGACTATAGTCTATGGGTCATCATGACCAAGAGATAGAGATATTGGACATGCTTCTAGAGACTTTATAAGAAAAATTCAAATTTGTCATTTCTAGATGCATTTTTTTTTAGCTTCATCTCATTTTTTTTTGCTTCATTTGGAAATTTTGTTGCTTAGTGACGAGTATGTCATTTTCTCTATTTATCTTTCATGCCCATTGCATGGAAGAAAGGAACAAAGAGCATTAAAATTTTTAAAAATAAATTATTAAATGATGTAGCCATGAAGTTGATCAAAAGAGTTTTTGGATGCCTCTTTGAATGTAAGAACATTGTAATCTTGAAATTATAGAGACTCCTTCAAACATTACCTTTACCGATTCCATGAGCATTAGGAAAAAATGGTGTGATAATGGGAGTAATTTTCATACACATGCATGCACACACACACACACACATGCACACCCACATATGCTTGTCTGTATATGGATAGATAGATAATACAATGGTCCTACATCTATCTATCTATGTATCTATGTATCTATCTATCTATCTATCTATCTATCTATCTATCTATCTATCTATCTATCTATCCATCTATCTATTTATCACCAGGTGGTTAACAACAGATACAAACACACTCACATACACACGTCCCTTGAACAGACTAAAATATATTTTCACCAGCTTCTACAAAATACAGGATTGGTATAGTAACCTTAAGAAAAGAAATTATTGCTATTTGGTGCTAGTAAACTTTAAGGCACTCAAAAGCTAGCCCAAGACACATTCTTTAAGTCATTCAGATATGGGTATGCTTAAAGTTAATGCTGCAATTGCTAACTTTAGTTAATATGCCATTTAGTACTAATTATATCTGACTTAAACATTGATAATAATGAAATAATTGCCTATCTCAACCCAGCAAAAAGTGTGATGCTGTGAAATAAAGCAAAAAAAAAAACATTTCCAGGCCTTCTAAGTTAACACATAATATTTTGGAAATACAAAACCAAATAACATATTCATGAGTTGTAAATGTAGGAAAAGAAAAGTAAACTTCAGATGTAGGGCAGAAGTGCCTTTGCTAATGAAAGTTCATTTCTTTTGGACTTCATTTTGGATATTTTGTTGATTCTTAACAAGTAAGATGTTCTACTTAATTTATGTAACTCAAGTAATTAAACAATGGAGTAGATAAGGAACCTCTGTACTAAATAAATCTTATGTAGGATTTAACCTTATCATGACACATCCACTCACTTCTATTTCCTTGTCCTTAGTCCCTCTATGTGAATTGGTGGCTGCCTCCTTTGTCCACTAATTCTTGATAGGGTTACAACCCTGCTTCATCTTATTTCCTGTATTTGTCTTCAACCATCATAGTTCCTATCACTTCTCCCACACCCACTGAATGCTTTCCACAGGTTCCATGGGAAATAAGTAGAAGTGTGAATTCTGTGCAAGCTGCATTAAAAAAAATCTGCTACAAATGCAGGCCAAGTTGACAGTAGTAAAATGATTTTAAAGTAGGTGTTTCACCTGGGATCAGGTGCAAATTTCTACTTTGGCAATCTTAATCAGATCAAGCTTGGTAATGTCCCTAGATAAAGTTTGTCAGTCTTTTCCCCAATAGACCATTCATTGTATCAAAAATTTTCATAACCAAAATACCACTACCTGGCCATTACTCCCTTATGTGTTTGGTCCCCTATTAGTATTTAAGGGCCATGAAGGCAGAGAGTAATTTTGCTTTTTAATTTGAATTTCTAGCATTTAGTATAGTTTTTGGCACAAAATAAATACCTAATAAATAATTTTCATTCATTTATTCCATTCTCATATCTGAAACAGGCCCAAACTGGTGAGAAATGAAACTAAAGGTAAATCATTTCATTTTAGTAAAGATATTCCAAGCAAGTAAGGGAAGTGAAGTAATCATAAATAAAAGTGGCAACAAAAGAGAAGACTGATGAGAACTGAGTGAAATCCAACCTTCTTTTCCAAATCCAAGAGTAAGGAGGACAAGGTGTTCAAGTCAGTAGAATAGCAACTCCTATTATAGTGCTGAGTTTTGATGTTTAGCTGTGCTCAAGACCCTAAAATACCAATACACTGGGTCCTACCAAATGAATTCAACTCAAGCCTTTTCTCAGCCAAAGTAAAACAAAGTTTATTAAAGATTTGCTATAACTGGTAGACTTAAGGAGCCTAAGTATTTGTAATGCTTGTACTGACAATCTGACACAGAATGAGTCTATACTAGATTGAATCTCAGCACCTTAATGGAGGTAAGATAGTTAAGAACTATCTTATATACAGAAGTGGGAGGGATCCAGGGGTAGTCTAGTAGTCTGGGGTGATGGGAGGAAGGGTCTAGGGAAGATGTTGATGGGATTGAGGTCAAACTCCAGGAATGAGATTAACGGTGGAAAATAGCTAAAGGCTCCTATTGATGACAGACAATGGAAGGCTAAGCTAGTTTAAGGGCAACAGATTTGGGTGTAGATATTTTGATAGGATCAAGGGTGGGAAGTATCTGGACAATAGAAGGCTAGGCTAGATTAGGAGTAACAGAGATTTGGGCTGAGAAATAAAGTCTTACGGCCTCAGACAAACTCATTAATTGGGAAGATTCAAGGGTGTTCTCAGAGGCTGTACCCCATCAATAGAACTAGATCTTTTGGCATATATTACCCACTATTCTACAGCTAAGAATAAATCAAGAATTTATCCATTGGATTAGTCAAGGTTCCAGAGGATTCCTAATCTTTTGTTCAGTCAGATTCAGGATCCAAATGGTTGTGTCCTTTTCCTGTGGTGGCTGGCAAAGCACTGTCCTCTCCAAAAGAAGGATGCAAATGGTTTTCAGATCTTTTTTATACAGCCCTAATTTCTCTTCTGACCTTTAGTCTCAAATATCCAGTTGTCTATTTGACATCTTGAACTGAATATCTCATAAATTCAACATATCCAAAACTAAACTGACCTTTCCTCTCAAGTCTTCCTCTTTTCCAAATTTTCCAAGTATTGTCAAACAGTTATCTTCTCTAGGAGAATTCCTTAGCACAGATAAATTAAGATCCTCCTAGAGAGTAGTTCTTCAAGTTTTGACTAAACTCAGCAAATCCAGAGGCAAGGCTAGATGTTAAAAAGTTTAGATATCATCAGCTGATAGCAGTTGCCAGGTGGTTAACAACTCCAGAGAACAGAGGGAGATATACCCATATTTAAAGTTTTATATAGCTTTAGGGTAGAAGTAAAAAATGTGTTATTTTTTTAAGACTGTTCAGGATTTTTCTTCTTTTGAAGGTGAAATCATAGAAATAAATTTGGAGGCATATTTGGGGTGGGGGGGGAGTGGGAAGTGCCTTTACTTTAGAGTAATCTCAGAATCTCCCAAGATCAGTTATCTTCCAGGAGCATTGTTCCATGTAACTAATCTCAAACCCTGTTGGTAGAGTAGGAAGTCTCTTTTTCATTTCACAATATTCACTTCAGAATGTCTAGGTGAAGCCAAATCAAGCCTCCCTTAGAGATTGAATTACCACACCCTACAGGCTGCAGTTATTTGACCTCTAAGGCTACTGTTTCTGGAGAGATATTCTCTCCCCTCCAAAAAATATAGAATATTGGTTGTTGTTGTTTTTTATACATTTTTTAACACTCTTACCTCCTAACTATCTCTCATCTCCCATGTCCAATAAGGTTCCAAATCTTAATGACGTCATTTATCTATACCTCTCCTTTCTTCTCTGACACTGCTGCCACCATGCTCTGACTCCTCATCTCTTCATTCCTGGAAAATTGCAATAGTTTTCTGGGTTCATCTTCTTGCCTCAATTCTTTCACGATTTTAGTCCATTCTTTACTCAATAAAGTGATCTTCCTTAAAGCACAGGCTTTAGATATCACCATGTATCACCTTTGTTGTTCAATTGTTTCACTTATGTGTGACTTCATGGCCCCAATTGGGATTCTCTTGGCAAAGATATTAAAGTGATTTAACATTTTTCCAAGATCATTTTACAGATGAAGAAACTGAAGCAAACAGGATTAAATGACTTGCCCCAAGTCACCCCTCAAGTAAGCACCTGAGGCCAGATTTGAACTAAGAAAGATGAATCTTTCTGACTTTACTCCCAACTCTCTACTCTATATCATGTAGCTGCCCCATATGTACCTTGCCCCTTCAATGCATTCTAGTGATTTCCTATTGTCTGAATCTTTTTGTTTGGCTTTTAAATCCCTTCATATACTAGTGTCTTCCTATATTTCTACTTTTTTTTCATGCTTCCTTTCTGTCCTTATACTCTGAGATACTTTCTGTATATTGCACAATACTCATTACTGCCCAACTTCATGCTTTTATCACCTGCTGTTGCTCATGCCTTGAATACTCTTCCTTCTTGCTTACCTCTCCCTCTTGATTTCCCTTGCTTCTTCTAAGTTTCATTTAAAATCTTATCTTCTATAAGTTTTCCCCTTCCTCTTAATGCTTTGCATTCCCTCTAAGATTATCTCACTTTGACTCTAGATGGTGTGAGAGATATTGCAGTAGACTTAGAGTTAGAACTGAGATCTGATCTAGCCTCAGATATTTACTTGTTGGATAACCAAGAGCAAGTCTCAACTTCTGTCTACCTCATTTCCTTAAATGCAAAATGGGGACCAAAAAGCATCTCCATCATAGGATTATTATGAGGCTCAAATGAGATAACATCTATAAATTATTCAACACAATGCCCTGGCACATACTTAATACATAATAAATCCTTGTTTTCCTTTCATTTAAATAAGCATATTCCTATCCTTTCCAGATCTTGATCTTATAATATGAAATGTTAATATTCATATAGATTGTCCTTAGAATCCCTAACCTCTCATTCCTTCAATTTATCATGCCTTACTCCTTCACTCTACTTTGGTCACAGATAAGGATACTTATGATATCTTGCCATTACCCAGTAGCCAGTCCCCATTCCTAGAATCCTCTCCTTTTTCTTCTCTGCCTCATAGAATCCCTTCTCTTCTATGAAAATGTGCATACCATTTGACCTAGCAATACCACTTCTAGAGGTATATACTAAGCTATTGTAAAGCCAACCAGCAGTAGATTCCTGAGAGAATGCTACTGTGAGAAGCTTTTAAGATTTGGATTACACAGTATTAGTGAACACTCTGTTTATTCAATTTTACA
>CM053594.1:167948311-167964671 GCA_028646575.1 Pseudocheirus occidentalis | reverse complement strand
ATATATATATATGAGTTCAAATCTGGCCTCAGATGCTTACTAGCTTTGTGACCCTGTGAAAGTCATTCAACCCTGTTAGCCTTAGGGCCTCATTTGTAAAATGAGCTGGAGAAGGAAATGGCAAACCACTCTGGCATCTTTTCCAAGAAAGCGCCAAACAGGATCACAAAAACTCAGACCCTACAGAAATGACTAAATAACAATAAATTTATTTCAGGCCCTGGACTATTTAGCTGCCTTGATGACATCTCTAGTAAAACTAGAGCACAACTGTAAGAGGAATTCCTAATTGCTGCTTAAGTTATCTAAATGTTCCTATAAGATGATATTGGCCTAATTTCATCTTTCAATAAGTCAACAGTCTCTTATTGTGAACCCATTCTGTGTCAGTCATCAAATATCAGAATGCTATTGTGTCCTAAATGTAATTCATAATCTCATTGCTTCAGACAAATTGAGGGTTTCTGAAAGATCTTAACTTAGAAATGCCATGGACATCCAGAGCATCCTGGAACATCATCAGTCTTCTTCATTTTTATCTTACCACTGAACTTTGGTGATTCTGGGGGAAAGAATGAGGCTTATGACTTTGCACAATTCTGACTCACTTGAATTTACACAAAATTAAGACATCACCCTCATGATGTCATTGGTCCTTACAGATGAACACCAACAAAAACAATCACTTAAAAGAGTTTAGTCTCAGAAAATTTCTCTGTTGTTCAAATTATAACATCAAATCACAGATCTAAATACAGAAGTGACTAAAGAGTTAAATAGTCCAGATCCCTCATATAAATATGAGGAAAGTGGTACCAAAATTAGCACATGGTAAAAGAAAAATGTCTCCTGACTCCAGAACTAATGTTCTTTCCATAATGGGTACATCAATACATCTTAGATGCTGTGAATGGATGGTGAACTGCCCCTCAAGATGAAGGCTGGGGTAAGAATAGATCAGATCCCTTTTTGAGTAATGACACAAATCATATGTCTATCCCAAGATCTTTCTGTGAAATAAATGTCTGCACCATTTTTTAAACACCAATAGCCTCTGGTTGGTTCTATAGTGTTGGAAGTCATAGAATACGAGTCTACAAAGAATCAAATTTATATTTCCCTTGAAAATCAATGGAGGGGCACACAATAGTATAAGGAGGATGTTTACTATAGATTCTCTGTCCAGAAAAAAAAGTCATCACAGATATCATCAGAAGGATTTTATGACCAGAAAGGAGGTAGCTAGATCACATAGCAACAGTGAGAGGTCTCTGACAGACCCACTTCATAGTCTAACCAATATCCAATGCAATGTTTAGGAGTCTACAGGATAGTTGGCATACCTCTGTACAGCTCTCCTGCTGAGGACTTAAAGTGAAAAAAAGTACAAAAGCATCAAAGGAGGCCAAGCTGTGGGTAGTTTATGATCTATACTACTTAATGAAGATTCCAAATCAATGAAAACACAGACCCATTAAAATACAAAAAATACTTCATGCTTCACCTTGAGACTTTCCCATAAAATTAAAATGGATAGTCACTTAGCATGTATTTTTAATTGTATTGATAGCTTAGGTTAAACTATAATTTCTACTAGTGAACACAGAAGATTAGTAAGCAAACCTGGGGAGGGAGTTTGGACACTATACTGAAAATCTAAGGCCTTTGTGTTTGACTGTTAACTTTTTAATGACACTATCTTGAATTTTGAGGGTAGGGACACTGTTATTAAGGTCACTGTTAGGCTTAGGTGTAGCTGAAATTGAGTTGTGTCTATTAATTTTAGGGTCAGTGGGAAGGCTTTATACTATAATAGCCTTTGACCCACTACTGATGATTGAAATATTGCCAGTAGTGAATAAATTTAATAGTATAATACTACAGAATGTTAGGCCTGGAAGAGACTTAAATTTCTCCAATAATTCTTTTTATTTGTTTGCTTGTTTTAGTTTTCAACATTCACTTTTATAAGACTTTGAGTTGCAAATATTTTTCTTCTTCTTTCCCCCTAATCCCACCTCCATAAGATGGTAAGCAATCTAATATAGATTTATATATGCAGTCATATTAAACATATTTCCACATTCACCATATTGTGAAAGAAGAATCAAAACAAAAGGGAAACATCATGAAAATGAAAAAAAGAGAAAATAATATCCTCTTATCTTCATTTAGACTCCATAATTCATTCTCTGTCTATGGATGACAATTCCCATGATGAAACCTTTAGAATTGTGTTAGATCATTGCATTGCTAAGAAGAACTAAGACTACCAAAGATGATCATTGCAAAATGTTGCTGTTACTGGGTATAATGTTCTCCTGGTTCTGCTCACTTCCCTCAGAATCAGTTCATATACCTTTTTCCAGGTTTTCCTGAAATCCACCTTCCCATCATTTCTTATGAATCAATGGAATTCCATCACATTTATATGCTACAACTTGTTCAGCCATTCTTCAATTGATAGGCATTCCCTCAATTTCCAATTCTTTTGCACCACAATAAGGAGCTGCTATATTTTTGTACATGTGGGTCTCTCCCATTTTCATGATCTCTTTGGGATACAGACAGAGAAATGATATTGCTTGATGAAAGGGCATGAACAGTTTTATATTCCTTTAAGCACAGTTCCAAATTGCTCTCCAGAATGGTGGACCAGTTCATAATTTCACCAACAATGCATTAGTGTATTAATTTTCCCACATCTTCTCCAACATTTATCATTTCCCTTTCATGTCATATTAATTTCTTCAAGAGAAAACTACTTGTTCATGTCCTTTGACAATTTATCAATTGGAGAATTACATGTATGATTAAACATTTGGTTCAGTTCTCTATATTTTAGAAATAAAGCCTTTGTTGGAAACACTGGCAGTAAAAATTCTTTCCCAGCTTTCTGCTTTCCTTCTTATCTTTATTGCATTGGCCATGTTTGTACAAATCCTTTCCAATTTAATGTAATCAATATTATCCATTTTGCATTTCATAATATTCTCTGTATATCCTCTTTGGTCATAAATTATTCCCTTCTCTATAGATCTGACAGGTAAATTATTTCTTTCTCTCCTAATTTTCATATAGTATTATCTTTGTTGTCTAAATTGTGTTCCTGTTTTGACATTATTTTGGTACATTGGATAAGGTGCTGGTGTATGCTTAGTTTTTGCCACACTATTTTACAGTTTTCCCAGCAGTTTTTGTAAATACTGAGTTGTTATTCCAGAAGATGGAGTCTTTGGGATTATCAAAACCTAGATTACTTTAGTCATTGACTATTTCATTCTACACACCTAAACTATTCAACTGATCCACCACTCTATTTCTTAGCTGATACCAAATAGTTTTAATGATTGCTGCTTACAATGTAGTTTTAGATCTGGTACGGCTAGGCCACCTTCCTTTGCATTTCTTCATTAATTCCCTCGATTTTGGAGGCCTTTTCTTCTCCTAGAGGAATTTTATTCTTATTTTTCTAGCTCTATAAAATATTTTTTGGTAGTTTGATTGGTATGGTACAGAATAAGTCAATTAATTTTGATAAAACTATCATTTTTTATTATGTTAGCTCAGCCTACCCTTGAGCAATTGATATTTTTTTCCAATTATTTAACTCTGACTATATTTTTATGAAAAGTGTTTGGGTTTGTCTTGGCAAGTAGATCCCCCAATATTTTGAATTATCTGCAAAGTACTTTAAATGGAATTTCTCTTCCTATCTCTTGCTACTGTGTTCTATTAGTAATTTATAGAAATGATGAAGATTTATGTGGGTTTATTTTATACTCTACAACTTTGCTAAATTTGTTAATTATTTCAGTTGATTCTTTAGAATTCTCAAACTATGCCATCATATCCCCTGGAAAGAGTAATAGTTTATTTCCTCATTGCCTCTTCTACTTCCTTCAGTTTCTTTCTTATTGCTAAAGCTAGCATTTCTAGTAGGATATTGAATAACAGTGGTGATAATGGACACCCTTGTTTCACCCTTGATTTTATTGTGAAAGGTTCTAGTTTATACTCATTACAGATAATGCTTGCTGATGATTTTAGATACTACTTGCAATTTTAAGGAAAACTACATTTATTCCTATACTCTCTTGTGTTGTTGTTGTTGTTGTTGTTGTTTTAATAGAAAAGGTTGCTGCATTTTGTCAAAAACTTTTTCTGCAACCATGGAGATAACCATGTGATATTGTAAGTTTTTTTTATTGATATGATCAATTATTCTGATAGTTTTCCTAATACTGAACTAGCTCTGCATTCCTGGTATAAATATCACCTGGTCATAGTGTATTGTCTCATTGATAATATTTTATTAAAAATTATACATCAACATTATGGAAACTGGTCTATAACTTTCTCTGTTTTGGCTCTTCCTGATTTATCTATTAGCAACATATTTGTATCATAAAAAGAATTTGGTAGGAATCCTACTTTGTATATTTTTCCAAATAGTTAATATAGTATTAAAGTTAGTTCTTCTTTATTCAGTAGGATTCATTTGTAAATCCTTCTGGTCCTCGAATTTTTTTCCTATGCAGTTCATTGATAATTTGTTCAATTTATTTTTTTTTCTGAAATGGAGTTACTTAGGTATTTTATTTCTTCTTCTGTTAATCTAGGCAGCTTATGTTTTTTAAAAATATATTCATACATTTGACTTAGATTGTCAGATTTATTGACATACTGCTGGACTAAATAGGTTCTAAATATTGATTTAATTTCTAGTTCATTTGGTGACAAATTCACCATTCTGACTTTTGATAATGGTAATTTGATTTCTTCTGCTTGTTTTTTAATCAAGTCAACCAAAGTTTTATCTATTTTATTTTTTAAAATAAAATCAGCTTTTAGTTTTATTTATTAGTTCAATAGTTTTCTTAATTTTAATTTTATTAATATTTCCTTTGATTTTCAGAATTTATAACTTGGTATTTAATTGGTGATCTTCAATTTGTTTATCATTTTTCTCTCCTTCCTCTATTTTATTGACATAAGCATTTAGAGGTATAAAACTTCACCCTACAACTACTGTCTGCATCCATCAAGTTTTAGTATGTTGTTTCATTATTACCATTCTCTTTGATGAAATTATAGATAATTTCTATGATTTGTTGTTTGACCCACTCATTCTTTAGGATTCACTTAATTATTTTTCAATTAATTTTTTGTCTACATTTCCATAGCCCTTTATTACACAAATTTTATTGCATTGTGATCTGAAAATGATGGTTTCAATATTTCTCTCTGAATTAGATTAGATTTATGCCCTAATAAATGTCTAATTTTTATGTATGTATGTATGCATGTATGCATGTATGTATGTCATGTGACTGGTAAAAACATGTATTCATTTCTATCCCCATTCAGTTTTCTCTAAAAGTCTATCATATCTAAATTTTCTAGAATTTTGTTCATCTCATTAACTTTCTTGTTTATTTTATTGTTAGATTTATCTAGTTTTAAGATGGGGAGGTTTATGTCCACCCTCCCAGTATGTTTTCCTGTCTATTTCTTCCTATAACATATTTAACTTCTCTAAGAATTTGGATACTATGCTACTTGGTGCATATATGTTTAGGATTGTTATTAATTCATTGTCTGTGATATCCTTTAGCAAATTGTAGTTTCCTTCCTTGTCTCTTTTAATTAGATCTATTTTTGCTTTTGCTTTATCTGATATCAGAATAGATACATCTGTTTTGTTTTTACTTAAACTGAAGCATAATATATTCTCCTCTAGCCTTTTACCTTTATTCTATGTGTATCTCTCTACCTCAAAATGTTCTTTTCTGTAAACAATACATTGTAGAATTCTGTTTCTTAATCCATTCTGCTATGTGCTTCTGTTTTATCAGAATTAATCCCATTCTCATTTATGATAACTAATTATGTATTTCCCTCCATCATATGCCCCTTGTACTTTTCTCTCTCCCTTCACCCTTTCCCTTGTTACCAGTGTTTTGTTTCTGAACACCATCTCCCTCAGTTTACCCTCTCTCCTATCAGTTCCCCTCCCTTTTATTGCCCCTTTCTCTTCCAACTTCCCTATAGTGCAAGATAGACTCCTATATTCAACTGAATGTGTGTTATTCCCTCTTTGAGCCAAGTCTGATCAAAGTAAGATTCAAATGATGCTCAGCCCTTCCTTTCTTTCCCTGTACTATAATAGGTATTTTGCACTTCTTCATGTGATGTAATTTACACTATTCTGCCTGCCCCTTTTCTCTAAGCAGGTTTTTTCATCCCTTATTTTTTTATATCATCACATCAAATTCAACTTATACCCACACTTTCTGTCTATGTATATCCCTTCTAATAACCCTAATAAAGATACAATTTTCAAAAGTAACAAGTATCATCTTCCCTTGTAGGTATGTAAATAGTTTAACTTTATGAAATAACATGTATTTTTTTTTTCCTTTCTTGTTTACCTTTTTATGCTTCTCTTGAGTCTTGTATTTGAAAATCAGTTTTTTCTTAGGTCCTGGTCTTACTTTATTCAGGAATGATTGAAATACCCCTATTTCAATGAATTTCCATCTTTTCCCCTAAAAGATTATGCTCAATTTTTCTGCGTAGCTCATTCTTACCAAACTCTTTAGACTTTTGGAATATTATTTTGTAAGCCCCTTGTTTATTTAATACAGAAGCTTCTAAGTTCTGTGTAATCTTGAGTGTGGCTCCTTGATATTTGAATTGTTTCTTTCTGACTGCTTGATTCATTTTCTCTTTGACCTGATTATAATGGAATGTGGCTATATTCCTTGGAGTTTTCATTTTGGGATTCTCTTTCAAGAGGTGATTGGTGAATTCTTTCAATGGCTATTTTACCCCCTGGTTCTATGACATCAGGGCAGTTTTCCTTGATAATTTCTTGAAAGATACTGTCCAGGGTCTTTTTATGATTATGACTTTCAAGTAGTCCAAAAATTCTTAAATTATCTCTCCTTGAGAGATCCAGGCCAGTTGTTTTTTTTCAAGGAGACATTTTACATTTTCTTCCTTGTTCTCCTTCTTTTAATTTTGTTTCACTGATTCTTGGTGTCTCACTAAGTCATTAGCTCTACTTGCCCAATTCTAATTTTTAAGGAATCATTTTCTTGGATGAGCTTTTGTACCTTCTTTTCCATTTGGCCAATTGTACTTCTAAAGGATTTGTTTTCTTCGGTGGATTTTTACATTTGACAAATTGTGTTTTTTAAGGAATTGTTTTCTTTAGTCAATTTTTGCCCTTCCTTTTCCAAACTCTAGTGTCTCTCTTCCATACCTCTCACTTATTTTCCTAATTTTTTCTTCAGCCTCTCTTATTTGACTTTGAAATTTTGGGCTTGAGATCAATTTGTATTCCCCTTTGTGGCAACTAAGAATTCCTGCTATATTGCAGTCCTCTTGTGAAGAGACTCAAACTGAAACAGTTCACTGTGTGGATAACAAAGAAATGTTCTATAGTCAGTTAGTGGTAAAGCCTACAAAAATCCTTCTCTCTTGACCAGAACTAGCAAAATGTACAAGTGATCCATGGAACTACTAAAGGAAGATCCACTGAAGAGCATAATGAACAATACTTTGTAATATATTATTTTATAAATGTACACAATATTGACAATAAAAATTCCACTCTTCCTGACTTAGATATTTATTTGTGCAAAGCCATAGACATGAAAGAAAAGACTCAATGCTCCCAGAGAGCTTTTCAAAATTTTTCTAAACCTTACCTCACATACTAAGCAAATAAGCAAAATTACATCAATTTATTCTGTATGTGAAATCATGTGAAACATCTTTCCATATTTGCTATATCATAAAAAGGAAAATATAAAATAAAGTGGAAAAATTATTCTCAATTTGTGCACAGAGATCTTCACTTCTTTCTCTGGAGATGAATAGCATGTTTCATCATAAGACTTTTGACAGTCTCTTGGATTATTTTATTATTTTATTGATTAAAGTAGCCAAGTCTTTTAAAGTTGACCATCATTATAATACTGCTCTTACATTGTACATTGATCTCCTGGATCTTTTCATCAGTTCATATATATATATATATATATGGAGAGAGAGAGAGAGAGAGAGAGAGAGAGAGAGAGAGAGAGAGAGAGAGAGAGAGAGAGAGAGAACCATGTTTTGTTATTTTTCTAAACCCCCACCTTTGTCATATCTTATAGCAGAGCAGTTCTCCATCACAATTATATGCCATAATTTGTTTAGTCATTTCCCGAATTATGAATATCCCCTCAATATTTAATTCTTCACCACCAAAAAAAAAGAAATACTGCAAACAGTTTTGTACATGTGGTCTTTTTTTTCTTTGATATCTTTTGGACACAGACCTAGTAGTGATATACCTACTAATACACAGTTTTTAAAAACTTTAGAGCACAATTGCATTTTGTTCCCAAAAATGGTTGGACCAAATCACAATTTCAACAACAGTTAGATTGCTAGCATACATAATTTCTACATCCCCTACAGCATTTGTCATTTTTGATAGGTGTGAAGTAGTACCTCACATTTTTTAATTTGCATATTAATTTTTTTTAAATTTTTAATATTTTTTATGGGGAGTTCCCAAGTTTATTAGGAAGAAGGCAAAAGTAAATATTAAACAGCTCCTCTTAGTGTTTTATAATTCATTCCAACCTTGGGCTGGGTAACTTGCAGGTTGGACAAACTGCCAAAGTCCAGGTGTTTCAACATTTCTTTGGTATCAGGGTCCACTTCAGTGATTTCCTGATCCAAAGCAGAGACCTCAGGGACATAGTTATCTCTACTTTCTCTTTCTTCTTCCTGCAATTTAATGGTGATACCTCTCACAAGGCCTCTCTGGATCCACTTCATCAGATGAGTAGCACATCCCACAATCTTGTTGTGGAGCTTCTTGCTAGGGATGATGGCAATCTCCTTGCATATGTTCTTGTTGGTGTGGAAGTTGTTGCCTAGGCAGGTGTAGTACTTTTCAACAATGACTCACGCTGCCTTCTTCACAGTTTTGGTCCAAATGTGACCCATGTTGGCTCTGGAGGGTGCCATCTGTAAAATGGAGATAGTAATAGTAATGATGATGGTAATACCTACTTCCCAGAGCTGTTGTGAGAATAAAATAAAATGTGTGAGTGTTTTGCAAAGCTTAAAGCATTATATAAATGTTAAATATTGCTCTGAGATTGGGTTGTTTAAATTATCCATCTCTTATTCTGTCAATCTGAGAATTATAAATATGTAAGTGTATACGTGTGTGTGTGTGTGTGTGTGTGTGTGTAATTTGTCCAGGAGGAAAATATAGTTAGTCCTTCACAATATTGCTAGCATGCAAATGTTTGCATAACTACACATGTAAACCTATATTGAATTGCTTGTCTTCTAGATGGGGATGGGTGAGGAGGGAAGAAGAGAATGAACCTGGAACTCAAAGTTTTAAAAAGATATGTTAAAAAATTGTTTCTATCTGCAATTTGGAAATGAGATAAATGAGATATACAGGCAATGGAGTATAGAGAGAAAGGGGGAACAGGGGAGGATGGAAGAGAGTATAGATTTGGAGAAGGGGTAATCAATATACTTGTCACCTTGGGGTGGAGAGTAGGGGAAATATGGAGAGATATATGCAACTCAAAATCTTTTGGAAATGATAGTTGAAAAGTTAAACAAACAAATAAATATATTAAAAAATGAACAGCCATTTAAAAAAATCCATCCATTCCTTTTAAACTGTCAGGTTTAGTCGAATAGTTGGGCATCAGGGTTCCTACAAAATAACTTTGTTTCTTCTATCTTTTATGAATTCTTTTCATTTTTGATATTGGTAATTTGTTTTTTTCTGTTTTTATTTTCTTCACATTAGCTGAGAATTCAGAGCTTTTTTTTAAAGGAGAAGCTCTCTTTTAATTTATTCTTTTGTTTTGCTTTTAGTTTCTTCTTTGATTTTTAGAATTTCTATTTAATTGTTTAATTGAAGTTTTAAATTTTTTGGTGTTCCTTTTTGTTGTTGTTGCATGTCCATTTTATGCACATAGTTTCTGCATTTGTTGATTAAAGTATTTAGCAATATTACTTACATAGCATTACTGCTTTTTTCTGAAAGATTGTTTTGACTACTCTCCCAAAGATGTGTGCATGTTGTCTCATTGTGAAATTTTCTATTGTTTCAGTGCTTTTTATGCAATCTACTTATTAGAATTAAGTTATTTTAACCTACAATTAATTATTAACATAAATACATTTTGAGAAAATTGGATCTATATATAAAAGATTTGTATGTAGTTGTTCTCTTACTGCCGAAACAATAATAATGATTTAAATTATTATAATTTTTATTTTATCCTCTGTTTCCCATTGGGTTTTTTTTCATACTCACTACAAAACTCCAGTAGCACTAGTAATAGGTAGTTCTGGACCCATCCTTTCTTCATAGAAGATACTCAAAGTAGCTAACTCATTTTGAATGTTCAATTTGTATCTAGTTTGTTTAATTATGTCTGTCTGCCTGTAAGTATGTATGTATGTATGCATGGATGTTTACATGTATACATTGAACACCAAAAAGATTTACATACACGGAGCAGAACACAAAAAATGTGATTCAATGAAAATTACACTTCTTTTCACATGATTTCCATTTTTAAAACTGTGAAATAAATTCTTCATCTTATTTTCAAAACTTTCATGTCTATGCTTTGGTCTGAATTTCTTTCTGTTCTCTTTTGTGTGCTTTCAAAATGTCTCAATGGTAGTATCTTTCAGCATCATTATTGCTAATCCATGCCAGCCATGCATCATCTTTCTGTAATTAACTATTCTCTTGAATTCTCTCCTCTCTTTGCCCTTATTCCTTACCTCTTTACAAATAAGAGTAAAGCAATAATATAGACAGTTATCATAAAACTTGTCATCGATAAATGAAATTATCAGTTTCTACTATAACATCCCTCTTCTGTTTCTTGCCCAATCTCTGATCCTAGGTATTTCTTGTTCTTTTTTTATTTCTTTTTAAATATTCTTTGTGTGCTTCCTATACCTCTCTCTATTTTTTCCTCTCCCTTTCAGGTGGTAAAAATGTCAGAGGAAAGAAGGAGGTGTATGCAAAAGATATGAAAGTACAGTACAAGACTTGGCTACTGACTGGAAAATGGCATTTAAGAAAGAGTAAAGAGTGATGGGTGATACCTGCATTGTGAGTCTGGATAACTGACTGTATAGTGATATTTTCAACAGTAATAGGGAAGTTTGTAAGACGGGACATGTTGGAGGAAAGATAATAAGTTCACTTTTGGACATTTTGGAGTTTAAGATGTATAAAAGAAAATCAGTTTTAGAGTTAGAGGCAGTTAGAGATATAATACTGGAGGTTGGGAAAGAAGTCAAAGATCAACAGAAGGATCTATAAAACGTTTTTATAGAGATGTTAATTAAATCCATGGGGGCTCATGAGATTAAAAAATGAAATAATATAGAAAGAAAAGAATATAATGTCCAAGTCAGAACCTTAAGTGACACCCACTATTAGTGAATCTGATGTGGATGAAGATCCAGCAAAGGAGATGGAGAAGGAAAAATCAGAAAACCAATAAATTTAAGAGTGTAGTTTCATGAAAATGTAGGAAGAAGAAAATGTCAAGAAGAAGAGGGTGGTTGACAATGTCAAAAGCTACAAGGAAGTCAAGAAGGACAAAGATTGCTAAAAGGCCATTCAATTTAGAAATTAAAAGATCATTGGTAAGTTTGAGAAAGAATCTTCAATTAATGGTAAGATTAGAAGCCAGAATGATAAAAAGTAAGAAGAGAGTCAGTGAAAAGAAAGTGGAGGCAATGATTAAATGTAGTTTGGTGTTAAGGCCTCAAAAATCAAGAAATAGAAGGATAATGCTAGTAGAGATGGAATGGTCCAGTGAAGATATTTTGAGGGTTGGTGATATTTGGGCAGTCAGTAGACATAGATTGAATATAACTGAAACAGTGGGTATAATAGAGAAGAAAATCTTCTGGAGAAGGTTAGATGGAATTGGATCATTTTTGCTTTTAGGAGGATTTGCCTTACCAAGAAGAAGACACACCTTTTCATTTATATTGGAGTCAAAGGAGAAATAATAATGTAAAGCTTCTGAGTGATGCTAGATGAAGAGGAGAGGAAAGAGGGAGTTCTCAATGAATGACTTCCATCTCTTTTTTTGGTGAAATATAAGGCAAATTTTTCAACTGAGATGTGGAGAAAGGAAATATCATGAAATTCTGATGGCTGGGAAAGGAATTATGATAAATAATACTGTGAATCAATTAGAGAGGTATAAAAAGGATTGGTTTCTTGCTCTCATAGGACCCAGGTAAGATTATACAAAACATATATGTAGCGAGTCAGGCAATATTGTTTTCATGATTACTCCAGTTACATTAGCAGTATATGAATAGGAATACAGGAGGTTAATGGTCACAGTAATTCAAGGTTGGGATTTGGTAGGGCATGATAGAAAATAGGATAATGGGGCAAAAGATTCAAGAAAAGGATTTTGTAGAGTTGAACTGATTCACCATGTGGTCAGGATGGGAAACTGAGGCATGTAGCAAGTACATGCATACACAGAGACACACACACATGCTTGGATATATTATATGTATGTGAATGCATCTGTATTTGTGTGTATATGTCTATATGTATGTGTATATGTATTTGTGTGTATGTATATACTGATCCATCCAAATTTCCTTTACTTCATATTTAAAGATTTTTCTCCTAATTGCCTGTAGAACTTTTTGTATACTGGATGTGGGAGGGAGAGCCAAGACAGTAGAATAGGATCATGAACTTGCTGGAACTTGCACCCATAGCCTGTCCAATACCCATAAAAAATTACTATAAACAAATTTTAGAGCCACAGAACTCACAAAGTGAGAGAGTGAAGCAAATTTCCCATTGAAGGCAGCCTGTCAAGCCAATATGAAGGGTCTATAACACCAGGCTGGGAGCAGAGCAAAGTCCCATGTGGGGCATGCTAGTACAGATCAGTGGCACAGATGGTCCACAGCCAACCTCAGGGGACTGAATCACTGGCAGCTGTTGTGGTTTCCAGACTTCTCAACCAATGAATGCCAAAGAGAAATTAAAGGGTCAGTAGGAAACCCTATTAAATGTGGGTGAGAGAGGAAGCCAGTCACCGTCCCCCCCCCCCCCACCAAGGCAATGGAGGCTACCAGGCTGTGGGTAGCAGCAAGGGGGGTGGCAGTGGCTGCTTATAAGGCTTCAGTCCCAGAGGATGTGGGAGGGGGCAAGTGGCTAACTACAGAGGGATTGAAGGAATCACTTTGCTGGCTCTGAGGCAGGATTCTCTTTCTTTTTTTTCTATTCCCTGGTTGTATGTGGGTCACAGTCTTGGGTGGTGGCCCTGAGGTAAGGAGAAATGGCCTGAAAAAGCTTGTTGAGACTGTATAGACGGAGTGTTCCTCACAGTTCTGAGGCAGATGCCTAGAAGAAATTCTGACAACAGCTGGGCAAAACCACAGAAATTTTGGACACAGCACTCTCCACTCCAAAAGCAGAGTTCTATCATGGCAAGGAGCTCAAAAGTCAAGTGTTTTGCTGGCAAGAAGTGCAGAGAAAGAGAAATCAGACTATAGAAACTTTTTTGGTGACAAAAAGAATCAAAACAGAAAGAGAATATAATAAAATCCAAACTCCTGCATCAAAAGCCTTCAAGAAAAGTATGAACTGATTGCAGACCATAGAGGAGATCAAGAAGGATTTTGAAAATCAAGTAAGAGATGTAAAGAAAGAATTGAAAAAGGAAATGAGAGTGATGCAAGAAAGTCATGACAAAGGAGTTCACAGTCTGATGAAGTACACCCCCAAAATATTGAAGAAAATAACACCTTACATAGGCTGACTCAAATGGCAAAAGAGGTTCAAAAAGCTGATGAAAAGAATGCCTTAAAAAGTCAAATTGGCCTGATGGGAAAGGAATTTGAAAAGATCACTAAAAGTAATTCCTTCAAAGTAAGATCAAACAAAATGGAAGCTAATGACTTTATTAGAAATCAAGATATGATAAAATAGATCCAAAGGAATGAAAAAATATAAGTCAGTGTGAAATATTTCTTTGGAACAACCACTGACTTTGAAAATTGATCCAGGAGATATGATTTAAAAATTATTGGACTACCTGAAAGTCATGATGCAAAAAAAAAGCCTAGACATCATCTTTCAAGAAATTATGAAAGAAAACTGTCTTGATATTCTAGAAGCAGAGAGCAAAATGGAAATGGAAAGAATTCACCAATCACCTCTTTAAAAAGATCCCCAAAAGAAAACTCTTAGGAATATGATAGCCACATTTCAGAGTGCCAGAGTCAAAGAGAAAATTTTATAAGCAGTGTAATTCCATGCACAACAGCTTTCCAGAAGAATAATACTCTGACCAGCTTTTGATGTTCTGATTATTCAGTATAGTGAACATTCTATTTATTCCATAACAAATCAAAGCAAAACATTCACAGAAAATCATGGTATAGAATTCACAATATTGCAACTTATCAAAGAAAATCACAATATAGTATTCGCAACAGTTTATCATTAAAATGGTCACATAGTTTCCACCATAGTGGCCACAAAGTTTTGAATAAAGAACAATCATCTGGTATCCCTAAGGAAGCTTGCCTCTTTACTCAGTCATTCAGTCATCTCAAAGTACAATAGTCAAAGTCTTCTACTCATGGGGTAACTAAGTTAACTCAATTAGTCACTTATTCAGCAATCATTTACTAAGTATCATTGATCACTAAGTACAATCATTAGAAAATAACCAGGCCCTCCACCCCTAACTCACTAGTAAATTTGCAATTACTCAGTAAGTATACAATAACCAAATAAAGTCTTCTTTCAGCTTGACTTGGGGTGGTTTCTCAGATTTCCTCGATGCCCTTCCAGCTCCTACCCAAATCCACCAAACAGTCACCTGGATTCAGAGGCAGATGGCTTCCAGGTCCTTGTCCAATTCTCCAGGCAGTTCCTGCTCCACACTGAAATCCACAGGGTCAAGTCCTTCTCAAATCTTTCACAATTTCAGTTTCTGGGAATTCAAGGATCCACCAAGCCACAAACAGGGAAAGTCTTAGCATCTTGGTCATGCTTCCTTAGTCTTCTGCAGCTTATTCAAAATATCATAATAAGCTCATTCAGCCTAGGGTAGTGGTGTTCTGGGACTTCTGGGCTCCTGGAGTCCTGAGCTCCTGGGCTCCTCTTCAGAAGAAACCACCACAAGTTTTCAGGAAATTCAGCTTATGCCACCAGATTCTTTCCCCAAGAAATTCTGATCATGGCTTCTGGGGCTTTTCTTATATTTCAGTCAACGTCTTCCTGTTAATGTCAGCAAGAGGAGACCGGAGTTCACACCTTCTCTTTCTTTCATAGAGGTTTGATCAACTACTAAGTGCTAATACTTGCCACCTGTGCTTAACTTGAAACAAAGTGCTGAGTACCTGCTTACTTGCCAATACAAAAAGGAGTCTTCAAATTCACATTAATTACCATTACAAGCAGTCAGGAAGAAATAATTTGAGTATTGTGACAACACAATAAGGATAACACAAGAGAAATTACCAAGGAACTCATGAAGTAGACTCAGAGACATTGAACTTAAGTAGATAAATCAACAAGCAAAATATGAACAGAAGAAAGAAATGTGGCCTCTAGATCTAAGAGGAGTAGAGTTGAGAGATATCTAAATAAATAATACCAAAAAAAGGGAATTGATTCAGTATTTGAGGAGATGAAGGACTCTGTGGAATTTGAGTAAAGTATAGAAACACAACGTTCTGATTCCAAATGGTTTAAAAGGAAAATGAGAATTATGAGAGTAGAATGTATGGTGTAAGCAGTAAAAACAATATGAAATCAAAGAAAAAGTTTAATCTGTGATGGTAAATCTTGACAAAAAAAGAATTAGTCATAAATTCTGAACATAGAAAGTGAAATATCAATTAAAAACAGCTACAACTCATAAATAACCTCAAGAAAAAAAATACAGTCTACAGATTTCAAGACAAATAGTGGTTGACAATAATTCAATTAAGATATAATAAGTCTTTCTCTTCCTTCCTTCCTTCCTTCCTTCCTTCCTTCCTTCCTTTCTTTCTTCCTTTCTTTCTTTCTTTCTTTCTTTCTTTCTTTCTTTCTTTCTTTCTTTCTTTCTTTCTTTCTTTCTTTCTTTCTTTCTTTCTTTTCTTTCTTCCTGGTTTTCAACATTCATTTCCACAAGATTATGAGTTCCAAATTTTCTCCCCATCTCTCCCCTACACCCTACCCCAAGATGGCAAGCATACTTAATACTCCTTTCCCCAATCTTCCCTCTTTTATACACTCCTCCATGAACCC
>CM053594.1:167921959-167947811 GCA_028646575.1 Pseudocheirus occidentalis | reverse complement strand
TCTGTATACAATGTTTTTTTGATTCGACCAATGTCTTTGATACTGTCATTGGTGAGATCTTGTGGAAGATCATGGCAAGGTTTGGCTGTCTGGAGAAATTCATCAGTATTCTAAGTCAATTTCATAACGGTTTCCTTACACAGTATCTGGATAATGAGTAATGTTCATTCCCTTTCCTAAGCATCAATGCTTTTTGGCATGATATTTTCAGCAGTGCTGTTAGACACTTTCAACAAGGACAAAAACGGCATTGAGGTCAGCTATTGAACTGATGATAAATTATTTAACTTGAAAAGGCCACAAGCCAAGACTAAAGTGAAAGGAGATGATAAATTATTTAACATAAAAAGGCTGTAAGCCAAGACTAAAGTGGAGGGAGAGTTGGTACACAACTTTTTATTTGCAGATAATTGTTCATTGAATGCAGGCTTTGAAACTAGTGTGCAACAGGTTGTAGATTGATGCTCATTAATTTTGGCCTGACAACACCAAGAAAATAGATTAAGTTTATTTACCTTGACAGCATACTTAATAGGGATGTAAATATAGATGATATGGTTGACACTTTGCCTCAGCAAAGAAAGTGTGGGAGAGAAGAGGTATTAGGCTGCCTACCAAACTGAAGCTCTACAGAGCCACTGTGCTGACCTCCTTGTTGTATACCTGTGAAACCTGGACAGTATACCAGCACCTTTTTCAGGAAATGGAATCATTTTCCTTTCAATTGTCTTAGGAAGATTCTGAAGATCACTTGGAAAGATAAGGTACTGGACACTGAGCTCCTTTCTCAAGCTGAACTGCCAAGCATTCAAACTGCAGAGAGCACAACTGAGATGGATTGACAATTTGTTTGAATGCCAAATGTGTGCTTGCCTAAAAGATGATTTGATCGTGAAGTCATACACGGCAAGCATTTATACCGAAGTTAGAAGAAACAATTCAAGTAAACTCTTAAGGTGTCTCTAAGGAACTTTGATATTGATTGTGAGAAATGGGAGACACTGGCAGAGGACTGTCCACCATATCATGCCCACATCAAAGAAAACACTCAATTTTATGAGCAAAGTAGAATTGTTCAAAAGAAATAAGATTTGCATAAATTTAGCGACATCTCCATCCCAAATTATTATACTATTTGTACTAGTCTGTGACAGAGCCTTCTAAACTTGTATTGGTCTGATCAGCTACAGATGGACACACTATGACATTGTCTCCAATATCATGATGTCATTTTGGCCCTCTCCTGGTAAAAAGGACAGCTGGGAAAGAATAATCAATCAGTTAGCAAACATTTTAAAAGTGCTTACTAAATGTGAAACACTATGCTAAGTAAATAGAAAAGCAAAAACAGTCCAGATCCTTCAAGGAATTTATAAACTAATGGGAGAGACAACATGTCCACAAATAAATATATAGAGGAAACATGCTGAGTGAAGAAAAGGTAATTTTCAAAGAGAAAGTGCTATCAACCAGTCATGAGAAGCCGTATCTTAAGAGGTAACTTGAGTTGTCATAAAGGAAGTCAGGGATTTTAAGATAAAGTGCATATAAAAGATGTTCTAGGTACTTGGACCATACTGAATCTTCATATGTGCATGTTAAGTGCAAAAGTACTGAGATGAGAAATGCAACTTCACATGGCAGGAGTGACAAGAATAGCAGTATGACTGGATCAAAGTCTAGGAAAATAAGGACAGAAATTGCAAATAGCATTAAATTATCTTTGTGGAAGACTTTATACTTCATATCCTCTGTAGTATCATAAGTGTGGTTAGGCATGGCAAAGTCAGAGATAAATTACAGCACTATCCCCAGTCTTGATGTTAATGTTTTGTCAAAGTATTAATTTTTTTTTATTGTTTTTGATGTCATTAGAGAGGAGCTTAACTAGTTAAACCTACCATAAGATGTCTGGAAGATGAAAGTTTGTCTACACAGAGTCATTTGAATATTTTGATTGAAATTTTTGGGATACAGCCATGTGGTAAAGAAAGAGCAGTAGTTAACACAACAAAACTGAATAACTGTTTAGGATGAATATGCTTATACATATGTTATTTGACGGTCCAATCCACATTCTTATATGGATGTTTGACTGTCTTTGCAAGGATAACAAATGATTTAAACCAATAAAAAGGCTTTAAATATTTCTTAAGTAACTCAAAAAAAGATAGTCCTGAATTTGAGATTAGATGCAAATTAAAAACAAAAAAAGGATTCATTTAATTCATAAAGGGACACTTGTAGAGGGAAAGACTATGAAATGAGGAGGAGCAGTTATAATTATTCTGAACTTATATACAATGATTTCCCTTGCTTTATTGTCAGAAATTAATTAGAATTTTGATAATCTTGAAGATAAGACTTTGTCTATATGACACCCCCAAAATACTTTGAAAATGGGGAAAATTGACTCAGTGATTCATAAATAGTTCAGATGATCAAAATCTTAAGTTTAGTTTTAAATTCTACTAAGTCTCACTTTTTAACAGGCTAAAATTGCTAATGTTTACTGGGCAAATTTTTCTTGTCTATCTGGCTTCCATTCCTAGATCTGCCTCCTATATTTCCAAATATGATACACTCTTTCCTGGGGAGTTACTTTTAAAAAAATTATGTATATGCACTAATTCCTTTTTAAAGTACATCCACACTACAAATATTAATTTCTCTAAGTAATGTGTCTAGGTGCATATTACACCATAGGAGAGGTCCTTAACCTTGTTTTATTTTCTTTCATGTAGAGTTCTGGTAATATGAGGAATCCTATGGACCCCTTTTCTGGATAATGGTTTTATATACATAAAGGAAAATATACAGAAATTCAATGGAAACTGTTTATATATAAACGGTTATAAAAATGAAGTCTATAGACCTCTTCAGAGAACTGAGAAGTGTATCTAGCTGCAGACTGAGCATACGTTTCTTTTCATACAAAAAGTTACAAATACAAATATGATTATTTTCTTGCCCTAGAAAAATTTCTCTATGCTCTCATGCATATGAGCTCCTCATCCTAAAAAAAGATTATGAACAAAACATTTACAAAAGTGACTCTGCTATGATTTCTCCTTTTCCTATTACTAGTACTTGTACTAGTACTATTACCACTACTATTAATACTGCTGCTGTTACAACTACCACCACTCCTAGTTACTAAAACTACCACTGATGCTGCTGCTGCTGCTGCTGCTGCTGCTCTGGCTGCTACCAGTTACCATTTATGTAATCACTTTAAGGTTTGCTAAGTGCTTTATATTCTCTTATTTTATCCTTTTGAGAGTTGTTGGAGGTGGCTGTTACATTTTACAATAGAGGGAACTGAGGCAGATAAGGGTTAAGCAACTTGTTCAAGGTCACATAGACAGTAAGCAATTGAGGCATTATTTCAACTTCTTTTAGTCTTTCTGATGCAAGTTTTATTCACTATATCACTGAACTTCCACAATAACTCTTCATACAAGTATTGACACGATTAAGAAACCTCATTTCTTCCAAATTGATGTAGAAGGCACTTTATAGGGATGGAGCCAAGATGGTGGTGAGAAGCCAGAAAGTTTCCTGATATTGCCCCAGTTTCCCTTGGAAACAACATTAAATCAAGCCTCTAAAAAGCATTATGGAATGACAGAGTCCACAAACAGACTGAGTGAAACAATTTTCCAGGTAAAGAAAACTTAGAAGAATTTCAGAAAAGGACTGTCCCACTTTAGTGAAAAGGCAGCAGGCCCCAGCACAGAAAGCAGTCAGGCAAGTCAGCAAGAGGTTCTTGCTACAGCACAGATTATCAAACAAGACTCTTCAGTCCTGGATCATCATGCTAGTGGCACAGCAGGATAGCTGTGAGGTCTCCAAATCCAGTGAAGAAGGCAAATTGCCAATCTCAGAACTGAGGACACAATAGAAGCAGCTAGTTGGGGCACTCCATCACAGCGCATCTGAAGCCCCAGTGAGGAAAGCCAGTGATCTAATTCTTGACCGTCAGCAGAAGAAGCTTTGGAGAGTTCCCTCTGTTCCCCATAAGCAGACCTAAATTTCTAAAAAATGAACAAAAAACAAAGAGCCCTTGGGGCAGCTAGGTGACCTAGGGAGTAGAGCACTGGCCCTGGTGTCAGGAGGATCTGAATTCAAATTTGGCCTCAACCACTTAACCCTTACTAGCTGTGTGACCATGGGCAAGTCACTTAACCCCAAATTGCCCTGCCTTCCCTGTACAAAAAGCAAAGCAAAACAAACAAAACCAAAGAGCCTTGACCTTAGAAAAGCTACTGTGGTGACAGGGAAGATAAAATCACAAATTCAGAAGAGAAAAACAATGTCAAAATGACTTCATGTAAAACCTCAAAGGGGAATATAAAATGATCTTAGGCCCAAAAAATCCTTCTTGGAACAGCTGAAAAAGTATTTGAAAAATAAAGTGAGTGGTAGAAGATAAATCTGAAAAGAATTTAGAAGTATGCAGGAGAGGTGACAGTTTACAAAAGGAAGGACAAATATTGACTGAAGAAAACAATTCATTGGGCAATTAAGTTAATGGCTTTATGAGACACAATTCATCAAAGTCATAAGAATAAAAATAGAAGAAATATAAAATATTTAATTGGAAAAATAATTTAAAAGTTATTTCAATACCAGAAAGCCATGATTTCACACACAAACACATAAACAAACACACACACACATACACACACACACACACACACACACACACACACACACCAGCCTAGACAGCTACTTTCAAGAAATTATTAAGAAAACTGCCCTGATATCCTGAAACGAGAGGGCAAAATAGTCATTGAAAGAATTCACCAATCACCTCCTGAAAGAGATTCCAAAGTAAAAACTCCAAGAAATATTGTAACCATGTTCTAGAGATATCAGGGAGAAAATAACATAAGCAGTCAGAAAGAAACAATTCAACTATCAAGGAGTCACAGTGAAGATTATATAGGACTTAGGAGCTTCTACATTAAAGCATCAGAGAGCTTGAAACATGATATTCCACAAGGAAAAGGATCTTGCATTACAACCAGGAATCAAGTACCCAGCAAAATGGAGAATAATTTTTCAGAGAAAAAGAGATATTGAGTGAAATAGGGGTCTTTCAAACTTTCCTTATGAAAATATCACAGCTGAACAGAAAATTTTAATCTTCAAATACAAGACTCAAGAATAAAAACGTGAAGTGGAAAGAAAGAGAAAATGTTCAATAAGGCAAAACTGTTTACATCCCTAGATGGAGAGAAGATACTTGTAACTCTTGGAAACTGTATCTCTATTAGAGCAGTTAGAAGAAGTATACATAAGTTGGGGTATGAGTTGACTTTGATGTGATGATATTTAAAAAAAGAAAATTAAGGGTTGAAAAAAAAGAATTTTGCTGGGAGAAGAGTAAAGGGGAATGCAGACTGGAATAAATTGCTTCACATGAAGTAGCATAAAATATCCATTATAGGGGAAAGAAAAAAGGAAGGGGGGGTGAACATTGATTGAACCTTACTCTTATTGAATTTGGCTCAAAAAGGGAAAAAACATGCACATGCAATTGGGTACAGAAATTTATCTTACCTTATAGGTAAGTAGGAGGGGAAAGACAAACAAAGGGAGGTGAGACTGCTAGAATAGGGCATATTGAGAGGGGTAGTGGTCAGAAGCAAAGCAATTGTGAGAACAGATGGGGTGAGAGGAGAGAGAAAAGTATAAATGGGAAAAATAGAAAGGAGGGAAAATTACACACTTAGTAATCCTAGTTGTGAATGTGAATGTGATGAACTTTTCCATAAAAGACAAGCAGATAGCAGAAGGAGCTGAAAACTAGAATCCTACAAGTATGTTGTTTACAAGAAACACATTCAAAGAAGAAAGATACATATGGAATAAAAGTAAAGGACTGGAACAGAATATATTATGCTTCAATTGAAGCAAAAAGAAAAAAAACAGGGTTAGCAATCTGGACCTCACATAAAGCAAAGGTAAAAATAGTTTTAATTAAAAGAGATGAGAAAGGAAACTACATCTTGTTAAAGGTACTACAGACAATTAAATATTATAAATACTAAATATCTATGAACCAAGTAGAATAACAACCAAATTTCTAGAGAAGTTAAGTGAGTTGCAGAATAAAATAGCCAACAAAGCTATGTTAGTGGAGGACCTCAACCTCCCCCTCTCAGAACCCTCAGAACTCTATGCATAAAATAAACAAGAAAGAAGTGAAGGAGGTGAATACAATTTTAGAAAGGTTAGATATGATAGACCTCTGGAGAAAATTGAATGTGGACAGAAAGGAATATACCTTTTTTTTTTCTCAGTGGTCCATGACACTTATAAAAAAGTGGACCATCTATTAGGGCATAAAACCTCAAATCAAATACAGAAAGTCAGAGATATGAAATACATTCTTTTCAGATCATGATGCCATAAAATTATGTATAATAAAGGGTCATGGAATGAAAAGCTAAAAACTCACTGGAAACTAAATAATTTAAACCTAAAAAATGAGTGAGTCAAACAAAAATCATAGAAATAATAAATAATTTCATCAAAGATAATAATAATAATGAGATAAAATTTATGGGATACAGCCAAAGCAGTTCTTAGAAGAAATTTTACATGACTAAATACTTACATAAATAAAATACAGAAAGAGGGGATTCAATGAATTGGGAATGCAACTAAAAATTCTAGAAAAAGAACAAATTAAAAATCCCCAATTGAATACCAAATTAGAAATTCTGAAAATCCAAGGAGAGATTAACAAATCTGAAATTAAGAAAGCTATTGAAATAATAAATAAAACTGTGAGCTGGCTTTATGAAAATATTAATTAAATAGATAAATCTTTGGTTAATTAGATTTAAAAAAGAAAACCAAAGTATCCGTATCAAAAATGAAAAGGATGAATTCATCACCAATGAAGAGGAAATTAAAGCAATAATTAGGCATTATTTTGTCCAACTTTATCTCAATAAAACTGACAGTCTAAGTGAAATGGATATTTGCAATATATGTGTGTGTATACATACATACATGTGTGTGTGTGTGGATTGCTCAGAATAACCAGAGGAAGTAAAATATTTAATAACACCATTTCAGAAAAATGAAAAGTGAATAAACCCTAGCCCTAAATGAGCCTCCAAAGAAAAAAATTTCCATGGTCTGATTTAAAAGTGAATTCTACCTAACATTTAAAGAACAATTAATTCCTCTACTAAATATATTATTTGTAAAAATACCTGGAGTCCTACAAAATTACTTTTATGACATGAATCTGTTGCTGACACCAAATGAGGAAGAGTCAAAACAGAGAAATAAATTATAAACCAATTTCTTTAACTAATATTGATGCAAAAATTAAATAAAATAATATTAATTAAACTTTAAATTAAAGTAAAATAAAATAAAATTTTATCTAGATAATATATTAGAAATTGTGCAATTTATCACAAGGATAATACATTGCGACCAGGTGAGGTTTACACTAGGAATATAGAGCTAGTTCAATGTTAGGAAAATAATTAACATAAATAAAAACAAAAATAACAAAAATCATATGACTCTCAATAGATGCAGTAGAAACTTTTTACAAATATCAGACCCATTTCTATTAAAAACACTAGAGGAAAAAGGAATAAATGCAATGTTCTTTAAATGATAAGTAACATCTATCTAAATCATCAACTAGCATTATATGTAATATAAATAAGCTAGAAGTCATCCAAGCAAGACCAAGGGTGAAGCAAAGATGCCCATTGTAGCCACTATTATTCAATATTGTACTAGAATTGCTCACTTGAGCAATAAGAGAAGAAAAAGGAATTGAAAGAATTAGGAAAGCAATGAAGAAGCAAAATTATCATTCTTTGCAGACAATATAATGGTATACTTAGGTAATCCTAGAAAATCAACTAAAAAACTTCTTGAAATAATGAAGAACTTTTATCAAAGTTGAGGGATATAAAATAAACCCACAAAAATCATCAACATTCTATATATTACCAATAAAGTCCATCAGCAAGAGATAGAAAGAGAAATTCCATTAAAACTAATTTTTGACAATATAAAATTTTTGGGAATCTATCTGCCTTGACAAACTCTGGAAGTAACTATACAATTACAAAACACTTTCCACATATATAAAGATCTAAACAATTGGAAAATATCAATTGGCTTTGGATAGGCTGAGGTAATATAATAAAAATGATAATTCTACTTAAATTAATTTATTTATTCAGTGACTTGCCAAATAGCCAAGTTGTTTTATAGAACTAGTAAAAATAATGAAAATTTTCTGTAAAAACAAAGTCTAGTATATCAAAGACATTAAAAAAAAGAAACACAAGGGAAGGTGGCCTAACTACATCACATCTAAAACTATATTACATATCAACAATCATCAAAGCTATTTTTCTGGCTAAGAAAGGGAGCTGTGGATCAGTGGAATAAGTTAGGTACATTAGACACAGGTAATCAATGACTATAGTAATCTACTGTGTAATAAATTGAAAGACTTCTGCTTGTGGGACAAGAACTCACTATCTGACAAAATCTGCTGGGAAATTAGAAAGTAGTATCGCAGGAATTAGTCACAGACTAATATCTTGCACCACATACCAAGATAAGTGCAAAATGGGTACATGACTTAGACATAAAGGGTGATACCATAAGTAAATTAGGAGATCAATAGTTTACCTGTGAATTCTATGGAAAATGAAATTATCTATGACCAAGGAAGGGATGGAGAACATTGTGAAATTAAAAATGGATAGTTTTGATTACAATAAATTAAACTGATTTTGCACAAACAAGCCCAATACAATGAATATTAAAAGGAAAGCAGAAAGCTGGGGAATTTCTTCTTTTACAGTCAGTGTTTCTGATAAAGGCCTTATTTCTCAAATATATAGAGAACTGAGTCAAATTTACAAGAATATAAGGCATTCCTCAATTGATAAATGATCAAAGCATATGAACAGGCAGTTTTCCAATGAAGAAATCAAAGCTATCTATGGGAATACAAAACTGCTCTAAATCACTATTGATTAGAGAAATATAAATTAAAATTACCCTGACATGCCACCTTATAGCTGTTAGATTGACTAATATGACAAAAAAGGAAAATGATAGATGTTGGAGAAAATGTGGGAAAATTGGAATATTAATGCATTGGTTTGGGAGTTGTGAATTGATCCAATCATTTTGGAGAACAATTTGGAGCTATGCCAAAGGCCTGTAGAGCTGTGCATACACTTTTATACAATGATACCACTCCAAGTCTGTATCCCAAAAATATGCAAAAATACCCACATGTACAAAAAATATTTATAGCAATTCTTTTTGTTATGGCAAAGAATTGGAAACTGAGGGAATGTTCATCAGCTGGGGAATGGCTGAACAAGTTGTGATATATGACTGTAGTGTAATGTTACTTTACAAGAAGAAATGATGAGTAGTTAGATTTCAGAGAAATCTGGAAGGCCATACATGAACTGATGCTGAATGAAGTGAAGAGAAACAAGAGAACATTGTACACAACAGCAACATTGTGCAATGATCATCTTTGGCAGACTTGGCTCTTCTTAGCACTACGATGACCTAATCCAATTTCAAAAGATTCATAATGGAGAATGCTATCCATATCCAAAGAAGGAACTATGGAGTCAGAATCTAGATTTTAACATACTTTTTTTTTTTACCTTTTTTTCTTTGTCATATTTTCCCCCTTTTGTTCTGGTTCTTTGTTCACAACATGACTAATGTGGACATGTGATTAATATGTTTGTACATGTATAACCTACATCAGATTGCTGGCAGTCTTGGGGAGTGGAAGGAGAAAAATTTGGAACTCAAAATCTTATAAAAGTGAATGTTGAGAACTATCTTTGCATGTAACTGGGGAAAATACTGTTAAGTGGGAGAGGGGAAATAAAAGAAGGCACTTTGTAGGGACCCTCTAGAGTTCAAAGAAGTTAAAGCCATACAGACCATAAATGGAAGAGTTAGAATTTGAAGCCAGAATCTCTGGCTCCAAATCCAGAATCTTCAATCTACAGAAGACTTTGCAGATTACTTGACACAACTCCATTTTATAAATAAGGAAACTGAAACCAAGAGAGATTTGCTGAGTCACTTAGATAGCAGATTTGTGTTTGTTTTCTGTTCACTTGATTTCAAATTCAGCAGCCTATCGACTACATCTCTCAAAGGAAGTGTGTGTGTGTGTGTGTGTGTGTGCGTGCGTTTGTGTGTGTGTGCACATGTAGATGTGTTTATGACATAGAAATTGTTATTTAACAAAATAATCAAGAAGTTATTCTTTGTTTCTCTGTATTTCTAAGGTAAACAATGAGGCAAAATATTCAGCAATGGTAGAATACATGTTGCTGTTGTCATGCCTCTTAATGAATGATAATGTTGCTGGCCTCCTACTACATAATGTTAAATGCAAAATTGGACCTTCCTAGAGAAACACTTAACCTCACCTACATTCAAACACTCTACCATAATTAATGGTGATCCCCTTGTCACAGCCTTAACAACTCAAGTTTGCATTTTTGTGTCTTAAGTCAGCATATGTTTATAGATGGAGATGATCAGTTTATTGTGTTAATATCTTGCTGACTCTTCTGTAAAAATGCATTATATTCATTATATTGCTATTTTACTGCCTATGAGTATGAGATAGTCCAGAGAATATAATTAACATAGACTGAAGCCTCTTGAAAAATAAGAAACCCTAAGCAGAAAAGAACTGATACTTCCAAGTGCTTTTGCCTGACATAAAGTATCCGATCAGACAAAAGAGATAAAATGTTTCTGCTAACTTTGAGAAGAAATACCTCCTTCAAATTACTTAGATAGTACTTAACCTAAGTGGTGCTCCAAGGATTAAAAGCGTTAATGTGATATTAAGATTGATACCAGATTTTATGATTAGAGCCTAAAACCTAGTCAGCAGGAAGAAAGATAAGAGATTTTCTTGTTGTATTGTAAGACAAGGTATCCTTTTTCCTTAGTTTGGAAGTACAGGGGCTACTCAACTCATTCACTAGGAGCCATTCTGATTATCTTCGGAACTTTAATTGATTTTAAGCCTGAGCCATTTTACCTTTCCTTAGGTAATTACTCAATTAGTCAGTCATAAACCTTATTAATCATTTACTATATGACAGACACTATGCTAAGTCCTGGAGATACAAAAAGAGGCAAAGGCAGTCCCTGGTGTTAAAGAGTTCACAATTTAAACAAGTAAACTAATGTACATCTGGGCTAAATACAGGATTAATAGAAATTAATAAACTTAGGGAAGGCCTAAGAACTAAGAAGCATTGAGAACAGTTTCCTTTGGAAGATGTTATTTTAGTAAGGACTTAAAGGAAACCCAATAAGCCAGTGGATAGGGATTAAAAGGGATAAGATTTCAAGCATGGGGAAAACTCAGAGGAAATATTTTCAGGGAAGAGAGCTGGAATGTCTTGTTTATGGAACAACAAGGACTATGTCCCTGGATTGAAGAGTATATGACATAGAGTAAGAGCTGAGAAAACTGAATCATAGGAAGGAAGTAGGTTATGAAAGGTTTTGAATGCTAAACAAAGGGTGTAGTTCCTCTGAGAGGCAATTGGGGAACACCGGAATTAATATGGGTTGGGAAAAGCTTGATGTATAATGATTGTGTCATATTCAAATAAAAATAAGGCTACTAAACCATACATAAGGATTATCCCTGCAGTTGACTTCTTGTTTTAGAAAACCACATATTAATATTATCAATGTTAAATTGTATTTTTATTTTGAGGAATATTCCCCAATTATGTCTTAACCAGGTTTGGGCTTCATTGGAAAGTGTTGTAGCAACAATTTCATGGTGGGGCGGGGGGAATGTTGCGGCACATGTTTTACACCTCTTCTAGAGAAAATAAGATTTTAACTGGGACTTAAAGGAAGCTTGAGAAGTTAGAAGATGAAGAAGAGTAGAGAAAGCATTCCAAGCATGAAGAACAGTCAGAGAAAATGCTTGGAGTCAATAAATGGAGTGTCTTATTCCTGAAACAGAAAGTAGTCCAGCAGTAAATTAAATTAGATTAATTTAAATTACAGAGTGCATATAAGAGAGAGGAAGACTGGAGAGGTAGGAAGGGGCCTTATAATAAAGAGTCTTAAATGCAAAATAGGAAATTTTGTATTTTATCCTAGAAGTAATAAAAGCCACTAGATTTTATTGGGTAATAGTTTTACATGGTCAGATTTGCATTTTAGAAAAATCATTTTGTTGGTGAATGGAGGATGGACTGGAGTAGAAAGTGACTTGAGGAAGACAGGCTTACCAATAGGATATCAGAATATCCCAAATATGAGGGCATTAGGGCCCATAATAGGACGGCAGTAATAGCAAAAAGAAAAAGGGGGACATATTTAAGACATTTTTCAAATGTGAAATCAATAGACCTTGGCAACAGATTGGATATGGAGAGTAAGACAGAATGAAGAGTCAAGGATGATACCTAAGTTCTATGCCTGGGGGACTGGGAGGATGGTTATTCCCTCAATAGTACTAAGGAAGTTTGGAGAGAAAATGTGCTTTAGGGGAAGACAATTAGATCAATTTTGAACATATTGAGTAAAATATCTACTAGATATCCAGTTTGAGATGAACAGGGAGTTTACTACACTAAGGCTAAACTAAGTGTGAACACTTTAATCTGCTCAGACCACTATAGCTCAGAAATGCTGAGTTCAATTGATCTTCTAGCTTCAGTTACTCAGGTAGCAAAAAGTACAGATGTGTACCACCCTACCCATCTGGAAAGACAACAATCTTTTCTGCATTTAGCTTTTATGACTGTGGAACTATTTTGTGTGCACTTTTAGAGAATTTCTTATTCAATTCAACAAATAAAAAAATAAAAAAATCAGTATTATCCTGGGGTCTATAATGTGGTATAGCTGAAAGAGTTCTCAATCTCAATTTGGATTTAGGAGGTATGTGTTTGAATTCCGACCCTACAGCTTACAGCTATGTGACCTCATAGACTCAGTTTCCTCATTTGGAAAGAAAAAAAACACTACATGACCTCTAAGGTACCAAAGAATCTATGAATAAAACCTCAATAATCTAATACCTCCAGGGGATGGAGTTTCCAGATAAATCAGTTTTTCATATAATGACATTTTTAAACCAAAGTTAAGCTAGAAATGTAAATAATTTTAATAACAACTAAAAGGTGTGAATTTAATACACTTAGTAAGCACTAAAGGTAATATGAAGATAAGTATGACTGATAAATCTTTCTACATTTTATTATGCACTCTTCTGAATTCTTAAATAATGTAGTCTTAAAATAACCTTTGATAAGTCAAGGTCATCATTATCAATATGATCATTGTGAGGATACTAAAGTCCCAATTCTGCCACAAAATATAATGAATGGTCTGGCCCCCTCATTCCTAATTCTTTAATCTCTATAAATCAAGAAAATATACAGAAATTCCTGCTGAACTCATAAAGTGTACAATATGATATCACTCCATTCTTCACTAATAGACCATTTTCTAGAGAGACACATATGACTTGGACAAGATTCTGTACTGTATTAGGGCACATGTGAGAAAGAACAACTTAAATAGAATGTAGTCAGTAATGCAGATTCTTTCATCAAAAACCCAATTTTCATAAGCATAAAAAGACTACAAGTATGTGAAATTAATAGATCTAAAATGAAAGAAATAGTAGTCATAATAGAGCATTGGTACCATAGGACAAAGAAGAATGGACAAAGGAGGATGTGGATTGTGAAGAGACAGTTGAGATAGATAGAAATGAGAGTGTGGGATTTCATAGCTGTGAGTTGTCAATTTCAAAAATGGAAAATAATGATAGCTAACATTTACCACATGCCAGGCATTACGCTGAATGTTTTACAATTATGATTTCATTTGATCTTTATACAACCCCGTGAGGTAAGTGCTATTATCTGTATTTTATGTGATGAGGAAACTGAGACAAATAAAGTTTAAGTAATTTGCCCAATGTCACACAGTCATTAATAGCCTGTGGTTTGATTTGAATTCAAGTCTTCCTAGTCAGACCCGTTGCTCTATTCACTGTGTCACTTAGTTTCTACAGTTAAAAAAAATGCTATTGACCTTAATTATAACCCTTGTCTGCCAGGGTTTAACCAGTAGAAAGTAAGGGGTTGCAATGAGAAGACCAAAAAAACTAAAAAAAAAAAAAAAAAAAAAAAAAAAAAACAGATGTGTGCTAAAGACAACAGTCTTGAAAATATTGAGGGATAGTTTTACATGATAATAGCAAGATGTCAAAAGGATGAAAATATTCATTTTATTATTAATAAAAAGATTAACAAATCCTCAGTAACTGCCAAGCCATATACCTAGTTTTTCATCTTGATAAAAACCTCATGAGAATGATCAACATGTGGATTGTTCATATCTTTGAAAAAAATATTAAAAGAGAATAAGTAGGCCTTTGTAAAATAGTTTCTATACTAGCCTACTTTAAAGTCATCTAGTTGATACAATGGTATAGAGAATATGCCATTCCTTTTTAGTTACTCCTTGAGGTTTGCCAAAAAATATGACGCTAGGGAAAAACGCAGCCTCAAAATCGCTCTCCCCCGAAGTATTTTCATGCATAAATTTGATTATAAAAAGATTTTAGATTAATAAAAGCATATAGATAACTTACTTCATTGACACTGGTAGTTAATGACAAACAAGTGTTAAAGTAGGAATAAAAGCCCTTTTAAAATGTATTTCTTACTGTGAAGTAGAATGTCCTTTTCCTAGTCCAAATGGAAGAAAAGTCCTATACAGTAAGACCAATTTTCGTCTTTTCTTTCTAGATGACATTATATTGATTTTATAGAGACCCTATTTATTTAAACCTTCTTCTGGTGGTACTTCATGGTTATAAATCTTTCAGCACTACTATCTCTCAAGAATCAAAGTTGTGGGTTATCCCAGAGGCAATAAAAAGATCCATGATGGGCACAAGTATGCCTTCACGTTTCTCTAACAATGACCTTAGCCAAATGGTCTAAGGTTCATTAAGGAAATGAGAAAAAAAAAGTTATATAATAGGTAAGGTATAGCAAGAGATAAACAGCCAGTCTAGTAACCTGACTTCCATGAAATAGAAAAAAAAATTAGAAAAGTCTCTAATAGGTACTTCCATTTTCTCTCATCTTCCTCTCTTCAAAACTCTCAAAAGTCTCATTCATAATCCTTTTATTCAACTGAAAACTCTCTCACAAGTCATCAATGATCTCTTAATTGTCTAATGGCATTTTTTCAGTCTTCCTTTTTGCATCTGATACAGATATTCACCGTATATTCTTAGATTTTCTCTTCAATTTAATTTTAATCACACTTTTCAACATAATCTCACCTTCCCTCTTCCTATTTATGTATTAATGTTACTAAGTAATAAGGTGTATGTTGCTTTGATTTTGAGGATACTATCAAATTCTTCATAGATTTTTTTTTACTTTCTCTTGTTCTGCAAAATATATTGACGTAGAAATTGTAATTATTCTTAAGGTGTTGTTTTGATCATCATGAACGTTGAAGAATGAAATAACCAATATCTCCATGAAATGATGCTTTTGGAATGTGGAGAAACCAACAACTCCTTCATTATTCTTTCTGAGAACATAGCCCACCTTTCTTATATTTATGCAAATTCTTTTTGTGGATAGCTCACATGTAATTATTAATCTGGTTTATATATTTTGTCAGTACATCAACTCTTTTTTTTGTTATTCATATACGAAATACCATTCAGCTAATGTTTTAGATATTCTAAAAACAATATGAAATTTTTAACATAACCTGCTGCTTCTTCTTCAAGGCCATCAATGAAGGAAAAGGGAAAAATACTCACTAAGAGTAATTTTGTAGGGGGCTGAATCCTTGACACCTGTGGCAGATGCCAGACTTTTCAACTCATAAACTCCAAAGAGAAAATAAAGTAAAAGTGGGGAAATTCTGTTGCACCTCTGGTGAGGGAAGAGGTATGATTAGGTGCCTGCCCCTGAGGTGGTGAAGGCTGTGGCTACTGCAACAGCACAGCTGCTTCTGGAGCTCCAGACAGAGATAATGGAGAGACCAAGCGGCTTATCAGAGAGTAATTACAGGAATCTTCTTCCTGTGACTGAAGCAGAATTATCTTGCTTTAACCTGCTGTATCTGTTGCAGTATTACGTGGTATTCTTGGGATGAAGAGGAGCGTTGGTGAGGCAGAACTTGTGGGGGCTATGGAGATGGAATCCTCCTCACAGTTCTGAGGCAGGTGCCTAGGAGGAGATCTGACAACAGCTGTTCAAAACCCCAGAAGTTTGGGACATGACACTGGCAACTCTGGAATCAGAGTTCTACCATGGCAAAGAGCTCAAAAGACAAGTAATTAGTTGGAAAAAATACCAGAGGAAGAAAAATCAGACTATAGAATCATTCTTTGGTAACAAAGATGAAAACATAGAACCAGAAGAAGACAACAAAGTCAAAAACCCCTGCATCAAAGGCCTCCCAGAAAATAATATTTAGGCATAGGCCACAGAGGAGGTGAAGAAGGACTTTGAAAATCTAGTTAGAGAAGTAGAGGAAAAATTAGGAAGGAAAATGAGAGTAATGCAAGAAAATAATAAAAAAAAATGAGCCAACAGACTGCTAAAGGAGACACCAAAAATACTGAAGAAAATAATACCTTAAAAATAGAATAATTTAGTTGGAAAAAGATGTCACAAAAGCTAATGAGGAGACAAATGCCTTAAAAAGTAAAACTGAAAAAATGGAAAAGAAAGACTAAAAGCTCACTGAAGAATATAACTCATCCAGAATTAGAATGGAGCAAATGAAAACCAATGACTTTATGAGAAAGATATAATACAACAGATCCAAAAGAATGAAAAAAGTAGAAGACATTATAAAATATCTCATTGGAAAAACAACTAACATGGAAAATGGATCCAGGAGAGATAATATAAAAATTATTGGACTACCAGAAAGCCATGACCATAAAAAGAGACTAGACATCATCATGCAAATAATGATTAAGGAAAACTGCCCTGATATTCTAGAACCAAGAGGAATATGGTAATTGAAAGAATTCACTGATCACCTCTTGAAAAAGATCCCAAAAACAAAACTCCTAGGGATATTATAACCAAATTCTAGAGTTTCCACATCAAGGCATAGTATTAAAGTTAGCAGTCAGGAAGAAACAATTTGAGTATTGTGGTAACATAATCAGGATAACAGAAGATCTAGCAACTTCTACATTAAGGGATCAAAGGGCTTGGAATATGATATTCCAATGGTCAAAGGAGCTAGCATTAAAACCAAAAATCACCTACTCAGGAAAACTGAGTATAAAACTTCAGTGAAATGTATGTTCATTTAATGAAATAAAGGACTTTCAAGCATTCTTGATGAAAAAACCACAGCTGAATAGAAAATTTAACTTTCAAACACAAGAATGAAAATAAACATGAAAAGGTAAACAGGAAAGAGAAATCATAAGGAACTTATTAAACTTGAACTGCTTACATTTCTATGTGGAAAGACAACATTTGAAACTCATGAGACTTTTTTCAGCATTAGGATAGTTCAAGAGAATACACACAACATGCACACAAATATACATACACATATATGTGTGTATATGTATGTATGTACGTATACATATATAGAGATCTATATATGTATAAGCACATATATGTGTATGTATTTATATACATGTTTATGTATATATTGATGGCACTGGGTGAGTTGGATATGAAGGGATGATATGTAAAAAAAAATAAAATTAATGGGGCAGCTAAGTGGCTCAGTGAATAGAGCATGGACCCTGGAGTCAGGAGGATCTGAGCTCAAATCCAGCCTGAGACACTTAACATAAAACTAGCCTTGTAACCTTGGGCAAGTCATTTAATCCCCATTAGCCCCCTCCAAAATGCAAAAATTAAATGAATATGTGAGAGAGGAATATATTAGGGGAAGGAGAAAGGGAGAAATAAAACAGGGTAAATTTTCTCACATAAAAGAGGCAAGGGCACACTCTTACAATCGAGGGGAAGATCAGGGAGGTGAAAAGGAATGAGTCCAGCTTACTCTCATTGGATTTGCCTTATAGAGGGAATGATATATACATTCAATTGGGTATCTCACCTTACAGGAAAGCAGGGGGGAAGGGTATAAGACGAGGAGATTGTAAAAGGGAGGGCAGATTGGGGAAGGGGGTATTCAAAAGCAATCACTTTAGAAAAGAGACCAGATCAAAGAAGAATATAGAATAAATGGGGCTCAGTATACAATGGAGGGTAATACATTTTGTCTTTCACAATGTGACTACTATGGAACTGTTTCGCATAACTACCGATGTGTAACCTCTATTGAATTCCATTGATCTCAATGGGGGTGAGTGAGGAGGGAAAGAGGGAGAGAATCTGCAACTCAAAGTTTTAAAAACAAAAGTTAAAAATTGTTCCTACTTGCAACCAGGGGAAAATATACAGGCAGTGGGGTATAGAAAACCATCTTGCTCTATAAGAGAGTAAGGGGAAAAGGGCTAATGGGGAGATAGATATGGAAAGAAGAAAAGGAAGACTGGGGGAAGGTGTAATCAGCATACTTGCCATCTTGGAGTGGCACTAAGGGAGATAGAGGGAGGAAATTTTGAACTCAAAATCTAGTTTGAATTAGTGTTGAAAATCAAAATAAATTTAAAAATTTTAAGGAGTAATTTTTTATTTCTCTTTATTTCATGGTTACCAGAGCAAAACAGATTTGTTTTGATGTTCTTCATAGTTTCTTACTCCTTTTCTTGGTTTAAAGGTTCAGTCTATCTCTTGGATCTTACTTGAAATCTGAGGTATCATTTGTCATGGTTACATAGTTTAGTGATTTAACACCCCCCTCCCCTTCCAGATTGTAAACTTAATGAAGTCAGAGGATTAATTTTGTTACTCCTTTGTATCTTCATTAGGGCTTAGCATGGTTTTTACAATATGGTCACTTAATGCACTGTTGCTGAATGAATGAATGAATATTGGCATGGGATGTCCCAATCAGGAGGTAATTTACATGAGGGAAATCTCACCCGAGGAATGGGTACTGTATGTTATAGTGATAGTGGTGGTTGGAGACAAAAACATGACTCCCCTTACTGGTTATAAGCTACAAATAAATTCTTGATTCCAAGTAACAAAACAAGAGCATGATTATTTTAAGTATACCATAAGGTCAGAATAAGGACATCATTGAGCCTGGATTAAGATTTTAAAATGAGCTATCATTCTATCACTTCTTATATTTCCCCATCCTAAGAGTCAGATTGTTCCCCAATAAAGACAGATTAACAGTATGGTTTAGTTAATTTAATTAATTTAGTTTAGTTAATTACTATTAGTTAAATAGTAATAGATCAGTGCTAGAGATTTGATGTTAGGAACACTTGGATTTGAATCCCATGAGGAGGAGGTAACATCTCTAGCTCTTTGTTACCACTGCTATTTCTAGACTTTATCTCCGCATCCACCATTCTATAATATCTCTTCCTTTCAGGATCATAACATGCATTTTGTTTATCTTGTCCAGATTATTATTGTGGTGACATGCTCTCCTCCATGTCAGTTTTTCTTCTTTCTTGAGATTTTTGATATTTGGTATACATTTTTTTTCTTTAGAATCCTTCCCCACTCTCATATTTGGGACTACAACACAAACATTAATATTGGCTGGCACATGTTGACCTCCCAGTTCATTAATCCCATTGATATGCTTGACCTTTTTGATCCAAACCTTAGCCCCTCAAAGGACCAGTAGTAAATGAAGTCTGACTATCAGTCATAAGGTAGTCACTTAGCTATTCTTCAATAGAAAACTTTTCCTTTCTGATTTTAATTTCCTACTCTTCTTCCCTGTCTCTTTCTCACTCTTCTTAATTCAATAAGCTTCATTGAACATGTAAATGAGCATGGTACTGTGGCTGTAAAGATACAAATGAAACAATCTTTTTTCCCATTTCACTATCTTGCTCACTATATCAATCCTGATTCAAATTTATTACCATGTTATAGCTTGATGATCTCATTGAAATTGTTGTGAGCCCTTGTCCATGATGAATTCATCAGTGATTTGTTCATTCTGAACTCCTATTTTATCACTCTTCTCACTTAAGTGTTGCTTGCTACATCTTACCTGAATTCTAGTCTCATGATTCCATCTTTGGATTGACTTCCTCTGTTGTCCTATGGGTAGTCATAAGGACAAGATGGTCAAGCATCAAAATCCTTGTTGCATTTAGAGATGAGAAAGAGAATGACTAGTACCTTTATCATAGGAATGATCTGAGTGAAACTGCATAATTGCACAAAGTGAAATTAATTTTTCAGTGGGTTAAAAGGAATCAGGGTACATTTTTTAATGCTAATAAGATTGAGGAAATCAATCCAGATGAGGGGACCTAGGGAATAATTAACATCAGAAGTCATTATTTAACAGACTTTCTTTTATTGTAGATGTTCATAACCATATTCTCTCAATTCCTAGTTGCCTTAATGTACTGCATCTATGCTCAGAGCCATCTGTGCTCTGGCATTATCTCTCCTTCTAGGTAACTTTCATGGATTCAGGAGTTTGAGTTTAGCAGAGTAGTATCTTATAACAATTGTAGTACTTATAGGTTACAGATGGAATCTTATTTTGTTGACTTGAGTTTATAGCATTCCTAACTGATTAGGAATTTCTGGTTCCATAAGGAATAAAATTATTGATTTCAAGTCATAAAGAATTTCATTCAAGTACTGCATCTGGTCCTGACTAATTTTCATAAGCATGGGAATGCCATTTAATCTATTTGGGCCTCAGTTTCCTCCTCTGTAACATGGAAATAATAATGCCTATAGTACCTTCCTTACAAAATAGTTTTAATATATTGCACACATGATATTGAGTGATATAGCAGAGATCTTATTACCTTGTCCATTACAAATTGGCCCACTTAGCTAATTTTTTGAGGGGTAAATTTTTTATTTTACATAGTTAGCCAGACCATATCCTTGTTCTACAAATCTTTCTCAGCTAAATGGTACTGACTCTAAGCTTCTATGGAACCCATAAAAGGACATTAAAAATAAGGTAACTCCATTCATTAATGCCAGAAACAACTAGGTCATTCCCAGTTAACACATTCATTCATAAAGATATTTTATTGACTTAAATATTTAGCAATTATGTTAATATTTTTATCATTTATTTTTCACACCTTTCCATTTCAGATTTTTCCCCTCCCTCCCACCTTTCCCTTACTCTTTGAGAAGGAAAGCATTATATTGATCATACGTATGAAATCTTGAAAAACACATTTCTGTGTCAATTATGCTGCACAAGAAAACAAATGCAAAAGTACCCCCAAGAAAAACAAAGAAAGTAAAAAACAAAAGATATGTTTCAATTTGCACTCAGAGCTCATCAGATCTCTTTCTGAATGTGTATTGCAATTTTCATTATGGGTGCTTTGGATTGTCTTAGATCATTGTCTTGGTCAGAGTACCTAAATCTTTCACAGTTGAATGCTGTTACAATATTGATGGTCTTATGTACACTATTCTTCTGGTTCTGCTTATGTCATGTGGAATCAGTTTGTTTCAGTATCTCAGGTTTTTCAAGAAACTTCCTGCTCATAGTTTCTTATATCATAATAGTGTTCCATCACTATCATGCACTACAACTTGTTCTCTTTATTCCTCAGTTGATGAGTATGTCTTCAATTTCTAATTCTTTGCCAACACAAAAATAGGTGCTATGGATATTTTTGTACAAATATGTCCTTTTCTCTTTTCTTTGATTTCTTTGAGATACAAACCTAGTAGAAACACATTCATTCATTAAAAAAATAAAAACCCTTTGCATTTAATTTATCTCTTTGTTTGTATTCAAACTGACACCAGTTAGGATAGTTATAAATTCTCCCAGACTAGTTCTCTGACAAGGCTGATTGTGTTGTAGAAAGTGGATGTAGGGAAAAGTGAAAAGTGAAATCCATAATTCTAATGAAATGGTGTATGAGTTAAAAATACGTGTAATAAAGTCCAGTCAATTGTTTTGTTTATATGTAACATATCACATTATCATATAAAATATCTCACCAGGATGCAAAGTAACCACTACAGTAGTAGGTTGCAGGCTATAAAGGACAAAATAAACCATTATAATGACAATATGTTGATCCTACTCAGGGATAACAGTAAGCCACTAGTAAAATTCAAAGTCATTTCTCTCACAGTTGTTACATTATGGTGGTGGTTATAAATCTGAGGCTTTTCATCTTGGGACTTTGGTCTTATATAATCTTACAGACCCACTGATACCATTGCTCTCTTTTAACTGATGTTCTCATTTCTACAGATGTTATTGTCATTATCATCTAAACTTTCTAAATGGCAAAAAAATTCACTCATATACTAAATTTGTTATTTTGCCAGGCATTGGTAATATACTCCACTGTAATTCAGTGATGCCTTGAGAAACTTATTATGTCAACAGGCTGAGGGTTAAAGATGAACACATTGGTGGGGGTTCATAAACTATAGTTTTAGGAATTTGGAGCCACAAAGTATTCTGAACAAGTACCTTGAATCTGAGTTAGTCATCCCTTGGGGATCAAACTGTAAGTGTGAGTTGAAGGTAGGAGCATCAGGACATGAAAGATTTTTTTATTATTACTTAGAAAGCTAAATAAAGGCATGTCCTAATACACATGAATTTGACTCTTCTGATTAAGAACAAGGTAGATTTTTGTTTGTTTGATAACTGTCCCTTTAACTTTGATGACAGTTTTTTAGTCCTGGGTATTGTTTGAATTACTAACTACATGTTATTTTATAATAGATATTATAAACTATTCATAGGATAAGTACCATGAACCAAACTAAATTTATAAGAGTTAGTTTCATCTTACTCTTTGTTGATGAAAAGCAAAAACAAACAAAAACCAATAGTTTCTACAATAGATACTTGCTTCCAAAAGTAGTTAAAATAATTATAACAATCGACATAATCTGGCCAATAGTTAAAAATCAATACTGAATTACATTAGTGCATGTACTAACGGTTTCATTGCAGAAAATTAATTCTAATTATAGTGATATCAGACATTTTACTGACATCTCAACCAATACTGCCTTTGGCTAAGAGGAAGATGAATATTGAATCTGATCTACAATTCTTTTCAGTGGTAAATCTTTCACCTACTTACAGAAGAAATATATTTGTATAGACCTGGAAGCATTCAAGCCATAAGAAACTTACACCATGCAATGAATTTTCTTTCATCTTCTTATTTTCCTTTGGGAAAAAGTCAAACTTTTAAATTCTCTTAAACTAATAAAGTTTTTAGACCTCATTAAAATATGTGCATTTTACCAAATAGGATGTTACTTCCTTGTTAACACAATTTTTAACTTTCTTTGCTGATTATTAAAACCTTTTATACAAATCAAATATTAATGCTTAATAGAAGATACAAATACAAAAGTTGCAAAGTTTGAATTTTAAAAAAATTAAATGTTGAAATACGCGTTATTAAATATTCATGGTTAAATTATTAAAAAACATTAAAAACAGAATGTCTAAGTCATCCTTTTCTGGTGCTAGTGTAATACAGATATTGAAGAAACCTAAATGTTCTTTTATGGGGATGTATCCAGGCAAAGATTTTGAAGTCTTTCTTATTTGTCATGGTTTAAGGTTAATCTCTCATGGCTTTATATTTGGAGTTATGAGAAAGGATAGTTTGGCTTCTCTGGCAATCACAGATTTATGGAAAGCTGTATATTTAGATTTTGTTTTTACTCAAAAGTCAAAATTAAATGAGTCACCCCTTAACAGTCCTATGACCAAAGCAAATTAGTTTTTGTAACTTCCTACTTTTAATTAATGTAGGCATTTTAGTCAAAGAATAAGGGTCAGGGATATGATATGATAGGCTGAGCCCACCCCAATCCCTTTTTTGTATTTTGCTTCCTCATGGCATTATGAAGACACCAGTAGGCAGTCCAACAGTTCTCTTTGTTCCTGTTGCATGACAGAAATTAACCTCAGGCTCAAACCAAAGAATTCCCAGACTCAGAAATCTTAGGACACTCTGATCATGCTGGGTAAGATGGATTTTCCCTCTCCAGGTTGTGGTGAGGTTTAAAACAGATCACACTTGTGAAAGCAATCTGCAAACATTCATCTCTATACGCTGAACTTAACTCATTAAATTTGTGCCACTGTTGGGTTTGGGAAACCTGTCCATGTTAGCTTTCTTCACTTAAAGCCTCATCAGTTATTTCTCTGGAACAAAGTCAGTGGACCATTTGACAGAGCAGTAGACAGAATGTAACACAAATTAGATGTCCTACTTCAGGCTATAGGTTTTCAAAATAAAATATGGCCTAAAGCCTATTTTGTAGCAATAAGTCCTAGAACAATGGTAACACCAATGCCAACATAAGTTTTGTTAGCCATTCAGAGGCACCATCATTGATGTTACATAACTGAATTGGAAGCAATCACATGGCAGAAAGCTATTGTCTCAGATCTAACAAAGTAATGCTCATCATAGCTCAACTCAAGGAAAAAAAAAGAAAAAAGGGGGGGAAAACATAATTCAAAATGATGACATGCCAGAACTGAAAGCTGAGGAGAGAAAGTAACACTTAGACTCCCGGCTTGACAAAAATAAAGGATCAGGTATTACCCCTGGGACAAAAATGTCATACTAGAAAAGACACAGAGATACATAGCTGAAAACAGCAATATACCATCTCAGTCATGGGCACATTTTCCAAAGGGAGCCTCTGCATTTTATCATGGTATGCCAACCATATTTTTATCTTTCTCTACTATTTATGAGTCTGTAGAATTCCCCAACAAGCTATGGATGTAGTTTCAATTTGTCAAATTCTATAGAAATAAGAGATTAGGAAATTTCATAAACATCATTTCTAAAATGCCCCCATTCTGTGGTCTAGCAAGAACATGAAGCTTTCTGAATGACCATGGAGACAAGAATTTTCCCTTGAACTGCACTTTTTACAAAGCTATTCCTTGTTTAAAAAGTTCAATATATAATTTTCAATAAGGAACAAAAAGAAGTTTAAGTAAGCAAAGTATCTTTGAACTGTCTATTCCATCTTTTCTCTATGTTCATGGCAGAACAGTTTCTCTATGTTTTATTTAAATACTTTTATTATTAACATCAATATCATATAGTTTAGAAAAGGGAATCAGTAAGCAAATTTAGTGTGAAGGAAGGCATAAAGGATGTTTGGAGCATGCCTAGATCATATGAAATGGAGGTACCCTAAGGGAGCTTGCCTAGGTTTCTTCAAATCTCCCTAAAATCAAGGCTTCCAGGGGCAGCTACGTGGTACAGTGGTAAGAGTACTAGCCCTGGACTCAGGAGGATCTGAGTTCAAATCGAGCCTCAGACACTTAACCTTTATTAGTTGTGTGACCTTGGGCAGGTAACTTAACCCCAATTGCCCTGCCTTCTCCCATGCAAAAAAAAAATCAAGGCTTCCTTTCATCTCCTTTTATGTGAATGAGATTAGCCTTCAGTAATTTAATGTTGAATGGGAACAGGCTACAAAACTGGTAAGACAGAGTGTATCAGCAAACACCCTAGCATACATAGGGCGGCTGCTAGCACAGGTTCTTAGATCTGCTTTTCTAAAAGAAAGCAACTCAAAATGGGTTAACAATCATTCTTTAATCAAACAAACGTATCATTTACCTAGTTCAGGGGAAAAAGTCAGCATCCTGAACTCCAGAGAATACAAAC
>CM053594.1:167896245-167921459 GCA_028646575.1 Pseudocheirus occidentalis | reverse complement strand
CAAATTTTTCCTAATCAATCTTCTCTTGTTGGTCTCCATGTGAGGTCTGTTAATGAGCTAGGAAGATCTTCAACTCCTATTAACATTACACTGGCACAGAGTAGGTGCTTAATAAATATTGATTAACTGTTTGCATGAAGCACATCATATTATGCTGAAGCATTTTCTATTTCAACTCAAACAATAAAGTTCTTCCATATCATTGAATATATTCAGTGACAAATCTGATTTCCCTACTTCATAACAGACTTAGGAGAACTAACAGTAATTTAGGAAAGGGAAAGAGGGAACAAGTATTTATTAAACACCTATTATGTGCCAAGTATTGTGCTAAGTGCTTGATGAAAATGACCTCATTTGAAGGTATTTTTAACCACTCCTTTAAGATCTGTATTACTATCATTTCTATTTTCCAGTTAAGGAAAGAGAAGGAGATATGTGAAAGAGAAAGAGATATTTTTAATGAAATGCCCAGAACCACACAGTAAGGTTTTGAGTCCATATTTGACCTTGAATGTTCTTGATTCCTGACCTAGGAATGTATCCACTGCCGATTTGGGATAGATGATAACACAAAAAATGGTTGATTTTATAATTTTTGTATCCTGTTTCTAATAACTTCAGAATTCCTTTTTAAACAAATCAATAAATGAAATTCGGTGATCAGATAAATAGAGATTGACTCTGCTATCTGCATTTACATAATAAATAAATTATCTCTATGACTTAAATAATATACGCTTATATGTGTGTATACTTATACACACACCACACACACATCTATCTATTCTGCATGTAGATGGCAAGCAGTTAAATTTTGAATGCCATTTTGAGTAGTCTAAAACAGAAGGGTTTTTGGTTTGGTTAGGTTTCCTTCAATGTAACTACAGTAGGTGATGAAAATTAATCCTTTTGTAGTTCAATTTACACATTTTTTCTGTAAGAGTTATCTAATCTCTTGTAATGGGAATGGGAATTTGGAGATCGTCCCTGCCCCTTAATGGACCTAGGGGGGAGTTTGAAGACCTCCCTTGCTTTGAAAGTAAACTCTGCCCCCAATAGGCTAAATGTTATCACATGGAGCCTGTGGTGGGAGGAGTTTTGCTGAAGGGAAGCAGAGCCATCAGGAAGCTGAGAGTCAGAGCTAGCCAGATTGGGGTGGGGGGAGAGGACACTCAACAAGCAGACAGAGAGATTTGTGAGTAAATACTGATTTTAATCTGGTTTGTGGGAAGGCTAAATGATGACAGGGCTCTCAGTGTTATCATGTCCACTGATTATCTGTGGTAGTATGATAGAATAAGCTTACTGGTTTTGGGATTCAGTTTTCTGATGTCTTAGTAAATCCTTCAGTTCTATCCTTTTTCTGGAAAATCTGGTATATTTTGTAATCCAATGTTATGTGATACTTATAGTCATGATCTTTATGATTGTGGGTGCTGTAAATATTGCGTTGGCACTACACCCCTCTGTTAATTGAAGATCTGAAAATGAATTTCTTGCTACCTGAAAATAAAAACCAACACAAATATTCACAAAAAATTATCTTAATGTTTTCATGAATTCAAAAGCATTTCATGTAATAGATCATATATAAGATATAATATAATTTTTATAGCATTTTCTTTTTCTCACCATAAGAAAAATATCTGAATTGAAGTTGCTAATTCTCAAAACTGGATCATGTTTTAGGACAACAAATAACTCTACAGGTCTCATTCAATTAGACACAAGAGACTAATTTGTCTGCCAGATCTTATTGGTGTCATAGCTATCCATAGGAAGGAATCCCATAGTCCTATGAGCAAATCACTTTTGAAAGAGAGCATTTTCTGTTTTAACTCAAACTGTTTTGTCTTTCAATCTTTACTTCAAATTATTTATTAGAGGTTTGTTCTCTGCTCATTTGGAAAGTATTTCTCTTCATGTATTAAAAATTTCAAGAACAATGTGTGAACTATGGAAAGATATATGATTAATAGAGATGCTCTAAGCACCTCAATGGAAATCAATGGTGCACTAATCCTACTTGGGTTGCATACTGAATATAAATTCATCCCAGTAATTCCTGCCAGACTTCTAAAGGATTTCTATAATAACCCCATGAAATCATAACAATGCTTTCACTTATGCACTGTTTTTTTAAACTTAAGAATTTAAACCATTAATTAAGCTCACAGCACCTGTGTGAGTTGGATTTAGTTTTATCCCTGCTGTTGCAAAAGTCTTATTCCCAGCATAGCAGCAAAAATTAAATGCATTCACACAAGGTCCCTTGACAAGGCAGGTGAGGAGCCTTAAATGAAATTTGTGAAAGTTTTGATCAAGACTTGATATTAATTATTATTCAGAAATTTTATTGATATTTAATGAAAAGACAATGCTCTTAAAAAGCAATTATTTTTAAATGATAAATAAGCCTGAAAAACAAAACAAAACAACTTTCCCTGTATGTGTAACTCCCAACTGGATTACTGTTGAGAGAGTTATGGCAAAATTAATTTAGGAGAGGTTTGCTCTACTGGAGATTCTAACAGAATAATGTTGCTTTTTTCCCCTAGCACTTGTATCATATGCCTTGAAAAATAAATGTTTTCCAGGGATCTGATGAAGCAAACTTATTATCCTGTTATGACTTACATTTCTGAATTCTAAGTCTCCTCTTTATTCTAATGTAATCATGAAATGTCTGTAGAGACAAGTCCAAAATGATTCATAGAAGTCCACTTTTAAAGTATTAGACAGAAGACTAGTTGAGAGACAGTGAGTCATGGAACCAGAAAAATCCTAATTCAAATAACTGCTAACATTGTGATTCTAGAGGATTCACATAATCTCCCCTGAGTCAGATTCTTCCTTGCACAATTGAGATAATAAATTTCAGGCATTGGAGTGAGGTCCAAATGAGATGATGCATGTAAAGCAGTTTGTAATCCTTGAAATGCTAACTAAATTTTTTAAATTATTATTATTGTTATACTGAATATGCCCCAATGTTTTGCATGGAATATGTTCAGACCCACCTCCTCACATTTTTTGAATGGATATAGCAATGCCAAAAGGGACACACATGAAAATTCCATTCCTAGATGTGCCAAATAACCCACATCAATTCCCGTTTCTTCTGGTTCTTTGCTTTCAGTTTCTTTGTATAGGTCTCTCTTACTATAGAGATTAGAAATCTGGTTACCAGGTTTGTCAACTCTCAGGCCTTTGTGGAGTACCTATAAGAATCTGAGATACTTGATTTCCAAAAAGTGACTAATGTGACCCATTCTGGCTCACTATTTCTGTAAAGCTATCATCCAATAATATTTTGCATAAAAATGCAGCTTTGAAAGTCTCCCTTTCTCTTTCTCATATCCCATGGAAATACTTTGCATTCTGTCAGGGTTTCTTTACACATGGTGTTCTGAAACAATTAAAGGAAAATTGTACCCGCTTTGCAATAAGGTTTTTTAATGCCAATTATCATTAAAACCCCTATTTCCAAATATGCTTCATGGTTTATTCATGCTGGGAAATGCTTCTTGTCATTCTTACTTCCAGGATTCTTGACAGAACAAAGTATACATGTTATTTCTCTTTAAATTCTGTAACACAAAAGATTTGGCAATAAGGCTATCTCTTGGTGTAATCTATACACAGGCTTATGGAGCATAAATTTTTAGAAAATACAGCCAACTGATACTATACACCAAATGCTGATTTTAAGTTTGGATCCTGACTTAAATAAAAGATTCATAAAGCCACATGTGTTTGGAGCATATTTATTGCTTGTTTTACTAACTGCATTTTTTTTTGGTCTACTCGTCAATTTGCTTGTTGGAATCTGTCTTGTTCTGTCCAACTAAGTAACACTTTATCCAGTTTACCTAGCTACCTAGTACGTATTAATAATGAATAACATTTATATAGCTCTTACTGTGTGCTCAGCACACTGCTAAGCTCTTTACATTTATCTCCTTTGATCCTTACAAGAAACTTACAAATAGGTGCTATTCTTATGCACATTTTATGAACTGAATCCAAAAGGGTTAAATGACTTACTTAGCATCACATACCTCATAATTTCCTGAAGTCAGACTTGATCTCAGATCTGTCTGGCTACAAATCCAATACTCTATCTACTGGCTGTTATAGGATAGATAGGTAGACAGACAGACACATAGATAGATAGATAGATAGATAGATAGATAGATAGATAGATAGATAGATAGATAGATAGATAGATAGATTGACTGATTTTAGATATACTAAGATGTTTGTGAGACTGCCTATCCTTCCTTCCCCTTATCACTTCATTTCATTTCATCTCTTCCAATAAGACTTTAAATTCTTTGAGGACAAATATCCTACCTCAGGCTTATTTTATGTCTCATAGTTCCTTATATGGTGCTAGATACTAAACTTTCAGACAATACTTTATTGATTGACCTCTCCTTCTTCATTTTTTTCATGGTTTCTCATATTCAGTAAGCATGTGTATATACATGCATGTATATGTAAGTATACATACACATCCATGTGAATATATGTATACCTATATGTATACATACACATATACTTCACTTTATTCTGTCCTCCAGGAACCTCCGTGCCATCATTTGAAACTCTCTTTATAGAGCAAATTTAACTAAAATTAAACAAGTCAGCTTGACAATGCCTAACCATTTCTTGAATTGAAATTACTTCATCTAATGCAATTCCTATAATGTAACTAACATTTCTATATTAAATCTTGCAAATGACAAAACAATAGAGGTAGAAAGGACTTCATCTTGCATCAAGGTAAATGACAAAATCATCCAGGGTAGATGTCTTCTATTTCCTTCTTGAAAAAAATATAGAGGAAGAGATTTATTTCAAAATTAAACTACAGTAAAAACAAACTATATCAATAAATATATTATAAAAAGGAAGAAAGTAGGGGGAAGAATATAGATAGGGGAGTTCTATTATCTTTCTCAGCAGTTCATATTTGCATTTTAGGGCAATGACTATCACAATTCAAGTGCAAGCAAAATCTTTCCTTTTATTTGGTGTCTCATCAAAATTATGATAAACACAATATGGTATAGTGAAAAGACTACTGACCTGAAAATATGGTTTTCTTTTTCTTGCCCAAGACTTCATAATATTTGCTAAACTTTTATGAGGATGAACAACCTGTGTTATATCTTTACTTTTGCTATTGACCAGCTCTATGTCCTTTGTCAAGTTATTTTGTTTTTATGGTCCTGATTTCTTTAGGAAAATAAAAAAATACATCCAAATACTTGCTGATCTCATTAGTAAAATGAAAAGGCTGGATTGGATGATTTCTAAGAACTCTTGAAGCCCTAAATCCTATGATCTTATGGTTATTCCAGCCTATACTTCACTCAGTTGTCAATGAGATATTTCTAAAGTACAGATCTGATCATGTCACTCCTCTACTCAGCATAATCCTATCATCTCCATGATCAAATATAACATTTAAAGGCCTTTACAGCCTCCCTCCCAACATACCTTTCTAAGCATTTCATATCTTATACAACTCCCTTTCCCAAGTATACTTTGAACCAGTGACTCCAGACTCTTTGGTGTTCCTTGAGCAAGGCATCCATCCCTGAACTCCTAGACATGTATATTGACTGTCTGTCATGCACGGAATGCTTTCTGTCATCTCTACATCTTGCTTTCCTTGGCTTCCTTCAAGCTCCAGCTAAAATCTCACAGTCTAAAGAAAGTCTTTTCCAAGGTTGCTTAATTCTCTTGCTTCCCCTCAATTTATTATTTCCTCTTTATCCTATAGAAAGCTTTTTGTTTTGTCTTTTATACCTGATTATTTTCATGCTCTCTTCCGTCATTAGATTATGAGGTCACCAAGGGAAGGGGTTGTTTTATGTTTTTCTTTGTACTTAGCACATGGATTGGCATATGTTAGGTGCTTATTAAATGTTAATTGATTGACTAACTAATCACAATGAATTAAAAAGAAAGTCCAGGATATTTTTCTCCAAGTAAGAAGTATCTTCATATCCTCACAGGAATGATGAAAAAGCTACTATTAAATGAGGGATTATCAAAGCAGTTCAGAATATGCATAAAAGAATAGTTATGGTGGGTAGAGACTCCTCACACCAGACAACTGAGTGAGCTATTTGTTAATATGCAAACAAAAGAAAATATAGTAGCTTATTGTATTCTTAGGTTATAATTCTAGCACATGACAGAAAACCTCCCACCTTGTCAAACTACTTCCTATTTCTAATGGCTCTTATGGGTATTTGTAGCACTGCCAGAAGCAAATCATAAAACATTAACAAATATTATGAAGTCTTGAGCAAGAAACAGAAAACCATAATGGCACAGGTGGTATGTGCCCCACACATATTCATCAGAGGCAAAGCATATAAAAGAGAAAAGCAGATTTAGGCAGTAGGTTTTTGATTAAAAGTGTTCTTGAGAATGAAGTTCAAATTTTGGGGTTATGTCTTAAAAATATTGAAAGGATAGCTTTCTGTCAAGGGACTGAATATGTCTTTAAAAGGATGAAAATGATGTGTTTTATAGAGTCTTGAATATCTAATCAATATTATTTAAACCTAACAAGGAAAGGGTAGTCTATAACTGATTAAATATAAGCTCACAAGTAAGAAACCATTGAATGTAGGTATGTTTAGTAAATAGAAATTCAAGCATGTGGGGGCAGCCAGGTGGCCAGTGCATAGAGTACCGACCCTGGAGTCAGGAGGACCTGAGTTCAAATTTGGCCTCAGACACTTGACACTTACTAGCCATGTGACCTCAGGCAAGTCACTTATTCCTGATTTTCCCTCCAAAAAAAATATCCAAGCATGGATATGTAATAGAGTTAGAATATGAAAGCATGACATGGAATTAAAAGTATGTGTAAAAGCAAGAGCCATTTTTTTAAAGAGAAAAATAAAAATTAAAGTAACTTTGGGGTTCTACCTTACCTTCAACAGAGGTTTTTGCAAGACAAACAAAAATCATAAACGTGGAAGGCTGTGAGGAAAAAAAATCAGATTTATGCTGTGAATTGCTAAAACCATTCTGTTGGGCAATTTGGAAATGTACCCCTCCAAATGATAAACAACACATACTTTTTCACCAAACAATACTAGTATCAGGACCAAATGCCAAAGATATCAAAAAGAGGAAAAGATACATATATATCAAAGCATTTAGAGAATATCTTTGCTTCTTAGCCTTATAGTCTGCTTTCCCATCTCCGCTGTGGTATGAAGAGACTGAGAGTCATCATGGGTACCTCATGCTCTTGGCAGAACTCTGCTTTATAACTTCACTGCTCACTGGTCCTGTCATTATTGATTTAGGGGAAATGGTGGTGGCAGCATCAACAGCATATAGATATACATTCTACAGAGACAAAAAACAAACTTGAAAACTAAAAGTGTTGCCATCAATTAAGGAATGGCAGAACAATATATGATATAAGAATATAAAAAAACATTATTATATAATAAGAAATAAAGTAATTTCAAAAAAAAATCTAGGAAGACATATGAAATTACACAGAATGAAGCTGGTAGATCCAGGAGACCAATGTATACTTAACATTTTAAACACAACCTTGAAAGACTTATGAACCCTGATAAATACAATGACTCAATGATTCCAAAGGACTGGTGATGAATATTTTCTATCTCTTGAAAGACAAATGATGGACTAAAAATGGAGAATGATCCACATATATTTTAACCCAGCCTAGAAGAGTATCTATTTTACCTGATACTTTACATTTGCTGCAAAGATTTTTTTCCCCCATTTTCTTTCATATTTAATGGAATGATGAAGTGGGGAAAATAGAAATTAAATTTTTTATGAAAAAGTAAAATTCAGTACAAAAATGATTAAGTTAAATTGAATAACTGATAGGCCCAGTAGGCTGGCCCATCAACATTTTTCTGCCCTGCTGTATTTAAAAGAAAAACAAAACAAAACAAAACAAACTGATTTTAAGTTTCCTCTTCCTAAGTTTTGCTCTTTAATTAGGGTTTAATTAGGCATGAACATAGATTTTTCTTTTAAAAATATGGGCAGCCAGCCAGGAGACATTTTGAGGGTGTTTCACCTGTGTCTACCATTGAGAAAGATCCTGATCCACCCCAGCGACCTGCACTAAATCCTTTTTCTAATGGCAGGTCAGAATGGATGCCTCTACTGGTTAATTAGCTTTGAAGGTGTCAGAAAACATAACTCCTTTAAAGTTATGAAGGAAAAGGAGAATTCAGACTCATTTTCAAATTGATTCTTTCTCATTTGTGCAGGAAGAAAAGGAACAGCATGTCAGAAGAGGACAGTTGAAGAGTATCAGTCCTCACTCAATATTAGCTTGCCCAGGAACAGAAAAGTTAATGGAGCACTAGTACCAAATATGTGGTTTTCACAGAACAAGCTCCCATGTAATTACCCATTAGTCAACCTTTTAAAGAATTGGGATAGGGGGGCTAAATGGCACATTGAATAGAGCATTATCCCTGGAGTCAAATGTGACTTCAAGCACTTAACACTTACTGTCCCTGTGACCTTGGGCAAGTCACTTAACCCCAATTGCCCTGCCTTACCCTTCCAAAAAACAAACAAAAAATTTGGGATAAAGGAAAACTATCAGGAAACCAGGAATGTCTAAGCCACATTCCCAATAAGTGGTACAGTTCACTTTGGATAATTATGAAAATGAATTTAGCCAATTAAATACAGGCCTTTTCATTACTGTCAATTGCACATACTAAACACTATAACTTGAAGAAGGAGAATCTAGGAAAAAATGGATTATAGTGCTATTGGGTATCACTTTCAAAATTGAGATTTTTCTTCATTACCATGGAAATAAAATCTGGATTTCTTTAAAGAAAAAGTGAAAGAAAAGAAAAGAAAAAAATAAGAAGAGTAAAGAAGAATAGAAAAGAGGAGGGAAGGGTAGAGAAAGAAAGGAGCTTAGAAGGGTGGAGAAGACTGATGAAGTCTTAAAACAAACTTGTTCACATTGACTTTTTATTAGAGATTCAGTGGGAGATAAAAATGAAAATTATGAGATTCTTCCTTTGTCTCTGCCTTCACAATCCTGGCCAGGATGGATGCCATAGAGAAAAAGACATATAAGACGAGAAAATATTTTTTTCCCCTGGTTTGGTGAAGTTTACGAAATTATAAGGGAAGGGCAATGGGAAGGGAAGGGAAAGAAAAGGGAAAGTAGAAAGTTACAGAGGAAAAGAAAGAGGAAAGAAAAGGGAATGGAAAGTAAAGGGAGAAGGAAAAGGAAAGGGAAAGAAAAAGCATGGAATTAATAAGAAACCACTTTCTTAGGGAATAATCAGAGAAGAAAGTAAAGATTTAGGTGGGCCCCTGTAAAGGGGCAATATACAGAGTAAAATTGGCTTGATGAAGCTTCTATTTCAGAAGTACTGTAGTAGAGAAAAAGTGTTTTTACCTTGGAGATCTTTAGAGGGAAGGACTTTGTCACCCTTAAAGGTGTTTAGAAAGGTGGAGAAGACTAATAAAGTCTAAAAACAAACTTATACTCATTGACTTTTGATTAGAGATTCAGCTTGAGATAAAGAGGAAGATTATGAGATTCTTTCTCTCTCTGCCTTCATAATCCTGGCCAGGTTAGATATTACAAAGATAAACACAAGACAAGAAAAGAATTTTCCCTCTGGTTTGTAGAAGCTTAAGAAATTATAAACCAATTAGAGATTAAAAATTATAACTAAAATGTAATAGCTTTGTCAAGTTTCAGAGTTGACAGAGTTGGTTCAGATTTTTGAAAGAATTCAACCAGATCTTCTCTTTAGCCAAAGGGAGCTTTATTAATGCAAAAGCATGAAGGCCTGAGACTTAGGAAGGAGCTAAACAAAAGCATTGATATAGGACAAGGACCAGACTTATATAGACAGAAAGCTATACAGCATGTAGGATGATAATGTAATTTGAGGGTTTCTAAAGAAGATTGGAGATTTAGGAACAAATGTTCCTAAATTGCAGGATAAGGACACAGAATGAGGAGCATGAATGAAACAAGATAAGGGAACAAGGGCCTTTTTATGACACAAGAAGGGAGAAGACAAGGAATTTTAGGATAAAGGGAAGTTTTGTGATATTTCAGGATAAGGGGAGACTTCAAGATGCTAGCAAATGAGCAACTCAACCTTTACGGCACCTTTATATCCACATCAGTTTTATTACAAATGTAAGTCTTTATATACAGGAGAGATTCGGTGGAATATGAGACTAGAATATGACTGAGAAACAAGATAAAATGGACTTGAAAATATTATAGGAAAAAAGAAGTGGAGAATCAGTGTAAAATGAAAGATTAGTTTCAAAGTTGTTGGACTTTAATCAAAGTACACTGGATGCATATAAATAGAAAGAAAGGGAGAAGGTTTAAGCAAATAGAGCTAAGAGGAGAATGGGTGAAATGTTTGAAGAATTGAACTGATAATGTGAGTGGCAATGAAAGTCTTTCTAAAACTCTAAACCTTTAAGGAGACAAACCTTATTAAATGGACTCTATAGGTAAACTAAGACAGGCCACAGATTAAACCAGTTAGAGGGCTCACCATTTAGTAGTTTGAGAGGGCATATTTACATATCCCTGAGAAAACTCATTAAATATAAAAACCATGAAACAAAGAAAAAGAGCAAAGTAATATAACAATGATAAGTAATATCAAGTCTCCTTGTAATTTGATAACCTGCTTCCAATGTTCATTTAATCAGTACATTTCACCTTGAGAGCCAGATGTCCCATGTAGTTGTCTGATCCTTGGAAAAATCTTCCCTTGGACATTTTGGAATAAACTTTGCTCTTGTGGGAGCTTTGAAGGTAGCTCCTCATAGTAAATCTGTTTCTCTGTTTCCAAGTTCCTTTCAGAATAATTTCCTAGGTTATTATTCTAATCATTGGATAATAAAACTAAATACAATTTAGTACAATCTGTAAATTTGCTTTCCCAGTAAATAGTTCATATCATAAAAAACAATTCAAGCCTTATAAATCTAACACTGTTGACAACAGAGTTGTGAGAGCAACAAATTAAAAACCTATAATTCACCTAAATTTCAGAGAATTTAAGTTTTTATATACCTCTTGCTGTTCTCATCTTTACCCAAACTCTGCCATTCTCAGGCCATAGGAAACAATGCCATTCTCAGGCCATAGGAAAAAGGACTCACTTGGAAAATGAGCTGTCCTGTTCCATAGTATTTTGTTATTAAATAGAGACTTCAAAATAGGAAATATGATATTAAAATTTCTTTACAATTATTAATGTAATTTTACATGTACAATCTTGAATCCAATTTTTTGGCACTTATGACCAAGTCTGTCTTTTCCCATATGAAACATTGGAAGTCAGTTGTTATATATATATCTTAGTCCTTAGATTTCTAATAGTTGAATATTGTTGCTTTCTTAAAGATTGCTGCTCTCACAAGTTTTTAAAAAACCTTTTAAACCTTTATCTTATCCCCCCACCTTTTTGAGGATATACATATGTGTGTGTGTGTGTGTGTGTGTGTGTACACACACATATAAATATAGATGTATCTATCTATATCTGTTTATCTGTGATCTATCTATCTGTCTGTCTATCTATCTATCTATCTATCTATCTATTTATCTATCTATCTATCTATCTATCTATCCCTCGTTTCATCTTAAAAGAATGAGATACTTTAGGTACCTAATCTTATACCCAAACATATAAAGTTTAGCAAAGGGGATGGCAAGCCTAGGAATTCATTTAGTTAGCTACTAAGGACATGGAATTGATCACAATTGAGATTAAAATAGTGAGGTCTTTTAAACTTGTATCCTTTTATAGTAACTAAGAGAGGTTTTAGCATTAATTTTTAATTAATTATTTAACATCGCAGTGGGAAAGCTTTCCATTGTTCAACTACCCTGATTATAAAATTTTTCTATGAAAGAAAAAAGGGAAATTGTTATGACAATAATAAGACTCTTCCTTCAAAGGCACAGATTGATCTGAAAATTTATTTAGCTCTGTTTGATACCAACAAGAGTCATAGTTGCCATATGAGCCATATGCCATAGAGCCAATCACAAAGTCAAGTTATACATTACTCACAAGGTACTGTAGCCAGGCTCAGAATTAATCAGATGGGGAAATTTTCTGTTCAAAAAGGAAATAACACAATGAAACACTGAGTCAAGAGAATTCTACCATTGCCCATGCAGTGTCATCCTTTCAACTTTTATTTTCAGGGATAGACATCTATCTACCTGTAGCAGTTCTCAGACTCTACTCCCTTTTAGTATCAGATGACATTCTCTTTGAATGGTGTACTATTGGCTTCATAACAATTCAGACAATAATACATGAAATTAAAACTCAGAACAATGACAATTTACAGTCCCAAGAGATTTTTCCACAAATGTAGTAGTAGGCTTACCCACCAAAGCTTTTAAGTCTTTGCGTATTAAACAAACCAAAACAATCTCCTTCTTAATTCCCTCTTCAGGTTTATCTCTTTAATCACAATGAAGGCCAGGACATAGAATTTTCATTTTAAAAATTGCAAGATGTTAAATATATATTATTGTTTCACTTAAAGTCCAGAACAACCCTTACAAGTTGGTACTGCAGGTGTTACTACATTCTTCTCATTTTAGAGGCGAGGACACTGAGGCTTAGAGTTGTTTTGTAACTTGCCCAAAGACACAGCTCTCATCAGAGGTATGATTCAAACCAGACTCCTTTTGACTTTAGATATATCACACCTCCCTATATATTATATGAGTCATAAAATTTAAAAACCATTAAAGGAACCAAGTCTAAAAAAAGAGAAAAACACATTTAAAAAATAGATTTAAATACCATGATATATCTCAATGCAGTCAATTTAATGTCTTTTTCTTTATATGATCCAAATCATGAAGAAATCAGTATCATATGCTGATAATTTTTCTTTTTGAAATAACTACTAAAGAATAGTAATGTTGTACACTACTTAAGAAACTTAGATTTTCTATGTATTTGTTACAAATATTTTGACATGTCAACTATCAGAAATTATTAATGTTTATTATTGAAAATCTGTCTGGATTGAGACTATAGTTTTAAACTCCAATTCTGGTTTCATAGATAACTTCTTGTGTGTCTTTTTTTCCTTCCTTTTTTTTCTTTTGTTGTGTGTCAAAAATATGCCACTTAATCTATGCCCCCCCCCCCCAAATTAATAGAATGATTTGAGAATGGTGAGAAAATATCAATTTTAAAAGACATATAATATAAAAAGACATGTACTTTTGCTTAGTCTTAAAGGGAACTCCCAATAGGAAGAAGGTGATAAGGTGTAGGCTCTGGGACTCCCCCGCCCTTTTTTGAGCTCCTTGATTCTTTGAGGTACAGGCCCTGGGAAAGTAAACCTTCCCAGGGAAGACATTTGCCTAAGGTTATGAGCTTTAAGTTGTGGCTCTGCCCAAGTCTTTAGCCCCCTTTGTTCCAATAGTTTCCCACCCTTGAACTGGCCTGGCCCACCATTGTCTGTGGTCTCCAGGTAGCCTCTAGCAACTTCCCACCCTTAATTACTTATTACTGGAGTCTGATCTCATCTTGACTCCTGAAACACCCTCCCTACTGGAGTCTGACCTCATCTGACTCCTCCTAAAGACCCTCCCCAATCTCCTCCTCTGGACCACCCCTAGATTCCTCCCACAACCTTTCTATATATATAGAATCCCATCTTCCCTCCAGGTGATGTGAGAGCACCATGGAATAGCTTGGCATAGACATTCTCTGTGAGAGCACCCTGGAATAGCTTAGCACAGATTTGCTCTGTGAGAGTACCTTAGAATGCCCTAGCACACAGACTTGCTCTGTGAGAGTGCCTTAGAATGCCCTAGCACACAGACTTGCTCTGTGAGAGCACCTTGAAATATGGCCTAGCACCCCACATGGCGAACTTGAACTTTCAATAAATTTTAATTTTTCTTTGGCTGAGAAGACTTGAGTGGAATTCTTTCAGCAGGACCCGGCATGTTGGTATTTTGGGGTCTCAGGCAGCCCCAACCCTCTTTGGGCACCCTCTTCAAAGGCATAAATACTGAAGTCTTATTGTCATGCTCTTTTATCTCTCAAGGAAAAATACTTTTGTTACAGAATTTTTTATGGAGACATAATAAAGAAACTTCTAATTTCTCTTCCAAAATTGAAGTCACCTGGTCCAAATGAGCAGTGCTTCTAGTACGGAAGGAAATTTAGCTACTATAGGTGAGGCACTGCCAGTTATATCTAAAGATTCTACAGAAGATCCAATTAGTCAACCACCATTTATGACCTTTATGCTGTCCTGATTTTAAAAAGGGGGCAAGGGGATCAAATAGTAGGAAAATTATAGATAACTGGGCTTGATTTTTATTTCTGGGGAAATTATTTTAATCATTATTAAAAGGCTGTTTTATGTTTAAGTAAGTTTTTCATTAAAAATATCTAATTTTATTTTTTTGCATAAATAAGTTATGTTATGCCTTTTGGAGAGGGTTACTGAACTGCCAGATTAGGAAACACTATAGCTATAATAATTTACATATACTTCAGCAAAACATTTGATAATAGTCTCTCATGCTATTATTGTAGGAAATACGTAGATGTAAGCAGGATGAAAGTAAAACTAGATGGATTCAAAACTGGCTGAGTAACTAGACATAGTAATTTGCCATTAATGGTTCAATGTCAACTTAGAAGAACTTGTCATTTGGATTACCTTAGGAATCTGTTTGGCCCTGTTTTGTTTAATAAAATTTTTAATCAATGATTTAGATAAAGGCATTAATTTTATGCTTGTAAATTAATTTGCAAATAATACTAAGTTGGGAGATATAGTTACCACTTTGTGTGATAGTGTCAGGATAACAAATATATAATAGGAATAAATGTGAAGTCTTTCCACACTGACCACACTTTTAAAAAATGTATTCCAAAAGTACAAGATTGAGAAACACATATTTACAGAAAAGTTTTTTTTCTCTGAAAAAAAAACAGTAGGGGCTTTTAATTGTTTATGAACTCAAGAGGTACTAAAAATATGATATGACAACACAAAAAAGAAATGTAAACTTAACCCAGATGAAAAGATGGAAAGCCTCTCAAAAAAGGCAGGTAATTATCCCATTGTCCTCTGCCTCAGATTAGATCCTATCTGGATAATTTTCTTGAGTTCTGGGGCCTCCAAATGAGTTAGAACATTGATAAACTCAAAATTATGCAGAGGAGGATAGCTAGATTGGTGAAGCACATGGAGACTAAGCCATATCAAACTGAGCTGAGGAAACTGAGTGTGGTTATCTTAGAAGAGAAATAACTTTAAGGCATGAAAGCTCTTTTAAAGTATTTGAATGATAGTCATGTGGAAGAGAGGTTAGATTTGTTTTATTTGACCACAGAGAGCAAAAGTAGGTGTATGGGAGGAAGTTGTATAGAAGCTAATTTAGTCCTGAATCATAGGAAGAAAAAAGAACTTCCAAACAGCTAGTAGCATCTAAAAATGTCATCAGCTGTTTTGGGAAGTATTTCATAACTGATTCGAGCAAAGTCTTGATGACTACTTATTGGGTGTGTTGTAGAAGGGAACTTTTAAAAATATGATTTGAACTGAATGGCCACTGAAATTTAATCAAAATCTGAAATTCTACAATCCTATACTTATCTAGTTTGGTAGGCCCAAGTCCAATACATCTGCAAATTGTTGTTACTATTTTTGTTGTTATTACTATATTTTGCATACTATTTAGATGATTTTCTACTCTACTTTGATACTGCACTATGTAGCTATATCTTAACTTATGGGAAGGAAATATTGAAAATGAATTTTTGAACCCTATTCATTTTATGGACATTTTAAAGACTTTTCCTGGCCTTCCATTCCACCATTCCTCCCAGACAAAAAGAAAATCTGACTTATGCTGGTTACAACAGCTATTTATTGAATGGAATTGAGCAAATATCTCCATTAAAAACCCTAGTTACCAACTTATGTGCTGGGACTTTCATGTAGCCAGATTGATTCGCACAAACCTCACCAAAATTAATATCACTCTTTTATTGTCACATCCCTTACTCATATTTTTAACTCTTTACTTAATATCTGTGAATACAGCAAAGTAACCTGCATATTTGCTCAAATATTTTTTATTTGGTTCATGTAGACATGAACTAAGAAAACAATTCTTTCTTTGAATTATGTATGGCAAAAATTTGGCAAAAAATGGGTGAATTTTCTTCCATTTCCTTTGTCTACAACTGATAATAGAATATTTTCAAAGGAAAGCTTTTCTTTGGCATGCCTAGATATTTAGTGTGAGAAATCTTGCTTTGGCACATAGTATTCTGAAGCACAAGAAAGTGATTCTGTAAAGAAATGAGTAGAATACCTCTTCACAAAGGTGCCTAATGAAATTAAAAGTACAGACTTACTTTGATTCTTTCTAGAAAGAATATTCATTTAGAGACCATATTTTCAGTAAATTTAGGTACTGTATTATTGCAGTCAATTAGTGAAGAAGATATCAGATATAAATCAGTCAGTACAACTCAAAATATGATATATTGTGCTTCGTAATGTGCTGAAAAAGCCATTGCTTTCTGTGAATTATATCACATAGGAGATGGAAGAAGATACGTATGCAAATTTTGAAGTTGATGGACTTAATTAGGTAAAGTTTCCTTTTGTGTTTTAAATTTAAGTGGAGAACTAAGAATTGTAATTCAATAGAATACAAACTATAATAATCACAGGATAATAGGGTAACAGATTTAAAGTTCGAAAAGAATTGTAAAACCATCAAGTGCAATTTCTTCATTTTACAGAAAAGAAAATTGCTGAGGCTCATACTAGTTGAGATTCAAACCCATGTCTTTTAATCCAAATTTAGCTCTTTATAATGCACAATGTAGAAAAATAGTAAGTTTTACTTTTTCTAGTAGTTAAAATCATAATCTTTCTAATTATTGCTTATAAAAGTAAAGCAAAGGGTTACAAGTCAGAATAACTGTGTTTTTTACTGATTGTTGTGTGACCTTGAGCAATTCACTTAAAATCTCTGCACCTCTATCATAATTAAAGTAGGCTGATTACAGGTTTTTATTTTTCCAGATCAATACATGGAGACTAGAGCTTTTATCTGAATAAGGAGAAACTTCCTCCCTTCAGTGATCTTGGGCTTGCTGTTCCAATTCTCTGTGTTTGATGTTCCTTTATGTGGCCTCTGCTATGTAGAATGATCTATTCTGCTGCCTAGCCATGATTCTCATTAACCTCACCAAAATTTAAATATTTCCGTATCTCTTCTCTTCTGGTATCACCTTCTGTTTTCTGTGCCAGAGAGGACAGAACGTGGAGTTCATGAAGAATACATTACCTTTTCTCCTGGAGAAGCGCAACCAACCACGGTCAGAATATCTTCAATTTAACTGATGGTTACATGGTACAATTGTCTCCTTTGGAGCAATTTAGCACTGTGCTGAAAAGGCTATAAAAGTGCACATCCTTTGATCCAACAATGCCACTATTATGTCTATATCACAAAGAGATAAATAAAAAGTGGGGTGGGGGGTTTGCATGTACAAAAATATTTATAGAACCTCTGCAGTGGCAAAGAATTGGAAATTAAGGAGATGCTCATCAATTGGGGAATGGCTGAACAAGTTGTGGTATATGAATGTAATGAAATACTTTTGTGCTACAAGAAATGGTGATCATTTGGATTTCAGAAAAAAACAACAACCTGGAAAAACTTACATGAACTAATGCAAATTGAAGTGAGAAGAAGCAGTACATTGTACCCAGTAACAGCAACATTGTGCAATGATCCACTATGAATGACTTAGCTCTTCTCAACAATACAATGATCCAAGACAGTTCTAAGGGACTCATGACAGGAAATGCTATCCATATCCAGAGAAAGAACAGATGCAGTCTGAATGCAGATTGAAGCACACTATTTTCTTTATTTTTTCTCATTGACTTGTTTATTTACTTTTAGTTTACAAGACTCAGTTCTACAGTCACTTGAGTTTCAATTTTTCTTCCCTCCCTTCCCCACCACCCATGGTGCCATGCAATCAAGTATAGGATCTGAAAATACTTTCACATTGTACAATAGTCTGGTTGTATAGAAGGATTTTTACCAATGGAGTGAAGAACAGGAAAAAAGAAAGAAAACCAAACATGAAAAAGAACAATAGTATGTAGATTGAAGCACATTATTTTCACTTCCTTTATTTTTTTGTGGTTTTATCCTTTTGGTCTGGTTCTTCTTCCACAATGTGACTAATATAGAAATATGTTTTCACAATAGCACATATATCAACTGTATCAAATTATTTACCATTTTGGGGGTGGGAGAAGGAGAGAGAAAATTTGGAACTCTTTTTAAAAATGAATGTTAAAATCTTTATATTTAATTGGGCAAAATAAAATACTATTTAATTTTTTTAATAAAATCATTTATGACCTCAAAAAATTATCTCCTCTGTGACTATCTTTACTATTTCTATTAAATTATCTTTACTCTTGCTGTTGTTTAGTCATTCAGTTATATATGATTCCTCTTGACAACATGGATCAAAGCACTCCAATACTGTCCTTGGCAAGGATACTGAAGTGGTTTGTCATTTGTTTTTCCAGTGCATTAAAGCAATCAGACATCAAGTTCCTTGTCCAGGACCACACAGCTAGAAAATGTCTGTGGTCAAATTTGAACTCAGGTCTTCCTGACTCCAAGCCGAACACTCTAAAATTTAAGCCAGCTTAAATACCTTTGCTTAAATATAAGCTGTGATAGGGAAGAGGGATGGCACTGGCACCCTGAGTCCTTTCTATTTGTCTTTCCTACTTGGATATATTGTTCCTTGTTCTGTGCCTTAAGGTAAAAAAGTACTTGACAAATACCATTTTTATATGATATAGCTTCAAACCTCCAAAATCAGCTCTCATCTCTAATCCTAGTCTCTTCGTTTTTTTCTAGGTTAAGTATCGTCATCAGTTACTTAAACTGCACCTCACATAACATGAACTTGAGATTACTCATCATTATGGTTCTCATCAGGATGTTTTTTGGTTTATTAATTCATTTTCTAAAATATTGTACCAAAACCTACAGAAAGTATTTGCTTTATGGTCTGGTTGGGCCAGAATATAATGTGATAATGATCTTCTTTTTGCTAGATACTACCTTCTTACTTAATGCTATAAATCATTCCTTTTCCATCCTTGCTTTAGTATCATATTTTTGAGTCACACTGAGTTTGCAATTGATTAAAAATCTCAGATAGTGTCCCTGTTGTCTAGCTGTTTCCCCCAACTTAAAACTTGTGAGCATATTTTAACCCAATGAGATTTATAATTAAAACCAATTGATATAATATTTGGTCACAATAAAAAAAAATCATAGAGGGAAAAAATACAACCTATTTCTCTTTACTAGATAGGTCTTAAACAATTCTTAGTCCAGTCATAGACAAAGTAAGCATCTGGTGTTATTTGACTGAATAGAGTTATATCCATTCCACAATGCTTCTTTTCTCCCCCAATTGTTATAAAATCTCTTCCTTCAATACTCATATTCATCCAAAAAGTAGGTGGCATCTATCTCTGAAGGAACACAATTAGAAATGAAAATCACTGTAAGAAGACAAACATGAAGGTATTTTTAAAATTGAAAAAGACACATGAAATATTTTTTATTGCGTTCAAGAGACCTTTTCTGCACATCTTTGTACACTGATACCAGACGGCACATTTTCCATAGATTCTCAGTTTAAGTTTTTTTGCTTTCCATTCTTGAAGAAGATTTATGTACTTAAGAAAATTGGCCTTTCTCTAGTAAAGAGGAAGCAATGTGCTTTAAAGTATATAAGTCAAACACATTTAGACTTTCCTAAATTGCTTATGATAATACTGCTTTTATGGCACGTTTGGGAAAAGGATAAGTGTCAGACCAAATTTCCAGTGTAGAGTATAGCATTGCATCAATTATTTCTTCAAACAGATCCAAAAAATCATTTTCCCTCTTTCATAAATTAATGTTGAATGAAAGAATCTAGAAGGGAATAAAACACAATTTAGAAGAATTTTATTTCATTTTTTTCTTTCTACCTCTATCAGATTATGTTTTATAAGATGTGCTGATTGTACCTTACATTAAAGGTTTCCAACTGTACATCAGAGTTGAAATAGATAGTGTCGCCTTCAGAAGAAATACTTGTACTTATGACTTCATAACTCATCCTAAAATACCCTGAACGAAATAGAGAGACCAATGAAAAGCTCACTAATGCAAACTTCTGCAGTCATCAGGCCTCCTGCGTAACTTATCAATCTCCATCTTTTTCTCCCTCTCCATTTTCATTAAACAAAAGTGAACTTGATTATACATGTTTTTAAGTATAAGGGATACCTGAAAATAGCAGGAACACTGTTCATTTTTCAACTTAAGTTTAAAGCTCAAATGGATTAGATTACCAGGCAAAGATGTTAAGTGCTCCATGTTCTGGCTGATGTCTTTAAAAGGTTTTTTGAAAAATAAATATAAATATGAAATATCCATTTCCACCCCATTTTAAGTACACTTTATATTTTAGAAAGTTGAGGTAATCAATTCAAAGAAATAAGCATAGATCAAGTAAAGTGGGAATCTGAATAAATTATACAAAGTTTATAGAAAGGACACTGGAGATGTATGTGGATTTAGTGTTCTTTGTCATGCTGAGTGAAATTTTCATCTTAGAGATTCACTGTTTACTAGGAATGAATTTGAACATTTCTGTGTCCTCTGCTCAGTCCAGGAAAAGTAGCTTTCCTCTGATCTTTACATGAAGGACATCTAATGTTAGTGAATATATTCAAAGAAATTGACTAGTGTACAAAGGATTGATTCCTTAGCCAATTATCCCTGCTCCGTTTGACTTCAGGGTAACAAATGCAAAATGAAAAATCCTTCTAAAAGAAGGTGTCTTGCACTCTACCTTCTCTTGCAACAATGTCTTTTAGTCTCATTTCCTTTTTCCTCTGTAGAATATGATTGATTGATTGCTCACAGCTTGCAGGATTCTATGCTGGCCTAGCTCTACTGCTGCTCATCATACTTCATACAGTTTGTGAATCATTGACTTTCTGCCAACCATTTGCCTGCCAGTACACAAACTGACATTTAATGATCTTTAGATACAGCAATGTCACATTTATCATCCTTTATCAGTTGTGACAGACCTAAATTCAAATGTAAACATAAAAGCTAGACTGAATCCAATCCAGGCTGGGATATACTTTTGAATGACATCTATCAACAGAGATTGATGAAAGACATGGAAAGGTAAATCATCCATCGCTTATGCAATAATTAAAATCATAAAGGTTTCCTATTTTTTTCTGAAGAATGGTACAAATGTCCCATCATGTTGTTCTAGGATAAGAAATGAAATAGTCACAATATCATAGACTGTTAGCCCTACATCTGTAGATGTGGTGAGGGGAGTTGTAGTATGAGATGGAAACTGAAGTATGGTGGGAAAGTACTGTAGTTCAGAAGTAGAGTTGAGAGAAGATAGTTCACCGTGAGCTTAGATATCATCCCATTCATTGGCATTAAACTGAAATAGAAAAAGATCTCTGAAGTTCACAGTAACTTAGAAAATGACAAATTAACATTATCTATGTTACATTGTATTTTTATTTTGTTAAACATTTTCCAATTACATTTTGATCTGAGTTTGACACTTTTTTTTAACTAGTTAACCTCCTGCTTTTTTTTAGATGTGGAAGCTAAGATCCAGATGGGTAAAATTAATAGTTCTAGGTCCCATGGTAGGAAAATAGTTCTAGAACCCATATCTTTTAATAAAATGAGTCCATGTTATATATCTTTATGGAATGTCAGCTCCTTGTGGGCAAGGGAATTGATTAAAAATTCATCACCAGTACTTATCACAATGCTTTGCATATAGCAAATGCCTAATAAATATGTGCTGAGTTGAATTGATTAGAAGTACATTCAGTGTGGCATGGTCAATAGAGTTATTGAGTGCCTTGGACTCAGGAAAACCTGAGTTCAATTTTCCCCTTTGACACAATATATGATCTGGACAATTTAATTTTTCTATACTTCTTGTAAATTACTAAGTTAAAGTTATAACTGGTTTTGATGATCTACATTGGCAAGAGGAGTTCCTATATTAGGAGGTCCCCACAATGATGAAATCATAACTCCTTCGTATTCCTGTATACAATAATTAAAAGGGAATTGGGTTAGTAGTTAGTCTGGGTTATGGTCCTATATCTGATAATATACATTAAGAATTATGAGCTTGACCAAGATCAATGGATCTTTATACAAGACATAAGAACATCTGTCCAGAAAGCTCATTTGAATTCTTCAAAAGATAGCATTATAAGATGTGTAAAATCATCCTAAAATAATAAAATTAAAATAAAAGGCATACATAATTATTCAACTCCTTAACTTCAAAGCTATAGGAATTTCTAAATAGTTAGGTTACTGTAGTTTCCAACTAAATTCTTAATCATCACAGTACATAATTAAATAGAATATGAATGTATGTGCATATCAATACACATGTATGCATATATTTGTATATATATATGTGTGTATATGTGTATGCATACTTCTCTCTCACTCTCTCTGTCTCTGTCTCTGTCTGTCTGTCTGTCTGTCTCTCTCTTTCTCCTTATCTATCTACACATATACATTCACAATATAGGTCAAATACTATTTGACCACTGCTTTTATTTGAAAAAAATCAAAAGCAGTTTAATTTACCTTTTAATTCATACTGAAGTTCAGACAAGTAGGCAACAAGCATTTATTACTTACTTTGTAGTAGTGTGGGGATACAAATTAAGCAAAGTGAAAATTTTTTCCCCCAAGAACTTAGAGTCTAATGAGAAATATAATACATAAAAGAAACCTTAAAGGGGAAGGAGGTTACGTAGTTGGGGCATAATGGTGAAGTCCAAAGAATCAAAAGCAAAAGTGAGAGAATAATATAAACTTCTGCCTTCAACCCCTCCCCTGAGGACCAGAAGTAACTCACCAATGGGAGACTAGGACTGGAATGGCAGATGGGTATTCCAGAGCAATGAGGCCCAAGGTAGTGAGGAAAGTTCTAGGGTGAGAAGGAAACTGAATTATAGTGTGAAAGTTCTGTAAGTCAGAATCAAAGTTGGGAGGAGATAGTTCACCTTGAAAAGTCCTATATTTGGGAAACAGTCGATTAATAAGTCAGTCAGACTAAGTCGTAACACTCCTCTCTCAGTACCTTGTGGAATGGCCTAAGAATCTTTTATTCTGTAGTTCTCAAAGGACTTTGTTGAGAGGGAGACCACTACGCTTGGATCAGGAGATCTGAGTTCTAGTTAATTCTAGCTGAGTTCTGCAGTAAACCAACCCTGTGATCTTGGACAAATCCTCTCCTTTTTCTAAGTTTAGCCTTCCTCATGTATAAAAATAAGAAATTAGACAACATGATCTCTAAGATACCTTCCAGCATGTGTATTTTATGTATCTATAGATCTTTTATGCTTTCCCCTCAAAAACCAACCAAACTCCTGACCAAATTAATTATCAAATTAATTTTAAGTATCTGCCTATCTTAAAAGTTCTCTACTCCCACTCTCCATCTCCCAATTTCCTATTACTGAGCTGTTTACTTCCTCTTCCCGTAGATTATTACTCTATATATGGGTCTCTGATCTTTTTTTTTTGCTACCTCACTACTGAATTTACTTCTACCTTTAAAAAAAAAGACTTGACACAGACAGTTCCTCCCACCCCCATCCACATTTTCAGGCATGAAATGAAGTCATTGAAATTTAACTAAGGATAATAGGGGGTGGAGCCAAGATGGCTGTGTAGAAGCAGCAAGGTCCCACAGCTCCCACACCGCCACCCTAAACACCCATAAAACATGAGCCCAGACAAAGTCTAGGACTCTCAGACTCACAAAAATACAGAAAACACATCTATCGCGGAAGGCAGCTCGGCAGCAGGGGCTCATTGTGGCAGACAGAATGGAGGCTGGAACAGCCTGAAACCAAGACCACGGCCAGGGCCAGGGCAGTGGGAAGGAGCCTGGCTGAGCTGAGCCATGGGGCACGACAGCCAGTCTGCAGGAGAAATCTACAGCCTCCAGCACCTCCACATCTGCCAAGGCGTGAGGAACAGGAACAGGAGAGGGGCAGCTCCCACCACAGAGGAGCAGAGAGACGGGCTCAGCCCAAAACCGGCCAAGCTAGGCCCCAGGGCGGCCTGGAGGAGCTGAGTCTCCCAAACTGCAGCTTGAGCCTACTTCAAAGAAAATCTAAAGCACCTGCCTAAGGGGATCTTAAAATCCTCAGAGATGGTTAGTGAAAGTGAAACTTTGAAAATTAATTTGGGAGTGGTAAAGCAGTTTGGGCCAATCTGCCCCTGGGGCAAGGAAGCAGTGGGAGAAGGGAGCTGCTGGATCTGGCGGCGGCCCCCACCAGGCTGCTTCAGAGCCCCTGGCCGGCGGAATCCACAGGGGGGCTGAATTGCTTGATCAGGGCCAAGTGCTCATGCATTGAGCGGCCTGGATCTGGATCGTGGTCTTGGGTGGTGATGCTGGGGTGCACTTTCAGCAAGCCAAAGCTGGTGGGACTTGCAACACCCCCCTAATAGCTCCACCATCTGGGAAAACCCCAGTGATTTGGAGCAGGGCTTTCCCCCTTGGAAGCAGAGTTTCACAGACCTAAGAAAAACCAACCTATTAATTGACTGGCCAACCTGAGGAAGAGGAAGCAAAATAAAAACACCAATAAAACTCTAGAATCCTTTTTTATGGATAAAAAGGGTCAAAGCATGGAATGGGAGGAAGAGATCCTAGAACTCAGAACTCCCACACCAAATGCTTCCAAGACAATTGAAGAATGCCTAGAAGCTATACATCAACTGAAAAAGGACTTTGAAAACCAAATAAGAGAATAGGAGGAAAAATTGTGAAGAGAAATTAGAATGATGTGAGAAAATCATGAAAAGAGAGTCAACAACCTGACTGAAGAAAACAACACTTTAAGGAATAGATTAACTCAAATGGCAAAAGAGGCCCACAAAGCCAATGAGGAGAAGAATGCCTTAAAATGTCGAATTTCCCAGATGGAAAAAGAATCTCAAAAGCATT
>CM053594.1:167863563-167895745 GCA_028646575.1 Pseudocheirus occidentalis | reverse complement strand
GAGGTGGGATGACAGAGGGAAGGGCAGGATTTGGGGGAGGGTTGCTGGAAGCACACACTAAAGTAAAGAGAAAGGGACAGGGTAGAGAACAGAACAAGGGGTGGGGGTGGGATAGGAAGGAGGGACATATAATCAGCCTTTCACAATATGTCCACTCTGGAGACATCCTGCATAATGTCACATGTATAGCCTGTATTGAATTGCTTTTCCTTCCAGTGGGGGTGGCTGACAAGGGAGGAACCGAGGGAATCTAGAATTTAAAAGCTCTACAATCAAATGTTAAGAAAAAAATGTATATATGTGTGTATTTTATATATATATATGCATATATGTATGTATCTGTAGATAGATAGATAGATAGATAGATAGATTATTATTATCATTAACTAGATGATGCAAGGGGGAATTAAGATATACAGGTATGAGAGTAGGGAGACCCTCCCTTCCTTACCAGAAAGAAAGAGGAAAGTTGGGAGAGGACATAGGAGAGAGCAGATTGGGGAGGGGCTTTACAGAGGGATTGCTGTATTGGGGATGCGGTGGGGGAAAGATGGGGAGAAAACTCTGTAACTCAAAATCTGGTGGAAATGAATGATGTAAACAAGAAAATAAATAAAATAGTTAATTTTTAAAAAGAGAAAGTAATAAAGAACATGGAATATGATATTCCAGAAGGCAAAGGAACAAGAGTTACAATCAAGAATAAACTACCCAGCAAAATGAAATATATTTATTTCATGTAAATATATGGACATTAAATGAAATAGAGGATTTTCAAACTTTTCCTGATGAAAATACCAGAGCTGAACAGAAAATTTGAACTTCAAATATAAGACTGAAGAGAAGCAGAAAAAAGTAAACAGGAAAAAATGTTATTCAATAAGTTCAAATTGTTTACATCCCTACATAGGAAGATAATACTTGTAATTCTTGAAAACTGTATCTCAATTATTACAATTAGAAGGAGCATATGTGTGCAGAGGATATGGGTTTAATTAGACTTTGATGTGATGATATTAAAAAAAAGATAGGGTGTGAAAAAAGGATTGTACTGGAAGAAAATGAAAGAGGGAGGAAGAATACAGTAAATTACACCACAGAAAGAGGCACAGAAAACATTTTACATTAAGGGGAAAGAAGGAAAAGGGTTAGTATTATTTTAACCTTACTCTCATTGGATTTGGCTCAAAGAAAGAATAGCATCAACACTCATTTGGGTATAGAAATTTATCTTACCAGGGAAAAGGAGGAAAAAAGATAAGGGGGATAACAAAAAGAAGGGAAGAAGTGAAGGAATAAATAGGAGGAGAAAAGGGAAAGGAAAGGGGGACTGATAGAAGAAGAACAGATGGTAGTCAAAAGCAAAACACTGGTTAGGAGAGGGAGATGGAAGAAAAGAGAAAAGTATAAACAGTGGGAAACAGGATGGATGGAAACACAGAGTTAGTAATCATAACTGTCAATGTGAATGGAATGGACTCTCCCATTAAATGGAAGCAGATAGAAGAGTGGATTAGAAAGCAGAATATTATAATATGTTGTTTATAAGAAATATATTTGAATCAGAGAACCACACAGAGAGAAAAGGTAAGGGTTGGAGTAGATTATATTTTGTTTCATCTAAAGTTAAAAAAAGGTGGAAGTAGCAATCCTGATTTCATACAAAGAAAAAGTAAAAATAGATCTAATTAAAGGAGACAAGAAAGGAAATTACAGCTTACTAAGAGGTGCCATAGACAATGAAGCAATATCAATACTAAATATATAGGCACCAAATTGCATAGCATTCAAATTCTAAGAGAAATTAAGGGAGTAACAGGAAGAAATACAAAGCAAAACTACACTACTGGGGAACCTAAACTTCCTCCACTCAGAACTAGATAAATCTAAACACAAAATAAACAAGAAAGTTAAGGATGTGAATAGTATTTTAGAAAACTTAGATATGATAGACCTCTGAAAAACATTGATTATGGATAGAAAGGAATATACTTTTTTCTCAGCCATTCATGGAACCAACACAAAAACTGACCATATACTAGTGAATAAAAACCTCAAAATCAAATGCATAAATAAAGAGATACTAAATGCATCCTTTTCTGTGCATATTTTAATGAAAATTATATTTAATAATGGACCATAGAAAGATAGACCAAAAATTATTTGGAAACTAGATAATCTAAGCCTAAAAAATGATGGGGTACGAATTTATAAATGGTCAAATTGTATGAACAGGCAATTTTCAGAGGTAAAAATTGAAGTTATTTATAAGCATCTGAAAAAAATGTTCTAAATCACTATTGGATCCAAGAAATTCAAATCAAAGAAACTTTGAGGTATCCCATCTCACCAGTCAGGTTGGCTAAGATGACAAAACAGGAAAATGACAAATTCTGGAGAAGATGTGGAAAAATTGGAACACTAATGCACTGTTGGTGGAGTTGTGAACTGATTCATCCATTCTAGAGGGCAATCTGGAGCTATGCCCAAAGGGCTATAAATAAGTGCATACCTTTTGACCCAGTAATAGTACTTCTAGGGCTGTATCCCAAAGAGATCATAGAAGTGGGAGGAAGACCCATATGTACAAAAATATTTATTGTAGCTTTCTTTGTGGTGGCAAAAAATTGGAATTTAAGGGGTCACCCATCAGTTGGGAAATGGCTAAACAAGTTGTAGTATCTGAATTAATGGAGTACTATTATGGTATAAGAAATGAGGAGCAGATAGACTTCATATTTACCTGGAGGTGCTTATACAAACTGATTCTAAGTGAGAAGAGCAGAACCAGGAGAAATTTGTACACAATGATAGACACAACACATGTGTGATGACCACCTTTGATAAACTGGACTCTTCTCCTCAATGCAATGTTATAAGACAACTCTAAAAGATTCAGGAGGGAAGGAGATGCCTACATTCAGAGAAAGATCTAGTGAGATAAGAGTTTAATTGCAGACTGAAGCAAACTACATGTTCTCTTTCTTTTCCATGTTTGGTTTTGTTTCCTCTTTCCCATTGTTCATTCCATTAGTTACAACCCTTCTATAGAAAAAGACTAATGTCTAATGTGGAAGTATTTGCAGGTCCTATACTCGATTGAATGCCAAAATGGGGAGGGGGCAGGGAAGGGAAGGTAGAAAATTTGAAACTCAAGGGATAGTGAAATGGAATCTTGTAAACTAAAAGTAAATAAACAAATCATTTTTAAATGAGTGGGCCAAGCAACAAATTATAGAAACAATCAATAATTTCATCAAAGGAAATGGCAATGAGACAATATACCAGAAGTTATGATATGCATGCAAAGCCGTTCTTAAAGGAAATTTTATCTCTCTAAATCCTTCTGTGAATGCAATAGAGGAAGAAGAGACAAATGGATTGGGCATACAATTAAATAAGCTAGAAAAAATAACAAATTTAAAATACCCAAATAAATACCACATTAGAAATTCTGAAAATCAAAGGAGAGATTAATAAAGTTGAAATTATGAAAAATATTGAACTAATAAGTAAAGCTAAGATTTGGTTTCATTAAAATCCAGATAGAGCAGATAAATCATCTATTAATTTTATTTTTAAAAAGAAAACTAAAACAGCAATATCAAAAATGAAAAGAGTGAATTCACTGTCAATGAACTGTAAATTAAAAAACTATTTAGAAGCAGTTGTAGCAGCAAGCACCCTAGCATACCAAGGATACTAGCACAGCTTATTTGATCTGCTTTTCTAAAGGAAAGCTACTAAAAAAGTGTTAACAATCTTACTTTAATCAAACATTTATTTCATTCACTTAGTTCAGGGCAAAAAGTCAGCACCCTGAAATTCAGAGAAGTAAAACAAAAATTCCAAGTAGCCAAAAATACAGGCAGATAAAATAACACAATTCAAAAGACCAACAAACAGGGCTTCTAACTGTCTGACCATTACATACATACATACATAGTTAGTTACAAGAGAGAGAAATATCAACATCTGGGTTTTAAAAGCTGGGAGGCTCAATTGCTACCAAGAGTCTTATCTGGCCAAATCATACAACTCTTCCCATAAGTGAGCCCCAAAGCAAAACCTCATACCAGGGCATGTGTGTGTGTGTGTGTGTGTGTGTGTGTGTATGCACTTCTCCAGGATCAGAGGCCTTCACAACCTTCATGACTCAGTGCCTAATAGTAAAGTAACAAAAAGTGTGGGACTTCCTGAAAAACAAGTCTCCCCCAAGCAAATTTCTCTTGTTGGGCTCCAAATAAGGCCCATTAAGGTGCAGGGAAAATCTTCAAATTCCCTTACAGGTGTATGCCAATAAATCTGACATTCTGAATGAAATGGATCAAGATTTACAAAAATATGAATTGCCCAGTTTAAAATAAAGATGAAATAAAATACTCAATCTCATTTCAGAAAAAAAAAATTGAACAAGCCATCAATAATCTCCCTAAGAAAAAATATCCTTACCCAGATGGATTTAAAATTGAATTCTACCAAACATTTAAAGAACAATGAATTACAATATTATATAAACTATTGGGAAAATAAGCATAATCCTACCAAATTCTTTTTATGATACAAATATGATATTGATACCTAAAGTGGGAAGACGCAAAACAGAGAAAGAAAATTATAACTAATTTCCCTAATAGATATTTATGCAAATTTTTCAATAAAATATTAACAAGAGATTAAAGCAGTCTATCACCAGGATGTTACTAAGGATTATCATCATGACGAGGTGCTCAAACATTCTCTATTTCAGATTCAACCAGATTAAAATGTAATTGGGAATTATTTGGCAAAACTAAAAAGGAAGCAAATGTTACATTTTAAATCTAAGTGAATATGCAACTTAGAGAGATCCTAATGGAGGGTTTAGTGACCTTTGTTTTTGTTTTGTTTAATTTTTTATTTTTTAGCACTGTGGTACCAAATTAAAATAGTAACTGATTTATTGGAATCCTGCACATTGACTGAGAAAACTATAAATTAATATTATTTATTCATTGTGTTGAACATTTCTCAATTATATTTAGTCTGGTTCCTAGTTTAGGAGTTTTACTGTTTAATTGTGACCTATGGGCCACAGATTTGATATTTCTTCTGTAGAATATTGCCTGACATTAACAGATTTTGCCATCTTTGCCTCCTAAAAATGAGCCCAGGTCAGAAAGCGTTTTCTCTCTCTCTCTCTCTCTCTCTCTCTCTCTCTCTCTCTCTCTCTCTCTCTCTCTCTCTCTCTCTCTCTCTCTTTCTCTCTTACACACACGCGCGCACACACACACACATACACACACACGCACACACACACACACACACATACACACACACACGCTGCCCTATCCATTGGGGACAGATGACCATCAATTCACAACAAAGTTTACCATTCACTAGAGCTCTATACTTTGAAAAGGTGAATGCAGGAACTGACAGTGTTTACCTTCCATGATGTTACCACCAGGCATGGAGCTTTCAGTGCTTTCTGCATCCACACCTGCACCTGATTAGTATTCTTTCCATTGTCATACCAAATGCAGGATCTGATGACCCATTTCAAAAAGATCATACATCTAATAAGATCATAGATCTTGAGGTGGAAAGGTGCTCAGGGGCCATATAGTCTAACCCCCTTATTTTCTAAATTTCAAAAATGAGAAACCTGAGATTCAGGAAGTTAAATGATTCACCCAAAGTCACATAAATAGTACTAACCAGAGGTGTGATGTGAAACCACACCTTCTGATTCCAGAGGTAAAACTGTTTGTATCATACCACATGCCACATAGCATGCTTTCTGAACCACAGTACTCTAGTTCACAGATAATAAGTGTATTGACTTGCAGTTTTGTCAATATAGTTTTGTCAATATATGCAAATTATTTAATATCTTGAGGTCTCCTTTTTTATAACCTGCAAAATAAAAGAATCACAAACATGATGTCCTGTTACTTATAACATTCTATGATTCCATGACTCTTGATTAGCTTGAAACTTTATTTCAGAATTTGGATAGAGTAAAAAAAAACTAGCAAACAACAGTCTGATAAAACAATCCATATGCATCATCCTCTTTTTGTTTCCTATTTATTATAAATTCATTTTTCATATTTCAATGTGTCAAGTAAAGCATGCATTCTCTTGGAGGGAAATATAATATATTTCCAACATCTCTATTAAAAACACTCCAAATTTCTCACAAACATGAACCTTTACTCATTTATCAAACCATAGACATTGTACTGTTTTAGTGAGTTTCTGGAGTTTTATGAGTTGCTGATATGGACATATTAAAAAAAACTGTACCTCTATAAAAATCACTACCTCTATAAATGATAATATGTTGACCAACAAAATCAGGCTTCTATTTTTGGGGTCCTCGCTGACCTTTATGTTCTATTGTCTATTCAGAATGTGAAGGAAAGGTTACCTCCATAATTTGGCAGCCCTAATGAAGATGGAAGTTGAAGGGTCCTTTTTTTGGAATATATCAGTTGTTATCATTCTGGGCCACTGGGAGACTGACACAAAAAAGGACTAAAAGTGGTATCAACACAGGCTGTTGATGGAAACTGAGGAGCAGTCCAAAGTTGGAGATCACAAGATCACCAATGGATCTTTGATCCTGTCACTAGACTTTGGGATGGTTGTGGTTTTATCAATATAGATGATCTTCTATAAACAAATACAGCGTATTTGAAAACCTTGCTAAGTTGTTTTGCATACCACCAGTATAAGAAAACTGGAATTAAAAACAAGTTTTAGGGTTGAAAAAGCATTTTACATATATTGCCTAATGTAAGCCCTGTGAAATAAGCTGTACAAGTGTTATTCAAATTTTACAGATGAGGAAATTGAGGCACAAAGATGTTAAATGATTTACTCGCAGCTTATAAATGGCAAAATTTCATATTAGAAATGAAGTCTCCTGACTCCAGATATTGTGCTTTTACCACTACATTAGACTGTTGCACATCCGGTAGGTTAAAGGTTTTATCAAGGAGCAATAACATCAGTGACTATGACAACAGCATTACATTAACGATAAGCCATCTCTAGCATCACCTGTGGACATATTCAGGTTCCTTTAATATTTACTATATAGGAAAACCAAAGCAAAGAAAAGGAGCCTTTAATTCCCAGAACTACACATGATACAAATTGTCTGGAGAATATAGCCTTCTCGTCTTAGACTTTTCAGAATTTGGAGTGTAAATAAGTTTGGGATCAATTTTTCAGGTCTGGCCCAGGAATAATGATAACACTGAGCAGCAAAGAATATCATAATTTGTTTCACTTTTCCAATTCATTTTCAATACACATTAGCTTCTTTTTTTAACATCTTTTCCAAGGGTTCTAAGTTACGTGACAATTACTCCACTTCTCTTTAAATAGTGCTACCATTTAGAACTTAATGGTGAATTTCCCAAAGGGTTTTACCCATTTTCCAACGATCAATCAGGTAATTAAGACTACTGCACAAACCCTTCTCAACACTTCAGATTTCATAACTGGACACTCGTACATTTGAATCATTTTCATAACAACTATTGAAGCCTGGAGAGTACATTTGGAAATCCTGCAATTACATGCAAATGTTTGAACAAATATAAATGTGGTTCTCCTCTTTACTAGCTTTTAAGGTCAAAAACCCTACTGAGCAGACTTTGAGGCTTGTCATGTTAAAGTTTGCAACATGAATAAAGCATGACTTTTTTTAAATAAAAGAATGATTTATTAGATGTCAAACATTTACAATAATAATTTAATATAAACTCTTTAATTTCCTCTTCACATAATGGACAAGCCTGAAATGATTCCTAGGAGTGGGAGAAAGAGAACTGCCACAAAAAAGTGCTTGAACAAAATGAATAGTAACTTGCTCAGTCCTAACAGTACAGACCAAATGAGACTTCACTTGTGGGGAAAATGAAATACATTCATGGGAACTTATTCTATTCTACTTAAACAGTATTTGGCATTTGTGGGTGGCAGGATTTGATTGGAATGATTTCTATTTTCTAACATTTTCTCTCTTTTCACTGACAACATTTTTCATCTGGGTCCAACATTATAGCCTATCATTAAGATGTCATCACTGCAACTAAACTGGATTTCTGAAATTGGACATGTTGTAAACAGTGTCTTCTATCAACTGGAGTTCACTAAAACTTGCTGGTAATATCAACTCTGAGGGGGAATGGGATGAATAAGCCTGTAGATTTATCTTCTTTCTCATCTTGGAAGTCAACAGGAGCTATGTTCATGGTATGAATGATATGTAGCTGGAGAATTGTAGAGTGCAATAAATTTTGTATATATAACATCATTGAGCTCTTTCCTATGGAGAGAGTAAAATTGTAAAGGGCACAATTTAGTTGTACAATAGCTTTGTGATGTAGTTAGAGGTTCTGGACTGAGATCTTACTGCAGTAGAGAATGAGCTGTAAGTGAGGCTGAGCAATAGATAAGAGTTTATAAAAACCACCATCAAAACTATTTCCATGATTCCCATTCCACAGGCTGACTAATGTCAACTAGAAGATCAGAACACAGCAAGACAGAGCAGACTGAACACAATGAGCAGCAAGGATGATGGAAGGCTCTCTAGTGGACAAGACCTACTGATATGAATGTTAGTTGGATCATTAATTAAAATATATAGTGAAAGCTTACAGCAGTGAGATACAGATTCATCAGTAGAGAAGTAGTTTCCATGTCTTAAAACTTATATATTTACCATTAACTTTTCTATACAATGGTCAAATAGCTAATAGAATCCAGAGCATATTGTTAAAACTAATACAGATAAAATTCCATTATTGCCACCAATATGGCATCATATAAATAAAGACAATAGATTAAAATGAACTAACATTCTCCTTTTAGTCTGATTCCATCATTCAATATGTTAGCAGCCTTAGAACATTATCACTATATATAAGGTATAAATAAATAAGCCTAGGAAAAGTAAATCTGAAAGCGACTTTTCTGACTCCAAGGTGATATGAAATTGCTGATTCAAGGAGTGAGGTCTACATCTCTTAACCTCAGTGTTGAGATGTTTAAATGTTTAAATGATTCTTTCCCACATGTTTTGTTTTGTTTTTCTAAAACAACACAGGGAGGAGAAAAGGGAAAGGGTAAAGGTAGAGAAAGAAGAAGTAGATGAAAGTGAAGGGGAAATGAATGAACAGGGAAGAGTAAGGGGGAAAAAGTAGAAAAAAGGAAAGAAGACAAATATGATGAGTGAAGAGAAAGTGGAGGAAAGAAGAAGGGAAAGCAAAGCAAAGGGAGGTAAGGGTTACTTACTCAGAAAGTTAAATAAATGAGTTCCATGGTGATGTTAGTTATAAAACAAGGCAAGAGGGAAGAAGTGAGGACAGATGAGAATTTCTGCACTACAATGAACAAAATAAATTAAAATGTTAATGACCAGAACTTCACACTTGCTCCTCACAATGCATGACAGAAAGCAGAATTTATTTGCTATGGGAAAACATTCCTTATTTCCTTTAAAATCAGTTGTGGAAAAAAAAGATCACAATTAACCCAAGATATAGCACATATGAAGCCTGTAGCTTTGGCAAATATATAGTATTTAAACATCTTATATGCTTTAGAAAATAGAGCTTATTTCATTTACAATTAACATGATACAGGGATAGAAAAAGGTCAATACGCATTTTGAGAATGTGAAAGAAATTTTTTAAAACTGACAAAACTGTTTTTTCAGAATTCCAGACTACAGGAAACCATTTATATTTTCAGAGACTTCATTACTGAGGTTTCTTCAAACATGGAAATCCATTAATATTATACTATTTAAAAGGAAAACAATGGAAGGAATAAGTAAGAATAGAAGGTCTGACATTCTCTCTCCACCACTCCCTCTGTGAAAGGTAAGGAAACCAAAAACACAACATTTGCAGAATTTTCTCAGGTTGCTTTATTATGTCCATTTTGTAACTCCTTTCCTACTTAATCTTCTCATAAGTTACTTATTTTCTCTCTTAGTTCCTTAGTATAGTTTTAAGGAGAAGCCTGTCATCAAATTTCCTGCAAGACAAACTCTGGGTACAGTTGTCTCAGATGACCTGGGTTCAAATCCTACCTCTGAGATTTACTTACTATATGTGTTACCTCGGGTGAGTCATTTAACCCTTCTGGGTCCCAGTTTCCTAATCTGTAAAATTAGGAAGTTAGGCTAGTGACTGTTGAGGTCTTTTCAATGATCCTCTGATCCATTTGTAATCTAAGGGCTTCTGAGGCCTTTTTTTTGGTTAAAATTTATTTTATTTCCAATTTAAGGAACAAAACCAGCTTATCCATAGGACAGCACAGTAAAAAAAGATGATTGTACACAAAAATGCAAAATTTCCAGGAAAAATTGCTATTTTCTCCAAATGTATGCCTAAATTATAGTGCAAATTTCTTTTTATCTTTTTTCTTCTATCTCCTGTTCCCGAAAGATGGCTATCATTAAACATAAATAGGTGTGTGTGTGTGTGTGTGTGTGTGTGTGTGTGTGTGTGTGTGTGTGTGTGTGTGATATTTTTATGTATTTTTAGTCCAAGGAGCCTATCTTGAATGTAGCTTACTCTTCTAACGCACTTAGAAAAACCAGTGGGTTATCCCACAGTGATCTTGAAATAACACTAATTTATAACTCCTAAAATACTCCTCCTTCTCTGCTCCGCCTTGATGCTGCAATGTTGCACTTTCCTCCAACCATTTTTCCCTTGTCTTTAAACATCACTAATGTTCATGATGTCTCTTTAATGCTCAAACTGTTTTTTTCCTGTTACCCCCAATCATTCCCCATGGGGCAGTAGTTAAAGGAAAATGATCCCAGTAAAACTGCTAGATGAAGACTCCTTAGAAAGTTATTATATCCTTTATAACAATAATAACAATAACATCAGACATTTCTTAATATATTATTACAGTTGATATTGTAGAGGGAGACATTAAATTATTTCCATTTGACTATTACCTTGAGTTATTGACATTCCTGCATACCCAGTGTCCTTATGCTCAGTTCTCATTATGCATTCACACTTGTCTGCCTTTGGATTTCTTCTATCTACAGCATTAACCTTCCTACCATCTTCTCTTTCTCAAATCAAATTTCCCATTCCCAGAGTGCTACCGTTACCTGGTCAGAATATATGAGATGATCAAAGCAACTCAGAGGAAGCATCTTAATGCCTTATGGGATAAACTTTCTGCAGATATTCTTCACTTGAGATCTAAAAGCTAAAATGATAGATAAATAAATAGATAGATAGATAGATAGATAGATAGATAGATAGATAGATAGATAGATGCTCTCCCCTCCCTTCTGCTCCCCTCCACTCCCCTCCCTTCCCCTTCCCTCTCCTCTCCTCTCCTCTCCTCTCCTTTTCTCTCAGCTCCTTACCAAATACCTTCACACTATAAAGGGTTTAGTAAAGTTAGCTGAGTGAGATTGCCAAAGGGAACAGCAAACTAACCAAAAGTCCTAATATGGCATAATGAGTTCCCAGATGATAATACCTACTATTATTGTGATGTCACCCAGAATTACATTCCATTTTCTGATTACTCACAGAAAGTTCATATTGCATTTTAAGGCACTTTCCCACTAATCCTGTGAGGGTCATTCCTACATATATTCCCAGAAAATTGTTACAGAAGTCTTTTTGAGGGGGAAGATAAGAATACATTCAATGTTCCATTTTTTTTTCAAATTACTTTACTCTTTATATTTATAACATTAAAAATAAAGATACATATTTTACTTTTCTTCAGTATGTGGTTGTTAGTGTTGTGGTTTTTTTTAATTTAGGACTCTATTTCTGGGAAGACTACATATTTATTGTTACACATTTAAATTTTCTGCCAGTGTTTCCCCTTCATCACTTACACCTGCCATCAAGATTATGTAATATATTACAATCCCAAGAAAAACAAATAACTTCATAGCACCTACTATTATGCTGGGCACAACAATAAATGTGTGTTGATAGTGATGAAATTGGGAGAGGGAGAGGTGGTTAGGAAATGGGCCTCTACTTACCAGGCAGCAAGGATTTAGGTGGTTCTACTGTCATAATGCTCACTCAAAGGAAAAATTTTAAAAAGATGCTGATGCTTTCTTGCTCACTGACAATTGCTAGGGAGTTGTGAGGAAGGTGAATTACATGTATTCAGATGTCAAAATCAACACCTGACCTAACTTACATTTACTTCACTGGAACTGAGGTTATCAATTTTAGTCCCAAATAAATAAGAACAACTGATTTCTACTTCTCCATCAGAAATATCAATGAAAAAGCCCATAGCACCACTGTACATGCAAATTTAGGGCACATTAAGAATGGATTTCATTTCCAGGTGTCATAATAAACCATTGAAACAAGAATCTATTAGAGTCAGGGACATTGTTATATACCTTAAACTTGAATATAGGAGATAACTGTAAGCTCTTTATCACTGGAGTATAAATGGCTTTCCAGGTATAAGTTCAACTTTCTAAACTCTAAAGTTCCTGTTTTATCAAATTAAATTTCCTCCCCTACCTTTGTGAATGAGTCAAAGTACTGGATTCGGGAAAATAGGTATGGAATTTGTGGACAGGTCAGGAATCATGACATCTAAACCTAGGATTAATACTAACAACATGAGAATATTCCACTTAAAATCTTTCAGCTTATCTTCTTATCTGTAACATGAAGAAATTTGAATATATGTATATGTATATATTTATATTTATATGTGTGTGTTCTTTTCCAGAAATCAAATCCTCTGATTTTTTTAATCAGAATTTTAAAGACATTTTGGTAGACAGTGATCACTGTTGGGATTTTCTATAGCATATTCATTAACAAATAACAAAACTCTAGCAGATATCCTGAAAATGATCCCCTTTTCCCATCTTGAGATGAAAAAATATAGTATTAGAAAAGATATGGAATTTAATATCCAATTTTACATTCAGCATATTTAATCAATGTATATAGACCGGTACTCATCTTTGAAATAAAATAGATCCTCATCTCTAGACTATCATCACTGTGAAATGGACTGAGGTCAGGAAAGTAGACTAAATATCTTTCCATGTTATCTTTAAGATCTGTGTTTTAATTTTAAATAGATACTTTTGAGTTGAACAAATCCTAAATACTTGAAACTCAGAAATAGTGGGCCTAGTGATTTCTTCTTAATGCTGAGGTACCCGAGTTATTTTGGGCCTAGGGTGCTTAGATTTCTCTGTGTGACCTTAGAGATCACAGAATAATGGGCCTTAGAGATTATATAGTCCAAGAACATCAGATGTTAAGAGACTTGCCCAAGGCAAAGCAAGTAGCAAGTGAGAGATGATAGACAGCAATTTAGGTCCTCTATGACCAAATACAGCATTATTTCCACTCTATCTTGCTGCTTCCAATTCAGAAATGTTACTAATAGAGAATAATCTTCTTTCTTTTTCTTTCTTTTGGTTTTTGGAGGGCAATTGAGGTTAAATGACTTGCCCAAGATCATGAAGCTAGTTTTTGTGTTGTGTCTAAGGCTGTAATCTTATTTCTGTCAATTAGCATAGTGCACTTTCCACTACAGTTCATAGACAGAAGAATAAAGATTAGCAGTAATGTAATTTGGATTGGCTCAATAAAGGGATTGTCTTAAAGATCTGAAGAGAAAGTTTTTGTAACATAACTGGATGCTAGAACTGGGGCAGCAAAGGAGACCTGGTACATAACTGTTAGTCTTCATTCATGACCCAAATTATGTTCTTTACTATGTGCCTGTCCACATTTTTTCCTACTACATGGCCATTTAGGCAACTTTAATAATAATGCACAGAATAATACTAGTGATCTTAAAAGTTAGTACGTCTAAGTTGGTAATATGCTCATGGTTTATCACTTTAAAAACCTGAAGGAAAATATGCATGTATGCATGCATGTGCATATATGTATGTATTGTGTGCATGTGTGTACACATACATGTATACACATGTGTGTGAGTGTGTGTTATTTTAATTGAATATTTACTTACATGAGGATTTTTGATAGTCACTCACTGAGGAACAATAACTACCATTAGAAGTACACATGATAGCCAAAGATTCCAGGTCTGGTATTAACCGAGGGTAAGTTTTATGTGGGATATTTATGGGTATGCCACAATTCTGGAATGAAGTTACAAAGTACAGTGAGGGCCTTCATGTTAGGCTTTTGAATTGTCTAAGGAAAATTCTGAAGATCATCTGGCAGGATCTGATACCAGACGCTGAGGTACTTACTCAAACTGAATTGTAAAGCATTCAAACTCTGCTTCAGAGAGTGCATCTCCAATGGATTGGCCACATTGTTTGAATGCGAAACATCCACTTGCCAAAAAGGCTGTTTTATAGAGAACTCACACAAGACAAGGGTTCAAATGGTGGTCAGAAGAAGCAATATAAGGACACTCTCAAGACCTCTTTTAAGAGCTATGGAATTGATTGTTTGACTTGGGAAACCCTGGCACAGGACAACTTAGCATGGCATGTTCATATCAGGAAAGGTTCTGTACTCTATGAGCAGAGCAGAATTGAGACAGCTCAAAGGAAATGCAGGATGTGCAAATTTAGAGTATCCACCCCAAATGTTCACATGAATGATTTGTGTCTGACTTATGGTAGAGTATTCCAATCTCATATTGATCTGATCAGCCACAGAAACATTGAAACTCGACTCTAGCACAATGATATCATTTTGGTCTTCTTGGAGAATGAAGGACAACAACAACAAGAAGTCTCAGTTCTAAGGGAATCTGACCCCAAAGGGAGGATATTTAGGGTTTTTTCTCAGTATCTTTGTTTCATTGTGCCTTTTGCTTGAGCTTCTGTGGCAACCATTTAACAAATGATAGTTACATCTCACATCTAATGTCTCTCCTTAAAAGGAATTAATAAGTCAAGTTAATTCAAAGAAGACCTCTGTTCTAAGCAACACAAGCTTACCACTTTCAACTGAATAGCCAGTGTTTGTTGAGTGAACACACACAAATCTTTCCTTCCAAAATCACAAGACTTTGGAAAGTAGGGGACACAATCAATGAGTACTCCTTCCATGGCTTTGGCTATCAAAATCTTTCTTCATAATTTACTGTTTATGTTTTTGCCACATTTATTTCTGATCCCTCTGTTCCCTTTTGCAGAATCACCATCTCCTGAGACAGAAACCATCTTCTTCCACAAGTACTTCTCTCTCTCCCCCTCTGTCTCTCTGTCTCTGTCTTTCTCTCTCTCTCTCTCTCTCTCTCTCTCTCTCTCTCTCTCTCTCTCTCTCTGTCTCTCTGTCTCTCTCTGTCTCTGTCTTTGTCTCTTTCTCTGTATCTGTCTCTCTCTCTATATATGTATATATGTATGTATGTATGTATGTATGTATGTATGTATGTATGTATGTATTTTTCCCCTAAGCCAGCTCAAACCTTATGCTATTCTAATCTCTTTCCTCTACTTCATTCTCCTTCCTCCCATATAGAATGTTAATTCTACCTGTTAAAGCATATGTACTTCCTGGACCTCTCAGCAACTTTCATCCTTTTTATGTAGAAAGAAAAGAAAAAAAAAGCCTGTGTTTTTGGACACCCTTTTCAAAGTCGATTTCTCTTTCTCTCATGCTTCTGATACACTGTACCAGGAAGAAAAGTCAGCATAACCCTTTGTTGCCACTTGATTTTCCTCTGCTATGATCACTTTACAATATTTCTTCCTAGATGGAATATTTCATCAGGTTATATCATTCTCTCTGTATATATTTTTTGCTATAATCTACTAACCTCTAGGTTACTGTACTGGCAAGCGAGTGAATATTTACCACCTTGTTTAATTTATTCAATTATCTAGCACCTTGTTTCAGTTCAAGTGTCTTTGAGGTTTGCCCTGATTATATCAAGTCTTTGTAAAGAAATAGAACCTTTGAATCCCAGGAGGAACTTGCCAAAGGCAGGAACAGGAAGGACCTAAAAGGTGGGTGGAACAGGGAGGAGGAGCCAATGACATATAAAATGGTTGAGCACAGCTGGGGCTGAGCAGAGATAGGAAAGAAAAAACTTGTGATGTATGGATCTCTGTTTGTTTGTTCTGCCTGTGTTGATTTCTGATTGTGATATTTTGTTTATAAGCCCGTGGACCTTACTGGAAGGCCTGAAAGAGTATTTTTTGTTGTCTATTTATAGAAGTCCTAGAGGAGGTTTCAGAGGTCTTCATGATTAGTATTGAGATCTCAGGCCTCTTTTTTTGTTTTGTATTGAGTTCTCAGACCTTGTTTGTGGGTCTGTGTTGAGTTCACAGGAAGAGAGTGAATTGATGATGGTGCCAGCAATGTGAATGAACGTGGTTTTTTTTTACTCTGTTAAACTTTGTCTTCCCAGAAACAAACTGCAAAGACTTGAGCTGGACTGCACTGTGAACTTCAATATGTAATGGGAAGTGGATGAGGAACTGGACAAGGAACTGAGAGATGCCTGCCTGTGAGATTCAGGCAAAAGCTGGGACCATGGAAAAGGAACCATGGAATTTGGGAGCCAGCCTCAAGCCAAGATGAAAAGACCTCTCCTTGGGTACTTATACTAATGTGCAAAATCTTATTTATTGTGACATAGGGGTAGCAGAACTTTGTACTTTGTATCTTGTACCCGTTAAGGATTATTTAGTTAAGGATGATTGGAAAATAGTCTCCGATCAAGAAGAAAGAAGACTTTTTGACTGAAAAGATTAAGGAAATGTGACTTAGGGGTGGGAGACCTTTATACTTTTTATCCCTTAAGGAGGATTGCTCCTTAAGGATGATTAAATTAAGGACTTACTGAATGCTATCTTTTGTTTAAAACTATGTTGCCACTTGGGTGATAAGTTGTTATGGTATATCACTGTGAATGCTGTACTTTGGTTTCTGTGAATGTTTTGCTTTAGTTTACTGCCAAATAAATAGAGAGTTCACTATAAACTGTGTTCAGAACCTAACCTTAGAAATATTCACAACAGAAGTCCTCTGGAGAGCTGCTTAAGCTTGGCTTTACAGTTATATTTTCTCATTTTTCAAGAGGTTCAGTATCATGATTAAAGGCTTCCTATCTGGTCAAATCATTTCCACCCTACTTTGATTTACACTTTACATAAAACTGAACTTTCAGTTCATTCACATCCTAAACACCTGTAATCTCCATTTTTATTCCACTTCATTCACCACAGGTATATTCACAAGATCATAGATTGAGAACTGAAAGGGATTTTATAGGTCATTTTATATATGCTTCTAATTTTATAGTTGTGGAAAATGAGTCTCAAAGAGGTTGACTTACTTAAGATGACTCATTTATTGGCAGAACCAACCCTGGAACAATGATGCTCTCACTCCAATTCAGTCCTCTCTCCTCTGTACCTTGCAGTATCTCTAGTCATCTCACCATAAATTATGACACCATTATGATTTTTAATTCTAAAAATTATGAAAATAACACTCTGCTCATAATCTCTTATCCATTTATTTCCTTTTAGTTACTTACCTTAAGTTTATTCCTTATTCTAGACCAAATTCTCTAGTCTCTCTATCTTTCCATGATCACACCTCTCTTCTTTCTAAACTTGTCAACTTACAATTAATGTACGAGCTTTGGAAATGTTTGTATGGTTCTTCACCTAATCATCATATCATTCACAGGTTAAATTTAATACTACATTGAAATAAAAGATTTATGAAAAATTATAATAAAATATTTTGGATATAAAACAATTTATAAAAGTTAAAAGATTATGTAATAATAGTTATGATGACTATAAAATGATAAACCATAATGTTATAGAAAATCAAAGAAATTAATTAAATTTCTACTAAATGCCAGACACTGTGATAGGTCCTGGGACACAAACACAAAAAAGAAAGAGCCCTTGCTTTCAATTAGCTTTAATTTTACTTGGGGAAAGACCATTACATGTATAAGTAAACAAGAAATAAATACAAAAAATATGTTAATTTAAGAGGAGGCAGGAATGGTCTTATGAAAGAAGTTGTGCTTTGGTAAAACTTTGGAGTATACCTGGATAATTTTATTAATTTTTTTTTAATTTTAAAAAATATTTTATTGATTGTTTACTTTTAGTTTACAAGATTCAGTTCTACAATCCCTTGAGTTTCAAATTTTCTCCCTTCCATTCCCCCCACCCCTTTAATGGCATGCGATCAAGTATAGGACACTTTAACATTGGACGTTATTCTGGTTGTATAGAAGGTTGTAAACAAGGGAATGAACAATGAGAAAGAGGAGATAAAACCAAACATGGAAAAGAAAGAAAACATGTTCCTTATGTTTTTACACAGGTGCCTCCTCGTGACTACTCCTCTCCACCTGAAAATTGAATAATGGGCAACAAAGGCAACAGATAGCACCCATTCCTCCTCCCAGTGCTAGTCTAGGGTTCCTCTAAAATCTCTTTCTGCCCAAGTGTTTAGTCCCTTTTGTAGGTACTGATATTCCCACCACAATCCATGGTATTTCTACCTGACAGCTACTGCTCTGTGCTTTCAGCCAGCCCTTCATTTAGTGTCCATAGATATCTTTCTATCTACCTAAGCTACTCTGGGCTGGAAAATGACTCATTGTGACCCTTTCCTACTCTTTTCCAATCAAATTCTGTTTGGCTTGCTTTCTAGAATGTTGTACTAGAATCAAAGAAAAAAAAATGCTACTTCTCACTCAGCCATTTTGACTCCCCCTACATAACAGTGTTAATGACAGAAAATTAAAAGAAAAAAGGGAAATTATTTTTTTAATAATCTGCATCATTTCAAGATAATTATCTTTAAATTATGGTCTATATTTTCCAAAGTTATTTAAAATAATAATGTCATCTAATTCTCATGTCAGCTCTGTGTGATAGATACTGCATTACTCCCATTTTAAAGGTGAGGAAATTAAGGATCAGAGAATCTAAACAACTTACCAAACCCAGTGTCTAGTATTTTCCCACCCCATATCACAGAATAGTGCTTCACTACACAATTGCCCAGGCTTTAGAAAAAATCTTATCCTTCCTCAAACTTTAGCATGTTTTTACATATAATCACTCTTTTGGAAGCCATGCAACCTTGTTCCATATGCCACTGATACTTTGTCTTAGCAAAACAGTTTTGCTGAGCTTTGCAGGATGCAAAGGCATTACTTTTTCCCTTTCTTTCTATTCACCTTTATCTTTCTTTATATTTTATATGACTAAAGGGTTTTTTTTTATTTCCTTTTCTTTTCTAGGCCAGGGGTGGCAAAATTACATTTTCTCACAGAAATAAATACTAGGCTACTCGTTGGAACTTGTTTGAAGGGTCAGGGATGAGAGGATTAACTGGCTCAAATATTAAATTCCCTTGTCATGTTTTATGTGGTTTCAGGTAAGGGCATTCAGTGATTTGCATCTAGACTTATAACTTCAGGTAATAGAAGATTAGAAATGCTTCACCATCTGTAGCTCATTTCATTTTCCATTGAGAGAAAGTTTTGTCATTCAGCATTTCCTGCCTTGTAATTCTGACTCTGTAACAGAATGAACCATACTGCAATTACAAAGCAAATGGACATGTGTAGGTGACTTCTGGAAAAAAAATTGGCACACCATTCTCCCCCACATTGCTGACTCTCCTGAACCTGCTGTACATTTCCCTCATTCCTGATCCACTTCAGTTTGGAGCCAGCCTTCATTCCCACATATAGGCTACATTTGGCAGCCAGAAGACTCATAAGAACCATGGCCAGGATATGCTATTTCCGGAGCAGATGTTTGGGAAGCAGCATTTATGAAATTTATATACTCAGAATCCTAGATTAAAAACCTTTGAAAAATACTTAGATATGCATCATTCCTTGTCTTCTTTTCATAGCTTTTCTACAGATAAGTCACTGAGCAAAAGCAGAAAAGGAAATGGAGCAAAATTCTGCTAGCTATTTTACTTGGATTTTTATTGTAATTTCATATGGATTTACCATTTAAAATAGGGAGTTTTCAGAGTCAAAAGACATAGAATCTCTAGAATGAAGGTAGCCACAGGGTGGAAGAAAGGTTCCTGTATTTGTTTTGGTTGATATTGCTTCTGCTGTATTTTATCCATATTGTTGTTTAGTTTTATATCAAACATTTTGCAAAGGAAAACCAGTTAGCAAAACCAATTGAAAATGCAACAGTATGTTAAAGGGTTTGTCACCTTCTGCACCTGTAGTACCCTACTCGCTACTGAGACAACAGAAGTAAACCTACTTTCTAGAAACAAGATTAGTGTCTGTATTTAATCTGATATTCAACCACACTATCCTCTACCCAAGTTTAATTTTATTTATAGTCTTATGTTCTACTTTAAGGGGCCACAGTTTAAGAAAGACATTAATAACATGAAAATGTTCAGAATCAGGAAACCAAGATGTTTAAGTACCTTGAGTTCATTTCATTTGCAATCAGATAGAATGAAATGGAACAGCTTAGCCTGAGGAAGAGAAAACTCAGTGGGGTCATGTAACCTGTTTTTAAATATTTGAAGAGCTGTTACATAATAAATGGATCAGATTTATTCCAATTGTTCTGAGATTAAGGTAATTTTTAGAGTTAATGTCAGGAAGAAAAAACTTCTTAACAATTAGACGTGTGGGGGAGGAGTTTTTTTTCTTTCCATTACCTCTTGGGAAGTAGTAGCTCTCCTCATTTCAGGTCTTCAAGCTGAGACTGGATGACCACTTATTTGGAATTTTAGATTAGGGATTCCTTTCACCTCTATTGCCTTGGGCAAGTTATTTAACTGCTGGGGGGCTCAATTCCCTCATCTGGAAAGTTAGTTGATGGAGAGGATCTCAAAAGTTGTTTTTGTTTTTACTGTAGTCCATATTCATATCATCCTAAGATGAACTGTATTAGATGTTTATATTTCCAAATCAAGAAGTTCTATAATTATGTTATATAATGTGTGCATGTGGGTGTGTGTTTGTGTTTGTGTGTGTGTATGATTAACACCTAGGATGATCTTAATAATGACATCTATTTTGTGGTTTGTTCAGGATGGGAGAAATTATATTGTTCCACAGGGAAAATGATGTAATAACAGTACAGAAGAGTAAAGTTTGGTAAGAATTAAGGATATTCTTCTCCTCCTCTTCTTGCTCTTCTTCCTTCTGCTCCCACCACTACTGCTTCTTCTTCTATTCCCTTGGTTTCAGACAATCTTGGCTCCTCTTTTGTGAAACAGTAGACTCACCATGATCTATGAGAAGCCTAAGCAAGGAATCAACTTAAAGCAAAGACCACATTCATTTGAAGGTGGCAGAGCAAGATGGTTCAGTGGTGTGGTTTAAGATTAAAAGGTACACACCACTTAGTAAATTAATTAAAGCCTATTGTGATTGACAAGATTTGTCAGTGAGGTAGATTATATCCTCATTTGGTGAGCATCCCATCAATGAAAAAGACAAACTTGCGTAGTTGAAAATGGAAAATGAAGATACAATTGATATTCCAGCAACAGACAAGCAGCATTTATTAAGAGGAAATCCTTCAACTACCTAGAACTCTGTTCCCAAGGAAAACAATGTATTCACAATTAGAAAACCAAGATTTGGTTCATTACTGACTTTGGTTCATATACTGACTACTGCAGTATAATTTTCTCTCTTCTTTGATTTCCTTCCTCCATTCCTTTATTGTATACAAGTAATTGATATAAGTGTATAGACATAACATTTATTTTATTTTTATTTACATGGCTGTTTGTACATTTTGGTCAACATCAAATGGAGATGGGGAGGTGAGAAAGCTAACTGGTTCAGTGAAATAACCTTTTTTTTTCAAACTAGTGGCATGCTTATTCAACTTTAATCTTTATATTCCAGCATGTTATTTTGCTGTCAATGTTTAACAACAAGAAGAACAAAATCCTTGTACACCATGTTTGATTGGCTAGTTTCACTGTTTTTTCCTTTTATCATAGTAAGACCAAGGACAATTTTGTAACTTTTTGTATGACACTTTTACATGTTGGACTAATATCTGTCTTAATGTAGGCACAAATTACTATAAAGAAATTTATCCTAGATAGTGTTCCCTTCAAGTCAAATATTTTGTTGTTTAAATAAACTTCTTGTTTAAAATAAAAAATAAATAAAAATCTTTATGTAAGATATTTTGGTCACATAAAAGAAGTGATCACCTTCAATTACCATTTGGTCACATTCGGACTCAGATTTGTTTACAAAAACAAGAAAATAATATGGACAAGTTTTTTCTATTTAAATCATGAAAACTCAAGGAAAAGACATCAGTCTAATATGCAGCATATAGCCTCCATAAGCAGAATTAAGCAAAAACACAAACAAATAAAAATATAACAACCAATTTGCATTTTTAAAGCTCTAAATACATTTGAACTCTCCATTTGTGGTCATTATTGAAGAATGATTTTAATATTACATGAGTAACTCTGGGCAACATTTCAGTGCAGTGGTTGGGGAATTATCCACATTACCATTAGTGTTCATATGCCACTAATTCCCCCAAGAGTTATACAAAAAATGTGCTGCCTAATTTCTGCCACTTTCATCAACCATAACCATCTTTTATGAAATAGTTCAAAATTTCAGAATAACTTGAAAAAATTTTAGCCTTAAAACTTCAACCCTATTTTGTTTCCCTAGAAATAAATTTGTTCATTTTAAAAATATAATTCCACAGGAAGCCTTGTCCTTACCAACAAAAACAATAGTACCCAAATATAGTTTACTATTAATATGATTTTCACCTTTGGTCCATCAGACCCGATCAGCAAAATCAGCATAAAGCTTAGAGGGATAGGGAGAGAACTGGATTTCCTTAGTATGGAGAACTTCCAAATAGGGAAACACTCTTTATTATCAATAGAGATCTGAACTTTCCCTGAAACTTAGAATCTTGAATGATTTTCTAGAGCACTGAAAAGTTGAGTCAAAGATGGGACTTGAGGTGAGGCTTTCCTGGCTCCAAAACCAATGCCATATACGTTATGCCATGGCTACTTTAAGCCATATAGATTAGTTATTTTACTTATACCAATATTCATTTCTTTCTAGATTGTCATGAAACTACTAACAATGAATCTCCCACAGGTTCCTGTCCTGGGTCCTTATCTCTTCTCTGTATTCTTTTGCTTGGTGATCTCATTAGCTTCAGTATAACTAGGTAGAAAAGTACTTGGGAAACTGAGACTGGAATCAGAAAGCTATGAAGTCAAATCCAAGTTTAAATACTTTCTATACATATGACCCTAGGCTAGTTAGCTACACACATGCACACACACATGCACACATTCACACATATGCATATATACTGCAGCCCTCAGTTTCTACAAATGTAAAACATGGATAATAGTACTTTACAGAGCTATTCTCAAGATTAAATAATATAATGTTTATAATGCACTTAGCTCAATGCCTGGAACATGGTAGATGCTTAATAAATGTTTGGTCACTCTCTTTCCCCCACAGATGCAAGTATTATCTCTATGGTAATGATTCTCAAATGTATATATTTTGCCATAACTTCTCTACTAACCTCCAATCTTGCATGTCCAACTGTTTATTAGTTATCTTACCCTGGATATCCCACAGGCATCTTCAAATAAACATGACTAAAATTGAATTCATTGTCTTTCCTTTTAACTCTCCCCCTCTTGCTTTTTTATAGTTAATTATTTTCTTTTTGTTTTCAGTTTTACTTCCATAAAATTGTGAATTTTGAGTTCCTCCCCACCCACACCTCCCCCCTCCCCAAGACAGCATGTGATCTAATATAGGATCTACTTATACATTCATATTAAACATATTTTCATATTAGTCATGACTCCCATTTATGGGCAACAACTATATTAAGTGAATATGCTTGCCAGATGAGTAAGAAAAGGCCATAGAATGACTGCAAAGATGGAGTTTTTATACTTCACTGTGCTTCTCTTACTCCTTAGTCAGATTAGCCAGTAGTTAAGTATCACTAAGATTCTTTCAAATTGTCTCCCCCTGTCCCTTGGAGCCATGATGAATAAATGAAAGGAAAAACTAAGACTAAAATATTAAGTACAAACTATAGTTAAACACTATCCTGAATTGTCTCTTCTCTATAGTTAACTATATAGTTAAACACTATCCTGAATTGTCTCTTCTCCCTTTCCTATCTCCACCTCAGCCATCTTCACATCTTCACCCTTCTCCAAAGATATCGAGTAGAACCACCCATAGTTTAGTGGATAGAGTTGTGGGTCTGGAGTCACGAAGAACTAAATTCAAATCTGGTCTCAGATTTACTTACTGGCTGTGTGACCATGGACATGTCATTTAACCTCTGTCTCAGTTTTTTCATCTATAAAATGGGGATAATAGTAGCATCTACCTCCTAGGATTGTTATAAAGATCAAATGAAACAATAACTGTAAGGTACTAAAATGTATTTAAGGTTTCTCATTCTTTTGTTCTCACAGTCAGAACTTAGATTCTGACTCTTTTTATGTAAGCTAGTTCTGTCTAGCTTTAAAGGAAATAAAAACAAAAATGTGTATCACCTAGACTGTCTCCTTTAGCCAAATTTTTCAGGCTAACACCACTAATCACTAGTTACACAAAAGAACATCACAAATAGTGACTAATGAATAAACACCCTTAACAAAACAGATAGTAAACATGAAATGGGGATGTTATATAGATTAAAATGCTTAATACAATATAAAAGAGGGAATGAGCTTTTTAGATTTTAGATTTAGATGAGCTTTTAGGTCTTTTTTCACTGAGAGATAAACCTCAATCTAATTCAAAGAGAAATACCCCCAAATTGCTAAAGAGACAACCTAGAAATCAAGGATGTATTGAAGGGACGGGTCCTCCTATATGTCTATAAGAAAGTCTTTTATTTTCCTCCTTGGATTTAGTCCCTTGAAGTATAGAACTACATATAAAGCTCTGTCTCTATCTCAGGTTGTGTGTTTGTATGTGTGAGAGCAAGTACAAAGAATGTCTCTCCTCTCCACAGTTCTCATGCAATCTCTGCCAATCATGTAGATACTAATTTTCAAGGCATCAATCTTTCTATCAATTAGGAGAGTCTTATTAAAAACCAGGTTGATATAGAAAACAAATGCAAACTTGTTGAGAGAGGAAGGAGCAAGACAATTGTTTTGATGGAGACATTTTGGTTGTTAGTATTTCCCTTGACTTCCATGTATCTCCATTCCACAAAGGAAAACAAACAAACAACATTTGTTGCATGAAGTGGTTGCATCATTTAATTTCCATTGTATTTTTTAAGGATCTAATGATACAATGAAAGATGAAAGAAAGAAATCAGAACCTGGTCTCAAGGAGTTAATCAATTATTGGACGTTTTTTACTATTCCTCAGGCAAATAACCTTACATTGGTTAAATTTCATTAAGTGTGAATGCAGTCAATATAGTTCCCATTTTTCAGCATCAAAAGCTTCTGAATAGATCAGAATAAAGCAGCTATAACTTCATGTAGTGTCTTCCCATTTTCATCCTTTGTTCCAATTAGGTATTAATTTTGACCTTTGTTTTGTTTTTGCTTTTTTTTTTTTTTGGAGGGCAGTTGGGGTTAAGTGACTTGCCCAAGGTCACATGGCTAGTTTTTTGTTAAGTGTCTGAGGCCAGATTTGAACTCAGGTACTCCTGACTCCAGGGCCAGTGCTCTATTCACTGTGCTACCTAGCCACTCCACTGCACCACTTAGCCACCCCCACTGCGCCACCTAGCCACCCCCACTGCACCACCTAGCCACCCCTTGACCTTTGTTTTAAACAGAAGATTATCTTACAATAAAAATGCAGCTGATTCAGAAATGACTTCCAGATCAGTTACCAGATGTTTCATGTCTAATATATTGTCAATTTCAGTTTTCGTGATGTTATTCAGTATTTGCCATGTGTTGTGCCTTCTGACTCTCTTCTCCAACAAAATATTCACTATAAATAGACATGAGGCTTCTGTTTGGTTACAGTATTTTAATCTCTTTCAGTTCTTGATAGAGAACCATATTTTCCACCATTTTATACTTCCTTTTACTTCCTTGACTTTTACCTTTCTACAAAGTCACAAATATTAGTATGCGCACACATACATATATACATATATTACATACACATTTATATATCCTCACTTATTTTGAAATATCTTCTCAAGTTCTGAGATTTTCCTTACCTTTTCATCCTCTGCAACAGATGTTTGCACATAAATTATCATTGTCTTCATTTTGGTCTTTTTGCTTAAAATTATAATGAGAATTAGAAGATTCCTGACAAAATGATGTTTCTTGACTCTATTATAATACCCATCGTGAGAATATACTCCAAAAAGTATGAAAATACTTAATTTACTATACCAATCAAATCTTGGGGACACATTCTCTGCTTTCTACGGAAAAGATTAGTTCAACGTACATGGCAGTTTTTGACAAATACTGCTCCTGCTGCAATATAACAGAAAAGAAAGGGGTCCTCAGGTCCCATTAAAGCACCTAGGGTGAGAAAACACTAAATACAGGACAGAATTTTATTTTACTTGGCTCTACACCCGATTCTTCCCCTGCATCTGAATTCATGACAAAAAAAGGCCCAAATTTACTCTCCCATGAAACAGATCTTAATTTTGTTTAAATATTAACTTAATTATTTTCTTGTTTACATCATTCATTTCAATGAGATTTTGAGATACAAGTTTTCTTCCCACCCTTCCCCTACCAACACCTCAAAACTGCCATATCCCACTGTATAATCCCTACCCCAATCTTCCCATTTCTCTATCCTCTCCCTCACCCCTCTGACTTTCTGGTAGGGCAAGATGAATCTCCCTACCACAGTGCCTATACCACAGTGTGTGTGTGTGTGTGTGTGTGTGTGTGTATACACAAACATATATATATATATACACACACACACATATACACATACATATTTTTAACATTTGATTATAGAATTTTAGATTCTAGATTCTTTCCCTTCCTCCCTCATCACCCACACCCACTGGAAGGACAAGCAATTAAATAAAGGCTGTACATGTGCAATTATGCAGAATATCTACACAGTGGGCATATTGTGAGAGACTGCTTATATGTCCCTCCTTCCTGTTCCACCCACCCCTTGTTCTATTCTCTACCCTGTCCCTATCCCTTTACAGAAGTGTGTTCTTCCAGAAACCCTCTCCTGGATCCTGCCCTCCCCTCCATCATCCCACCTTTCATCCCCATCCCCCTTACTCTCCTGTATGGAAAGATACCCAGTTTAGAGTTTATGTCATTCCCTCCCTAAGCCAAATTCAATGGGAGCAAGGTTGACCCTTTGCCTTTTGCCTTCCTGTGCTTCCCCTCCATTGTAACAATTATCGCTTGCCTCTTCTATGTGAGAGGATTAATCTTATTCTGTCTCTCCCTGTCTTCTCTCATTCTAATCCTCTCCCACCTCAGAATTTTAAGTTTTAGAGTATCATATTTGTAAATTACAATTATCTTTTTTTCCATTTTGGCATGTAAATAGTTCAACTTTAATAAGTTCCTTATAATTTCTTTTCCATGTTTACCTTCTCATGCTTCTTGTATTTGAGTGTCAAATTTTCTTTTCAGTTCTGGTTTTTTCACCAAGATGGCTTGAAAGTCCTCCATCTCAGTGAATGACCATATATTCCCCTGGAACATTGTACTCAGTTTTGTTGGGTAGGTGATTCTTGCTTTTACTCCTAGCTCCCTTGATCTCTGGAATATCATATTCCAAGCCTTTAAATCCCTTAATGTAGAAGTTGCTAGATCCTTGGTTATCCTAATTATGTTTCCACAGTATTCAAATTGTTTCTTCTTGGCAGTCTGTAATATTTTCTCCTTAATCTGGGGATTCTGGAACCTGGCCATAACATTCCTAGGAGTTTTCTTTTGGGGATCTTTTTCAAGAGGTGATTGGTGAATTCTTTCAAGTTCTATTTTTCCTTCTGGTTCTAAAATATCAGGGCAATTATCCTTGAGAATTTCTTGAAGGATGTTTCCTAGGTTCTTTTTTTGATCATGGCTTTCAGGTAGTACAATAGTTTTTAAACTGTCTCTCCTGGATCTATTCTCCAGGTCAGCGCTTTTTTTTCAAGGAGATATTTCACACTGCCTTCCATTTTTTCATTTGTTTGGATCTGTTTAATAGTATCTTGATTCCTCGTTAAGTCATTTGCTTCCATTTGCTCCACTCTAATTCTAAAGGAATTATTCTCTTCAGAAAGATTTTGAGATTCTTTTTTCCACCTTTTAAATTTGACTTTTTAAGGCATTCTCCTCTTTGGCTTTTTGGGTCTCTTTTGCCATTTGAGTTAATCTGTTTTAAGGTGTTATTTTCTTCAGTCAGGTTGTTGACTCTCTTTTCATTATTTTCTTGCATCATTCTCATTTCTCTTCCCAATTTTTCCTCCACTTCTCTTATTTGGTTTTCAAAGTCCTTCTTAAGCTGATCTATAGCTAGTATTCAGTCTTCATGTTTCTTAGAAGCTTTTAGTGTGGGAGATCTAACTGTGTTGTCTTCCTCCCATTCCATGCTTTGTTCCTTTTGGTCCCCAAAAAAGAAATCTAAAGTTCGGTTCCTGTTTTTACTTTCCTTCCTTTGCTGCTCATGTTGCCAGGCAATTAATTGCTTGATTTTTTAGCTCTGTGGAACTCTGCTTCCAGAGGGGAAAGCTCTGCCCCAAGTCATTGGAATTTTCACAGCTATTGGAGCTATTGGGAGGCAACCACTTGTTTTGCAGCCCCCACCACCTTTGGCTCACTGAAAACGCACCCAGGACTACCACCCAAGACCACAATCTCAATCCAGGCCTCTCAACACAAGAGCACTTAGACTCTAAATGATCATTTGGCACCCCTGCAGTCTTCAAACCAGTTTCTCTAAAGCAGACATGTCTAAGCCACTGCAGTGCCAAGTGTCTGCTGCTTCCTTGCCCTGGAGGAAGTTTGGCCAGAACTACTTTTCTCCCCCAACTTTAGCTGAGTTCCACTGACCTTTCACTTAGTCCTTGTTTCTTATGGCTTGATAATTCTGTAAACTACCATAGCTGCTGCTGATCCACTCTCCTGAAAGCTCCAGCTGTGGCTTGTCTTGGCTGCCCCAGAACCAAGCCACTGTTTCAAGCTGGTCCGGTTTTGGCTCCCAGCATGTTGCGATTAGTCCTTCCTGATGAGCTGCCTTTAGTGGAAGTTGTGTTTTCCTCTTTTTTGTGAATTTTGGAGCCCTAAAGTTTGTTTAGAGTTGTATTTTATGGGTATTTGAGGTGGACATATGAGAGCTGAGGCACCTTGTTGCTTCTCCTCCACCATCTTGGCTCCACCTATAATTTCTCCTATGTTACAGATCTTTCTCTTGTTTTCTCTTTTCCCTTGCAAAGTTGGTACCCTTTTACTTGAATTATAACCCTGAAAATGAGGCTTTAAATAATCCCTTTGTTTTTCAAACAGGGCTACTTTATTAGTCCTTTCAACTCAAGCCATTCTGCCTTATTTTCATTGAATGGTCAATAATACCACCACTACCCCCTGCCCAGGCCTCTATGGATAACTGTTTGATGACTTAGAATGAATGCTAATAGCAAGTCTTTTCTGTTGTGGCCAAAAACTTTGACGACTTTCCACTGCCAGATGGATATTTTTATGGTAAATTAGACCATCTTTTCCCTCAATTCTTACATAGTTGTTGAATGGGTATTTCCCCATGAAAACTAAGAACTGGGAAAGACCTTCATTTAGAAAGACCAAGGTCACCCACCACATCTCGGACCTTGGCCAGTCTTCTTGACTTTCACTTGCAACTAAACTTTGATGACACTGGATGAAAGAATGAGATTGATGACTTTGTACAGCTCTCCCTCACTTAAATATAATTCATGAACAAAATCAAGACATTACCCTTATGATGCCATTAGTTCTCTTTGAGAAAGGTGAACAACGAGTTCTTCCATGGATCCAGGAGCTTCTTTGTTATTCTGAAATTTCTTCTCCTCTGCTAATAGTCCAAGTTTCTTTAGCTCCTGGTTTGTCCAAAGAATTTTTCACTGCTCCTTCTTTCACTACGTACTCTGCCGTCATACTGGGACCTATGGTTGCCTGGAGTACATGGGTTTTTAGCAACACAGAGTTCTCTTCAGGAAATCATGTCTTGATATGCCTTGCCTGCTTCTTTCTGTAGTCTTCAAGCTCATGTTCTCTTTACTTCATATGTAAATATCCTATCCAAGGATGTAGTTCAGATGTGTGAACCTGATCAACAATCACTGATGCAATTTCAATGAAAACCAATATAATGGTTCAGGACAAAGCAAGGAATTCATTTCTTATGTTAACAGTTAACCTTTTTGAAATAAGTATCACATTTTGTAAAAGGTCATCATCAGTGGAATACAAAGCTTAACCATGAAGACCTTGAATAATTCCTAGGCATGTTATATACAGTCAAACAAATTGTGGCACCAATCCTATGTTATACACTACCAAAATGAAATTTGTGGTTATAACTGTCAGAACAATACAAAAATTTGAAGACTCTTTGAAAATAATACAAAATTAAGAAAGGGACAGGGGAAAAAGCAGAAAAAATGCAATATCTACTATTACCAAATAAGGGCCACAGTGAAATAATTGAAAGTAAGTGAATAGAAAACCATGAAATATCAACGTTGACTTAGAGGGACTGACTTAGAAACTATTGGTATACTTTATGTGTAGAAATTCCTTTCTTTGACTGGAAATAACTGCAACAGAAACAACAAGTTGTTACATTGACATTAAATGCTAAGTTTAAAATAAGTATTTTCTGAAGAAAGAAGTGGTTTTTTTCTTGATATCTATGGGAAAATGATGAAACTTACATTATCAACTATTTTGTTTTATTCTACAGAGTGAACCTGTTAGAATCCTTCCATTTAGTAGTAGACTTCTTTTGTTTTCTCATGTAATTTATAAAAAGAGTGTCAACATTGGTTTGATTCACCTTAAAATCTTATGAGGCTGTTCACTGTGAAAAAAGCTCATATTAAGCATAACTACAATTAAATTAATGTTTACAAATGTTCTATAAACTGTGCTATCCTTAACATCCATAGTATACACAAAATATGCATTGGATGCCTGAAAAAAAGTGTCAGACACTCATTTTTCCACCATTTGATCTCTCTGTCATTTTTACTGCCAAAGTAGAAAAGCTGCCACACAAAACTGAGAGTTATTTTGTAATTTTCTTAGTTTCATGGGTTACTATGACCCAAAACTTCATTACCTTGTGTCCATCCAATTAGCAATGATTCTCTGAAGTTAGGCTGCTCCTGAGCAGCTCACAGCTAGGCATGTATTCAAAAAACTTCCTAACTTTTGCTATAATCTAACAGAGCTTACATTCTGCTGACATAGCTTTCAAGGTGACTGTGTGTGACAACCCTCCTACCCTTAATATCACAAAACCCACTCATCCTCAGGCTCCCAAGCCCAGACTTGGAAGGTAAAACAGCACTGGGACAAAGCTACTAGTCCTGTTACTACAAAACATACTCCAAGATACATGGACTTGTTTGAACATAAACACAATTTTTCTCAATTAATTCATCATTATTAAACCATTTGTGTAAATCAAGAAAATGATGAGCCATGACACAAACAAACAAGAACCCAGATGATTTTCACATCATGGAGAAATAGCAGTTTAGGGGTTTAGTGAAAGGAGTTTTATATAAAAAATTTTAATTGTAGGATATTAGATGCCTTCAAAACAGATTTTAACAAAGAACGGTAGAGAAAATACTTCTGGTCTTGAGTATTTAAAGAGATAGTAGTCACCATTTTGCTATTTAGAAGGAAAGTTCTAAATAGATCAGAAGATCTCTCATAGAGTATAAATTTTAAGCTGTTATGGTAGTGTCAGTCACTCAACAGCTTTCTGTGGACAGCACACTAATGACTTTCTGTGGACAGTACACATCAGTGCCTATATGTCTTATTTCCCAGTTGCATGTAAAAATATTTTTTAATATTTGTTTTTAAACCTTGATTTCCAGATTCTTTCCCCTCTTCCCTCTTCAGACACCTCCACTGGGAAGACAAGCAATTCAATATTGGTTGTACATGTGTAGTTACACAAAATGCTTTCATAGTAGTTA
>CM053594.1:167845645-167863063 GCA_028646575.1 Pseudocheirus occidentalis | reverse complement strand
GCTCTATTCACTGCACCACCTAGCCGCCCCTAGATAAATTAATCAAATCCAAGAAGAAAAAAAATGATATGGGTTAAGAAGGAGAATAATAAGGAATACTCACAACAATTTTCACGATCATGAAGAGAATTTGAAAAGGGGAAAAATAAAAAAGCAACACAATCTCAAGAGGTGTTTGAACAAATTGTGCAATTCCTGAATAAATACTGTAGCCTGACTATAGCATGTTATTTCACTCTACAAAATAATGAAATTATTTCAGAGAATCCTTGCTAGTACAAATTGAATTAAAGTGAAGGCAGCAGATCCAAGGAAAGGAACATTATGCTGAAAAATAACTTCAAAAAAACCTTAACTCTGATCAACATAATGATAATACATAATACATGCCTAAAAGAGCCTACGATGAAACATGTCACCCTCTTGCTGACATAAGGGGTGATTGGCTGATGAAGAGAAACACATTTTTAGGCATGATACATTGTGTATTCATTTTTTTCCTTGACTAAACTTGTTTATAACTTTCTTTTTTTATTTTTGGTTTCAGTGGCTGGGGGTGGAGGTGAAAGGGAAGAGAATCAGAGAAATTAATGTCAGAAAAGGAGTGTCATTGAAACATTTAAAAACCGAACAGAAGAAACAGGAATTCAGAAGGAAGCAGAGATAAGCAAGGCAGCTTGAAAGGTAATGTTTATTAAAACTTTTAAAAATAAGCAAAATGAAGCAGAAATTCACAGTTTCATATAGAATGCTTTTTTGTGCTTTCAGTTCTATCTTTAGAAATGTTCTTTTTGTGTTGTTTAAGTAAAGAATTTTTTTTTTAATTCAGGTTTTTACCATCTCTATGCAACCTACATAGGATGTCTTCAATCCTGGCCTTTCATAAAATTCTCACCATCTTTTAAATTTTCTTCAGCTTTTGCCTTATTCATGAAAACTTCCTGGACTCTTCTTATCCACATTATCTGTCCCTTCTTTCAATTTCTATTGTATTATTATGAACTTTCAATTTTGAACTTAAAACATAATGCTCTAAATTTTTGCTTAACTATTTTCCAGAAATATTTTTTATTTGTTTGTTTAATCTTAGCCACACATTTCAACTGAGGTCCAGATCATGTCACGTATCTTCACTAATTCCTATAAAACATATCATAGTTCTAAAGGTTCTAAGTAGAAATATCATCTAGAGATACCATATGTCTTCGGCATATGGCAGTAATTTACTTACTTACGGCAGTAAGTAAATGATAGTTGCCTGTTTTCCCGATTTTATTTTTGGTCAGATATATTTTATTTACTTCAATCTCTTGCCTTACAAGTTACTGTTTCTTTTCTTTGAGCTCTCAATTTTTAGTTCTGCCATAATTTTTAAATTATTCAGCAACTAAGACAGAATGCGAATATTACAAAGAGCTTTCTTGACCACCACAGTCAAGAAAAACATGTATTATGCATGCTGTCACCTGCCCAATTTACTGATTTTATGATATTTTGACAATTACACCTAAGTTTTACTTATATTTACTGATCAAAAAAGACAGTTAGGTGCCGTAGTGTGTAGAGTGTGAGGTCTGCATTAAGAAAGGCATCTTCTTGAGTTCAAATCAACCCTCAGACACTTACTAGCTCTGTGACTTTGGGCAAGTCATTAAATCCTATTTGTCTTAGTTTCCTCATCTATAGAATGAACTAGAGAAGAAAATGGCAAACTGCCCCAGTATCTTTGTCAAGAAAATCTCAAATGGTGTCATGAAGTATTTGACGCAACTGAAAAGACTGAACAACAGCAACAACAAATCAGATAACATAATATATTCTTTAAGCCAGGTAATATTCCCTCAGCTTCTGTCAATATATATTTTAAAAACAATGATATAACTATATTTCATTGTAATTACTTTGTTTTTAAATATTATATAATTTGTTTTATGCATCAAAAACATTATTTTATGCGGTAATTAATAGATATCATAGAACTGGGAAAGGTGCCTATAACGCAAAAGAAGGTTAAGATTCTCTGCTGTAGGCCAACAATATGGAATGCTAAGGATTAAGAAGTCATTAAAATACTGTTAAGGGAGCAACAACTAGATTTTATTAGGAATTCACTCCCTTTTACAAGAGGCATACTCTATAAAAAGAATCAAAATGGAAAGACCTAATCAAACAATTATTTAATTTGTCTTCACTTTCATAATAAAAGTTAATTATACAAGCACTGTAGGGGGTGAGTGAGCATACTTATGAATTTACGAAGCATCACTCTTTTGTCTGGGCAACATCAGCCTTTTGTCCTAATGGGGAATACCCTATATTTATGGTTCACTGAAAGAGCAAAAGCTCTTTAATTGAGTTGATATACAAAATTCTTTCTCTTTAAAATACCCAAAATGTAATTGAATGGTTTTGTATTTGATTAGAACCATTCCTCTGTATTAGTGATTTGCTTTCTTACAGCCATACTATTGTATTAAAGTTCTAATAATCCTTGAGAATTAGCATTGTTTATCTTTAAGTTAAGAAATGAACTTTGGGTGTTAATTATCTTTTGGCCTATTCATTTAAAATTGGGTTATATCAAATATTATAGCCAATTTCTCTTCCTTCCTTCCTTCCTTTCTTCCTTCCTTCCTTCCTTCCTTCCTTCTTTCCTTTCTTGTCCACACTAATGCCATATTTAGCAAAGACACTGGATTAGCTTTAGCCCATTGTAGCTTAGAACATCAGAGCTCAAACAATTCACTAGCCTCAGCCTCTCTGGTAGTAAGTATTATAAAAGCAGGCCATCATATTTGGTTCTCACCCTTTAACAGTATCTGTGGTGCCCTTTCAATCAGCTATAATTCATGTCACTATATTATTTTCCTGGATCATGTCACCAGTTCTAGAATAAAACCAAATATTGCATCCTCAGACTTCACACAACCTTCATTAAAGATTTCTGTCTGTGGCAGAGTCAAGATGGCAGAGCAAAAACAGGACTTCCTTAAGGTTACCCTGAAATCCCTCCAAATATCTGTGAAAAAGTGACTCTAAACAAATTCTAGAACTGTAGAACCCAGAAAATGACAGAGTGAAACACATATCCAGTCCAAAATAACCCAGACAGATAGGGTATATCACACCTGACTGGTCATGAAGCACAGTCCTAAGTGGGTTTTGCCAGGGGTGACAAAGCTGGAACAGGCATCAGGTGACTGAATCACTGGCAACTGTGGCAATTTCCAGACTTCTAAACCCACAAACTATGGAACAGCTTGGAAGGTTGGTGTTGGAACTGTGAGGGTGAAACCCAGTCACAGGTTTCAGGTGGCAGTGGCAGCAGCAGCAGCCACAGCAAAAGCAGTAGCAGAGTAAAAGCAGTAGCAGCCATCACAACTAAAACAGGAGGGAAAGCAGCAGCAGCAGGGAAAGCAAAAGCAGCAGCAGAGAAAGAAGTATCAGGGAAAGCAGCAACAGCAAAAGCAGTAACAGCTAAAAAGCAGTCCTAGCAGCAACAGCTAAAGCAGCAATGAAAGCAGTAGCAGGGAAAACAACAGCAACTGCTGCTTCCAAGGATCTGGATCCACAGATTGTGGTGGATCCAAAGGCTGACTCAATATCCCTGAAACCTGGAACAGTACACCAAGCCCCACCCCCATCCCACCCCCACTGGAAGCAGAGCCCTGCATTGACAGGGAGTTAAAAAGTCAGGTATTTGGCTGGGAAGATGAGTAAACAGCATAAAAAGAATAATATTATAGAATCTCACTTTGGTGGCAAAGATCAAAACATACAACCAAAAGAAGACAACTAAGTCAAACCTCCTATATCAAAAGTCTCCAAGAAAAAAAATAAATTGGTCACAGGCCATAGAAGAACTCAAAAAGAATTTTGAAAATCAAGTAAGAGAAGTAGAGGAAAAATTGGGTAGAGAAATGAGAGTGATGCAAGAAAATCATGAAAAATGAGTCAACAGGTTGCAAAAGGAGGTTCAAAAAATACTGAAGAAAATAACATCTTAAAACATATACTAACTCAAATGGAAAAAGAGGTCCAAAATATCAGTGAAGAATGTCATAAATAGCAGAATTGGCCAAATGGGAAAGAAAGTTGAAAAGCTCACTGAAGAATATAATTTCTGTCATATTAGTCAATTTGATAGGTTTAAGATTGTAACTTGGAGTTCTTTGAATGTGCATTTCTCTAATCAACCATGACTTAGAGCATTTTTTCATTAATTAGAGAAAGTTTTAATTTCTTCATCTGAAAACTGCCTGTTCATATCATTTGGAGGTAATAGGTTTTCAGTACTGCCTCCTTTCATGGAATTTTTTCCCTTGGACTTCTGAGTGTGCCAACTAGTGTTCTTCATTCTGCTTAGTTGCTCTTCTGGTTATTAAACTTTGGAATTATTCCTGAGAAACTCCTCCATTCTTCATATATTTTAGTTCAAATAATTTTTCCTCAGACTTCTAAGATACCTGGCAAATATTTTACCATTTTTAACTCATTCTTTATTTATGTACAGGATTTTGTCATCCTTATATTTTAGCCTCTGGTCCATAAGACCAAGTTTCATTCTCAGATACTACCTTTGTAGGAAGATGTTCATATTCCAATACATTAGTTCTATGTTGCATCCCTTGCTTTCAGTGGACAAAAATGAGGAAAGCACTTTCAGTATCTGTATAGCAGAAAATAATTCCTTAAAAGTTAGAAAGAAGCAAATGGAGGCTAATTAATTTGTGAGAAGTTGAGAAATCATAAAACATACCCAAAAGAATAAAAAAAATAGTAGACTGTGAAATGTCACATTGGAAAAACTACTTATGTGGAAAATAGATGCAGGAGAGTTAATTTTAAAAACATTTTGGACTACCAGAGAGAAAATGAAAATGATAAATGTTGGAGAAGATGTGAGAAAATTAGAATGCTTACACATTGTTGGTCAAGTTATGAACTCATTCAGTCATTCTGGAGAGCAAATGGGAATTATGACAAAAAGACTATAAAAGTGGCATACCTTTTGATCCAGCAATAGCACTATGAAGTCTATATCCCAGACAGATTATAAAAAAGAACAAAGGACCACAAGTACAAAGATATTCATAGCAGCTCCCTTTTGTTGGCAATGAATTGGAAATTGACAGTATGCCCATGAAGTAGGGAAATGCTGAACGTGTTGTGGTATGTGAATGTAATGGAAAACTATTGTGCTAGAAGAAATGATAAGCAGCCAGATTCCAGAAGGACCTGCAAAGACTTGGTTTGAATGTGCATTTCTCTAATCAACAGTGAACTGGCGCTATGTGAAGTGAACAGAACTGGGATAACATTGGAGAAAACAAATCAACAGTGTATTATGACCATCTTTGACATACATAGGTCTTCCAAATACTACAATAATCTTGGACAATTCTGAAAGACTCATGATGGAAAATGCTATCTATATCAAAAGAAAGAACTATGGAGGCTGTATACAGATTGAGGGCTACTATTTTTAGTTGTTTTTGTTTGAATAAATTAATTTATTTACTTTCTTGTTTACATCATTCATTTCCACATGAAACTGAGAATTAGAATTGAATTTAATTACAATTACAATTGAAAATTATAAATTTTCTCCCCATCTTTCCCCTACCCAACACCTCAAAACAACCATCCCACTGTGTGAACCCTCCCCCAATCTGCTCTCTCCTATATCCTCCCCCTCACCCCTCTGACTTTCTGGTAGGGCAGAATGGATCTCCCTACCACAGTGCCTGTATATCTTAATTCCCACTTGGATGTAGTTAATAATAATTGTATGTATGCATATATATATGTATGTGTGTATGTATGTACATAGATACATACATACACACATACACATACATACACACATATATATTTTTAACATTTGAGTATAGAACTTTAAATTCTAGATTCTTTCCCTCCTCCCTCATCACCCACCCCCACTGGAATGACAAGCAATTAAATACAGGTGGTACATGTGTAGTTATGCAGAACATCTCAACAGTAGGCATATTGTGAGAGACTGATTATATGTCTATCCTTCCTATTCTGCCCCCCTGTTGTTCTATTCTCTACCCCGTCCCTGTCCCTTTACAGAAGCGTGTGCTTCCAGCAACCCTTTCCCCAAATCTGCCCTCCCCTCCATCATCCCATCTCTCATCCCCATCCCCCCTACTCTCTTGTCTGGCAAGATACCCAATTCATAGTTTATGTCATTCCTTCCCTAAGCCAAATTCAATGAGAGTAAGGTTGACCCTTTCCTTTTTACCTTCCTGTTCTTCCCCTCCATTATAACAATTATCCTTGCCTCTTGTATATGAGATGATTAACCCCATTCTGTCTCTTCCTGTCTCCTCTCATTCTAATCCTCTCCCACCTTAGAATTTCACTTTTTAGAGTATTTTCCCTTCCTGTTCAATTGATCCTGTGCCCTCTATACATGCATATATTCATATACTCAGATATGTGTTCGTAAGCATATATGAAGCCTCCTATACCGACATATGTGTATGTGTATTTATATATACATTTGTATTCCTTTCACATATCCTCATACTGAGAAAAGTTTCATAAGTTACAATTATCATTTTTTCATCTTGGCATGTAAATAGTTCAACTTTGATAAATTCCTTATGATTTCTTTTTCATGTTTACCTTCTCATGGTTCTTGTATTTGAGTGTCAAATTTTCTTTACAGTTCTGTTTTTATTTTCAGCAAAAATATTTGAAAGTCCTCCACCACATTAATGACCATATTTTCCCCTGGAACACTTTCTGATATGGTGCTAAATATGCTTTTCTCATTTTGCACTATGTATTTATGCAAAGCAGTATTTTCCACATCGAGGATCATAAAACCAAAATATCAGTCAACTCTGGAAAATGTTGAGGCTGCTCTTTGTCCTGCAGTATCAAATATTCAGTCTAGCTTTAACTCTTTATGTAAAAATAAACAAACAATCCTTCTCATTAGTGTGCAAATTTGCTCTCATTTTAAATAAATGGTGAAAATGTATATATATATATATATATATATATATCAGAATTGTTTTAAAATAAATTTCTTTATTATTGATTATCAACAAATGTTTGATTTGTATTCCTATTTTACATATCTACATGCCCTGGGTCTCATAAACATTTCTTGGATGAAAAGGGGTCACAAGTGGAAAAAGTTTAAGAAGCCCTGTTCTAAAATTTAATGCTTTAGTTTGCTTTTCTAGTTGAATCTTAAAACATTTGATAAGATTTAAAATTCAGGTCTAGAAAATGCACATAATATTTATATTTGCGTAGTAAGCTCATTACAAGAATAAAGTGGCATAAAGTTTTTTTGTTTCTTCTCCATTATTTATGGCATATTCTGTTTCTTCTCTATATGTTCCTTTCAAATCTTTTCCATCCACTCTCTTTTCCTCATTGAATAATCATTAGCAATCCACTAAGTATAAACAGTGTTTTCCTTGGTGCATTTACCTACAGATTGTCCTAGTGGTCTAACTGGTATCACATATATCCTAAAACAGAATTGATTTTCAATGATTAATTTCTAATAAATTATTTTGAATTGTCTTTCATGTTTAGTTTCTTCACATTTGATCACATTTCTTAAAAAATAACGGCTTTTGAGCATTTTACTTAATGTTATTTAAACAAATTCAGTCCCCATTTTAGCTTTTGATGAGATACCATGGGTTTACTCTTTCACATTTTCTCAGGTCTACTTCCTCTTGAACATTTCCTTTCTTTATTATGTTTATGAAAACTTTTATTCTGATTATTTTCATTTAGTATAGCATTATTTGGATTTCTTATCTTTGATAAATTATTTCTGAAAGAATATATAATATCACTTGTTTTTCAAAATTATTTTTTTCTGAAGTATTGCAGCTAAGGAATTTGGGATGTGTTTAATCAGTGGGATTTTAAACAACTAGATTTCCTTCAATTCCCAGAAATTTTAATAATTGTATGTTAATTCACCCAAATCAGAAGATCTCTGCCTTTCAAAATTCTAATTTTAAATAATTAGGAGATGCTGTGCTTCTTTATTAAAAAAATTTTTGCTTTGATTTCCTAAAGTTGGAGAGTTCCTGGGAATTATCATTGTTATATTTGATTTCAGATAAGATCATTTAGTCACATAATTTATTTCTATATGAATATAATACATGATTTTCTGAACTTCTCTGCAATATGTTATTCTTTATATAATCTTAATTATATATATACACATATACATATTAATAAAACTTAATCACCAGTGCTTATTTCATTTCAAATAGCAATGTCTTACTCATCAAAGTATCATTGATACTCATCATTTTAGTTCTAGAAGGAAACTTAGAGGTTGTTCACTGCTTCCTCTGCCCCATTGTATACATGAAGAGAAATCAAAGCCCAAGGAAGTAAAGGGGACCCTTCTATTCTAACATCCTTCTGAGGTAGATCTCAGGTTTGACAAGTGGTCAATTTCTACATTTGTAAAATGTACACTTAAAGCTATATCTACACTTAAATCTACACTTAAAGCTATATCATGGGAGAGGTCATTCCAGAGGTAGCTCATTCCATTTTTGGACAGTTTGAACTGATAGGAAGTATTTTTCTTATGCCAAATTGAGGTTGGACTCCCAACTTCACATCAACTTATTTGTCTTTCCTTCTACCTAGCCTTCCTACTTCTGCCTTCTGCTTGCTGCCTTCATAAGAAAGCACTTCAGTTATCTGAAGACTGATATGATATCCACTGTGAATCTTACCCTTAGAGTGTAATAGGCTACCTTATATAATGCCTGTTTTGTACCACTAAGTAGAAATTTATTTGAAAACATTAAAGCACTGTAACTTATTTCTACTAGTGCCATTTTAAGAAATAGAGGAAATTAAGTTAGTCTGTTACTTTTCTGCTTTATGGGCAGATTCTTATCTACCTTTCAAGTTTTACATCACACAAATTTCCTTGAAATATTATCAAAAATTTGGACAAATAAAATACTTTTCTAGAGATCCTCCTTCACAGAATCATGATATCACAGAATTGTAGAATTTGAAGACATCTCAGAGGACACTGAGTCTGACAAATTGACATTCAACCATTGCTATTTACTTGTTTCGGGTAAAGACATTTAACTAGTTCTAAATCCATCTAACTTTACAATTAGTCAACTTATAATCCATTTTCAATGTTCCTTTCTCTAGAACTTGGTGTAGAAAGCCAGGAGCAACATACTTTGTTATTCATTCCTTTTTAATTTAGGTTTAAAGCAAAGTTGAAACATTGTGAGATGTGAGGCATCCATGCCTACTTGTGTCATTTTTTTTTCATAAACAGAGACTCTTAGAACCTAAATGGAAACCAGTATGTAGACTTAGTTTGACTTTGTTTCTAACACTTTCTGTTTCCTTTATCAGCTTAGCCACATTTGCATACTGTTCCCAAACTGTCCATTATGTTTGTAAATGTTGTTCTTGTTGATTGCCAGTGTTAAGCTATATACAATATCTATTTTTATTTATGTATAGATGCCATGTAACTGTGAATTACAAGACTGCAGGAAAGGAATAATAATGAACTCATTTGCAATGAAGGGGACTCATTATCATGCCAGCTGCTGAAATTTTCCCACCCAGTATTCTTCTAGGCAAAGTAGGTCCCAGGGGAAAAGCCTTCTGTCTGGTTAAAGGAAATAATCCTATTCTTTAAAAGAAGTCTCTTTAAATCTAGTTTTCACTGCTTTGATAATATATGTTATACCTTTATTGAATAGCAATAGGCTTTCCTTTCTTATTTTCAGAATTCACTTTTATAAGATTTTGAGTATCAAATTTTTTTCCATCCCTCCTTCACCTCATCCCTCTGCAAGACATCAAACATCTGATATCAATTATATATGTACAATCATTACACATGTTACTACATTAGTCGTGTTGAGAAAGAAGAATCAGAATAAAAGGGGGGATCACGAGAAAGAAAAAGCATACAAGAAAACAATAATGAAAATTATATGATTTGATCCTCATTCAGATACCATAGTTCTCCCTCTGGATGTGGATAACATATTCCTGGATCTGTGTATTGCTGAGAAGAGATAAGTCTATGATCATTGATCATTGCACAATGTTGCTGTTACCATGTATAATGATCGTTTCACTCAGCTTCCATATCCATTCATATGTTTTTCCATGATTTTCTGAAATCCACCTGCTAATTATTTCTTATAGCACAATAGTGTTACATTATATTTATATACCACAACTTGTTCAACCATTACCCAATTGATGGACATCCATTCAATTTCCTATTTTTTGCCACCACAAAAAAGCAACTGTAAATAATTTTGTGTATGTGGATTCTTTTCTCTTTTTTATTATCTCTTTGGTATAGAGACCTAGTCACTTAGTGGCATTGCTGGATCAAAGGGTATGCACAGTTTTATAGCTCTTTGGGCATAGTGCCAAATTGCTCTCCAAAACATTTGGGACAATTCACAACGACACCAATAATCCATTAGTGTTCTAATTTTCCCACATCTCCACCATTTATCATTTTTCTGTTTTCTCATATTAACCAATCTGAAAGGTGTGAAGTAATACCTCAATCATTTTAGTTTACATGTCTCTAATCAACAGCGAGTTGGAAGATTTTTTTCATATAACTATAGCTCTTTATTTTCTTCATCTGAAAATTGCTTGTTCATACCCTTTGACCATTTATCAGTGGGGAAATGACTTGTATTCATCTCAGTTTGACTCATTTCTCTGTATATTTGACAAATGAGGCCTTTATCAGAAATACTGACTGTAAAATGATTTCTCAGCTCCCTGATTTCTTTCTAATCTTGATTGCATTGATTTCCTTGTGCAAAACCTCTTTTTTTAATTCAATACAATCACAGTTATCCATTTTGTATTTCTTAATTTTCTCTTTTTCTTATTTGATCATAAATTATTCCCTTTTCCATAGATATGCCAGGTAATTTGTTCCTAGCTCTACTAATTTGTTTATGGTACCACCCTTTATGTCTAAATCATTTGCACATTTTGACTTCATCTTGGTATAGAGTATGAGATGTTGGTTTATCCTTAGTTTCTGCTATACTGTTTTCCCAGGAATTTTTATCAAATAGTGAGATTTTATCCTAGAAGCTGGAGTTGTTGGGTTTATCTAACAGGAAATTATTAAAGCAAGGATCTTTAGATTATTGTTCAAATTATTACTTTTATTGTTTGTTTCATTTCCTCTAGGAAAATACATATTTTTTGGGATTTTTAAAAAATAGGCTGAAGAAATATTGTAATAAATATACAGACAGGTGAGGTTTCCTATAGAATGTCTAAAATACATGCAATCAAATAATTCTGGTATTAATGTATAGGTTTGCACATATAGACACATAGTGTGATGTGCACATGTACATATATGTGTGCCATAAAAAATATATGTGTATGCCTATATGTACTGTGCACACATGCATATATTTGTTTTTATTGTTCAGTCATGTCTCTCTCATCATAGCCTTATGGATCACAGTAAGAACAAATGATACTGGAGTGGTTTGCCATTTCTTTCTCCAGTTGTTTAAGGAAAACAGAAGTTATGTGACTTGCCTAGGGTCACACAGCTAGTAAGTACTTGAATCCAGGTTTGAGTTCATGTCTTCCAGATTCTAAGCACAGTGCTTTTTCTATTGAGCCATCTAGCTGCATTCATACATGTCTATTAAAATGCCTTATTGTAGCTTTGAGATAACCTTGGATTTTCAACTGATTTACCAGTAGAGAACAAGTACTACAGCAGTGGTTCTCAACCTCCCTAATGCTGTGACCCTTTTAATATTCATATGTGGGCATATCAACATTTGGGCAGACCCGCCTGGGGATGGATAGAGGAGCAGTGTCTCGGTTCCTAAGACTGTTGAAATATGTGTTTTCCAATGGTTTTAGGTGATCCCAAAAGGGGTCACAACCCACAGGTTGAGAACTGCTGTACTAGAGGATCTTATCAAGCTTGAAAAGAACTTAAAAAATGAGTACAATGATTGACTACATGCTTGCTGTTTGAGGAGCAGACTGTTTAAATGTTCAGAGGCTCAGCACGAGTTTGATAAAAGAACAATTCATTTTCCTCAGCAGCAATCCTCTTAAATGAATATGTCCTGACATTATATTCACTAATAGACTACAGTGTGTATGCAACAGGGAAAAGATCATTTATTTTATTCTTTTTATACATGTCTCCATGAGTGCTGAGTATTTGGAACTGCTTAATGTGACAAAATTAAATAACAATTTTGCACATGTGCTCATGATACCATATAAATGAATATACTTATTGTCATTCTCATTTTCTTGTAGTATTTTTGAGATTTGAAATGTTTGGCTTTTTATCAGCATAGCTTTTTATTCTAATTTCTATAGCTTGAAGGAAATATATATTTTTTGTTTCATATTTCCTTTAACTACCACCCAGGTATTAGCATCAACACATGCTGCTATTATATATCATATAACGACTGTTTTATATATTCTCTGCAAAATAGAAGAGCTACTTTCACTAGAAAAGTTTTTTTTTACTTAAATGAAAAGATCTGTTTATAGTCAAATATTTCAATGATTCCACTTGGTGTGAATTTTTGATTTGAAGATGACATTTTCTTCTTATGTAACCCTCTAGCATTTTTTTTCTGTTTCCTTACAGTTGTGTTTAGCACAGTTACTGCATATTATCTGTTGAAGTAATGTCTTTGAATGAAATAATGCGTTTCAAAACTCTTGCTCTCATCAGATAAGCAAAAGGGGCAGTATTTTGAAATGTCATGTGACAAATACAAAAAGATGTATAGGAGAGGGAAAGTAGGATAATTAAATTCACCTTATTATATGCAGAAGTCGTTTGGTATTTTAGAGTGTGACTTTATAGTTCCTTCAACATCTAGTTATTTGGTGCATCAGCAGACGCTATTATAAAAGATAAATGTTTCCTCCATTAGTTGAAACTCATTCCCTTAATAATAGCTAAGGTTTATATGTCATGAAAAAGTTTTATAAACTGCTTTACATCCACATTATTTATGTATATCTCAAAAACAAAATCAACAAAAATTAAAAGGAACATATTATGTAAAGCATCACATTAGATTATCTAGAAATAATCAAATACTACAATAATTCTGTTTTAATTTATATGGATATACCATTCAGTGACAGAAATAGTGGCCCATCAATGCTTGCACCTCCTATGTGATTTTGATCATATCATCCTATAAGTTCACCCCAGACCATCTAGAATTACTGAACTACACAGTTGTTCTTGTAAAAAAATTATTCAAGATTTAACATCAATGATGTTTCTATATTGAAAATGGAACTAGAAAGTAAAAATGGAGTTTATAATACAAAAATAACTACCTCTCATTCTATGTCAGAGAAAGTTATTGTATTCAACCTAAAATCAAATACAGTGTTTAATTTCAGAATGATTATATTTCTATGTATAAATAATGAATATATTATTTTCTTAATCACATTATGGCTAAGAAGAATTAAAACAGAAGAACCAGTAACTAATTATATTCTAACAGATCCAAAGTCCTGAAAATTTTTTTTGGCTAGTTCAAGTTTCTTGAACTATTTTTTTCTATTTTTTCTTGTTTTTTTAATTGATTTGTTTATTTACTTTTAGTTTACAAGACTCAGTTCCACAATCCCTTGAGTTTCACATTTTCTCCCCTTCTCTTCTCTCCCCCTCCCCCAGGGCAGCACGCAATCAAGTATAGGATCTTCAAATACTTACACACTGGACATTAGTCTGGTTGTATTGAAGGGTTGTAACCAATGGAATGAAAAAAGGGGGAAAAAGAGAACAAAACATGAAAAAAGAACAATAGCATGGAGATTTCTTCAGTCTTCATTTAAACTCTGTTGTTTCTAGATCTTTCTCTGAATGTAGATATCTTCTTCCATCCTGATACACGTAGAGTTGTTTTATAACTGGGTGTTGCTGAGGAGAGTTCAGTTTACCAAAGCTGATCATCACACGTACTATGTGTCTGTGATTGTGTACAAATTTTTCCTGATTCTGCTCTTCTCACTTAGCATCAGTTTGGATAAGTCTCTCTAGGTGAATATGAAGACAGTCTCCTTCCCATTTCTTATAGCACAATAGTATTCCATTATATTCTTATACCACAACTTGTTAAGCCATTCCCCAGTTGATGGGCATCCCCTTAATTTCCATTTTATTGCCACCACAAAGAGAGCTGCCATAAATATTTTTGTACATATGGGTCTTGCTCCCACTTCTATGATCTCTTAGGGGTACAACTTCAGAAGTAGTATTACTGGGGCAAAGGGCATGCAATCATTTATAGCCCTTTGGGCATAGTTCCAGATTGCTCTCAAGAATGGTTGTATCAGTTGTTGTATCAGTTCACAGATCACACCAACAATGCATTAGAGTTCCAATTTTTCCTCATCCTCTCCAACATTGGCATTTTCCTGTTTTGTCATCTTAGCCAATCTGGCTGGATAGATATGTTACCTCAATGTTGTTTGGATTTGAATTTCTCAAATCAAGAGTGATTTAGAGCATTTTTATATGCTTATAAATATCTTTAATTTCTGCCTCTGAAAATTGCCTGTTCATATCCTTTGACCATTTATCAGTTGGGAAATGACTTGTATTCTTAAAGATTTGACCAAATTCCCTGTATATTTTAGAAATGAGGTCTTTATCAGAGATGCTGGTTGTAAAAATTCTTTCCCAATTTCCTACTTCCCTCTTAATCTTGGTTGCATTGGCTTTGCTTGTACAGAATCTTTTCAATTTAATGTAATCAAGATTATCCATCAGAGACAAGATGGTGGAGTAGAAGCAGGAAAAGGCCACAGCTCACACATAGCCACCTCAAATACCCATAAAATATGACACTAAACAAATTTTAGGGCTCCAAAACTCACACAAAAATACAGAAAAACACATCTCCCACTGAAGGCAGCTTGGCAGGAAGGGGTAATCACAGTGCTGGGAGCCAAAAACAGCTGAGTCTGAAACAGCAGGTTGGCCCAGGGGCAGTCAGAATGATCCACAGAGTGGATCAGTGGTAGCTGTGGCAGTTTCCAGAATTATCAAGCCATAAGAAATAAGGATAAAGTGAAAGGCGAGTGGAAATCAGCTAAATTTGGGGGAGAAAAGTGGTTCTGCCAAATTGTCTCCAGGGCAAGGAAGCAGGCTAGGTGGCAGCCCTTACACTGCCTCCACTTGGCTGCATCAGCATTCTCAGCCTGCAGACTGCAGGGGGGCCAAGCAATCATTCAGAGACTAAGTGTTCTTGTGTTGAGTGGCTTGGATTTGTATCATGGTCTTGGGTGGTGGTCCTGTGGTGCATTTTCAGTGAGCCAAATCTGGTTGGGGCTGCAGCAGCATTCTAATAGCTTAGGAAGCTGTGCAAACCACAATGATTTGGAAAAGAGCTTTCCCCTCTGGAAGCAGAGTTACACACAGCTAAAAAGACAAGTAATTCACTGGCAACATGAACAGGCAACCAAAGGAAAGTAAGAACAGCAATAGAACTCTATAATACTTTTTGGGGGACAAAAAGGATCAAAGCATGGAATGGGAGGAAGACAACAGAGTCAGAGCTCCAAGAACTTCCAAGGAGCATGAAGACTGCCTACAAATCATAGAGCAGCTTAAGAAGGATTTTGAAAACCAATGAGAGAAGTGGAGGAAAAATTGTGAAGAGAAATGATAATGATGCAAGAAAATCCTGAAAAGTGAGTCAATAACCTGACTGAATAAAATGACACCTTAAAAATAGATCAACTCAAATGGCAAAAGCTGGCCCAAAAAGCCAATGAGGAGAAGAATGCCTTAAAAAGTCAAATTTGCCAGATGGAAAAAGAAATCTGAAAAGCTTTCTGAAGAGAATAATTCCTTCAGAATTAGAGTGGAGCAAATGGAAGCAAATGACTTTATGAGAAATCAAGATACTATTAAACAGATACAAACAAATTAAAAATAGAAGTCAGTGTGAAATAGCTCCTTGAAAAACCACTGTCCTGGAGAATAGATCCAGGGGAAATAATTGAAAAATTATTGGACTATTTGAAAGCCATGATCAAAAAAACAACTTAGAAAGCACCCTTCAAGAAATTCTAGAGGAAAATTGCTCTGATATTGTAGAACCAGAGGGCAAAATAGAACTTGAAAGAATTCATCAATTACCTCTTGAAAAAGGTCACAAAAAGCAAACTCCTAGGAATATTATATCCAGGCTACAGAGTCCCCAGATCAAGGATAAAATATTACAGGCTGCCAAGAACAAGCAATTTGAATACAGTGGAAATACAATTAGGATAACCCAGGATCTGGCGGCTTCTACAATGAGGGATCAAAGGGCGTGGAATATGATATTCTGCAAATCGTGGGAGCTAGAATTAAAATCAAGAATCATCTACCCAGCAAAATTGAGTTCCATGGGAAAATATGGTCATTTAGTGAGTTAGAGGACTTTCAAATATTCTTGCTGAAAAAAACAGAACTGGAAAGAAAATTTGACACTCAAATACAAGAAGCAAGAGAAAGTATACATGGAAAAGAAATCATAAGGAACTTATGAAAGTTGAACTATTTGCATGCCAACATGGAAAAACAATGATTTTAACTTCTGAAACTTTTCTCATGATGAGGATAGGTCAAGGGAATACAAATGTGTATATATGGATGCATTCACATATATCTGTATAGGAGGGTATATATAAGTGTATGAATACATATCTCAGTATGAATAAATATGAGTTCATAGAGGGAAGAGGATCAATTTAATAGGAAGGGATGGTACTTTAAAAGGTGAAATTCTGAGGGAGGAGAGGATGAGATTAAGACGAGACAGGGAGAGAAAGAATAGGTTTAATTATCTCATATAGAAGAGGCAAGCGACAACTATTTTAATGGAGTGGTATAACGGGAAGGCAAAAGGGAAATGGTCAACTTTACTCTCATTGAATTTGGCTTAGGGAAGGAATGACATAAACTGTAAATTGGGTATCTTGCCACACAGTATAGTAGGAGTAATGGGGATGAGAGGTGGGATGACAGAAGGGAGGGCAAGGTTGGGGTGAGGATTGCTGGAAGCACACACTTCAGTAAAGGGACAGGGACAGGGAAGAGAATAGAACAAGGGGCATAGGGATAGGAAGGAGGGACATATAATCAGTCTCTCACAATATGCTTACTGTGGAGATGTTCTACATAATTGCATATGTACAACCTGTATTGAATTGCTTGTCCTTCCAGTGGGAGTGGGTGACAAGTGAGGAAGGGAAAGAATCTAGAATTTAAATTTTATGATCAAATGTTAAAAATATTTATGTTTTTATATTATTTTTATTATTAACTACATGAAACTGGGAATT
>CM053594.1:167815470-167845145 GCA_028646575.1 Pseudocheirus occidentalis | reverse complement strand
TTTACTTTCATTTACTCTCATTGAATTTGGCTTAGGGAAGGAAAGACATAAACTCTAAACTGAGTATCTTGCCACACAGGAGAATAGGGGGGAGGGGAATCAGAGCAGTGGTGGTGAAGGGAGGGGCGGGGTGGGGGGGTTCAGGAGGCATACATCTCAGTGGGGGGACGGGGATGGGGTGGAGAACAAGGCAAGGGGGGGTGTGGGATAGGAAGGAGGGACATGCAATTAGCCTCTCACAATTTGCCCACCATGGAGATGTCCTGTGTAATTACACAGTTACAGCCTGTATTGGGTTGCTGCTCCTCCCAGTGGGGGTGGGTGATGGGGGAGGAATTGTAAGAATCTAGTATATGAAGCTGTATAGTTGAATGCAGCTGGGAGGTGATACATGTAGGGATGGGGGCGTGGAGCCCCTCCCTGTCCTGCTAGAAAGCTAGAGGGGTGTTGGAGGAGGGCATAAAAGGGAACAGATTGTGGGAGGGGCCTTACAGTGGGATCAATGTTCTGGGCTGGGGGGTAGGGTCAAAAAGGGGAGAAAATTTGTAACTCAAAACCTTGTGGAAATGAATGATGTAACCAAGAAAATAAATTAAAATTAAACAAATTAAATTTAAAAAATCATATTATTATATTAATCTTATCCTTTAATGGAGAAGTTCTTAAATTTTGTGTTGTCCTGACTGTGGCTGAACAGTATTTGAATTGTTCCTTTCTGATCAGTTGCAGTATTTTCTCTTTGATCTGGTAACTCTGGAATTTGGCCATAGTATCCATGGGCGTTTCCATTTTGGTATCTCTTTCAGGGGGTGATTGGCGAATTATTTCAAAATCTATTTCTCTGGCACTAGTATATCAGAGCACTTAACCTTGATAATTTTTTGAAACGTAATGTCTGGGCTCTTTTTTTATGAAGGGGATCAGGTAGTCTAATAATTTTTAAATTATCTCTCTTTGTTCTATTTTTCAAGTCAATTTTTTTTCTAATGAGATATCTCATATTTCTTATTTTATCATTCCTTTGATTTCATTTGATTGTTTTCTTTTTACCTCATGGAGCCATTAACTCCCACTCTCCCGATTCTAATTCTTATGAAATTACTTTCTTTAGTGAGATTTTGTCTGTCCTTTTTCATTTTGCTGATTCCACTTTTTAAAGAGTTCTTTTCCAGCCAGTTTTTGTACCTTCTTTTTCATTTCATCAGTTCTAATTTTGGGGAATCCTTTTCTTCAGTCGCCTTTTTTTTTGCTTTTTTAAAACCATTTGACCAGTTTTGTTATCACAACATTTTATTTTCATCAGGTTTTTTTGTGCTTCTTTTACCAAGCCATTGACTCTTCTCATAATTTTCTTGGCCTCACTCTCTTTTTGTTTCCTACTGTTTCCTCTAACTCTTTCATTCTATTTTGAAAATTCTTCTTGGGTTTTTCTAGAAATTGTTATTGGGCCTGTGTACAATTAACATTTTTCCCCTCTTTGTATCATTGCTCTTAGCTATTTTGATATAGCTTTCTTATTTAGAATTTATTTCTTGATCTTCCCTATAACCATGGTAACATTTTGTTATCCATACTAACACCTTAATATGACAAATTTTCCTACAGATTGCCTAAGTTCTCTTGGGCTAGAAAATTGCCCTGAACTTTTGAGGTTCTTCCACTCCAGAATTTGAGTTCAGTTGTTATTTGAAAGTGGTTCTGCAGGGAATATTGGGAAGTTCAGGTGGGTTTCTGCCATCTTTGCTCTCCCCCCCTTATTATTTTTTAATTTAAGAAATGTATTAGATAATATTTCCAAGAAGTAGAGGTCCTGATCATACTATCAGGGCAGAAAGAATGCTTGTTGTGGCTCATAGGTGAACAGAAGCCCTGGTATAAGTTCCAAAGCATAATGGAGCACTACCACGTAGTATGTAGACAAACGATATACTTCAATGGGAGAAGAATGGTTTTTTCCAGTGGTCCTAAAGTGTGCTTATCTCCCAATATGTTTCAAGGTTATGTGTTTCTGAATCAGTTCATAGGCTCCTGTGAATCCTTCTTCATTTTTTTTCTTAGGGTGGGAAAATGATCTCTTCCATATCCAATATACATAGAAAACATTGGGTACCTATGAAGTAGTTGGGGGCCTCTTTCTCATGTTTGGAGTGACCTTGAGAGGAGCTATACCTAAGATTAATTTTCAAGATTGCACTAGAGTAAAACTACTAAACTAAACAAAGAAACGGACACTTTTGTGATAGTCCCAGCTTATTAAACTTTCTCTGTCTCTGTCTCTGTCTCTCTCTTTCATATTTCCCTGAAGTTGGAGATTTCATTTGCTTTGTGTGTTGTTCTGTACATTCTCATCTTTATGAATTCTCTGATTTTTGTTTGCTCATGACTTGGGTAAATGGAATAATTTGATATTCATTACATATTTTCATTGTAGAAATGTAGAAACTTGAAAAAGGAGTCAAGCTTTGGATATATGGCTTAGGGCACTCATTTCTAATTAATGGATAATTATCAAGAGCACAGATTGAATGTAACAAAACCTTCCTTAACCTAATAATATTAAGGGAAGCAAATAGACATAATTGTAGTCTACAATCCTTTTTTTTGGGGGGGGGGTGCGTATAGAGAGAACAAAATGGCTAGCCTTTGGTTTAAATCTCTTGCTTCCCTTCCAGTAGAACTCAAGTCTCCATTTGAAAAGAGAGGATGAAGAAGAATCTTGATATTCTGTACATTCCCACTGTGAGCTATATATAGCCAGAAATTTGTAGATACACAAAACCTACATGAACAACACACATGCACCTTTACATTTACAAATGTGACTTGCTATTCTGAACAACTTGCTGATTAAAAACAACTTATTTTCTATATATTCCTCATCTAAATATGTGGCAGTGGGACAACATGTACTTGGAGATACCTTCCAACTTTATATAACCATTTGTGACCTTGTTGAGAGATCCAAAGCTATGGGTTCCTTTAGACAGTCAACTTTCCAGGAAAATGTATCAATAATTACAAGTTTTAAGTATTCTACTTTAAGCTTCTTCTTTTTCAATTAGTTTAGGTGAGTATTATGTATATGAAGCACTTGTGTATAGAGGAAATTAATACATGACCCATATTTAATTCATATTGCACATAGAACACCTTTATAACCCTCCATTGGGTACAATCTAGATATGAACAAAACTGAAGATAGAAGTAATTCTTTTTCCCTACAGTGCAGCCAGTGAGCATAAGAAAAAGGATAGCAATCCCTCTCATTAGAGGACAGGATACTGCCTCCCTCCAAGGACTGACTTGATTATCAAATATGTGAATCCATACAAGTAGGACCCAACTTAGGAGAGACAGAGACAGAAACAGTGAGAGAGAGAGACACACACACACACAGAAAGAGAGATAGACATATGGATAGAGAGAGAGACAGAGAGACAAAGACAGACAGAGACAGAGATAGAGAGAGACAGAGAGAGAAAGAGATGGAGAGAGACAGAGAGAGAGATGCCCAAAACCCTCAAGTTCAACAGCAGATGTATTTGTTAGATCAAGTACTGCCATTTTATCAGTTTTCACCTTAAAAGGTTTTTCATTTCTCAAAACAATGCTATGAGACAGGGAGTTGCTAGTTACTAATTTTAGTAAACTGATTTCAGTTGAATTGGGATGTCAGCTTTCCTCAGGAATTGGGATATTTTTCAGGGTAAATGTTTTATTCCTAGAAATTTTGCAAGTATTAAAAAAAATCCCACAATTTGTTTCTAAATGCTTTGATATTGGATAAATAACATTCATATTTAAATTTATGTATCTTCCATCTAAGAACACTTGTAAGTATTCCCTTGTTCTTATACTTGACAGAAACTCACCTATCTTTGCATCTTTCTCTTCAAGTCTCAAAAAATCCTTCATTAATTTCACCCACTCTTATTTCTTCAAAATGTTTTTCTAATAAGTTTGTCCTTTTCCCCTGAATGAAATATGAGGTTGTTGCTTGCTTCTGTCATTCTGTCTTTTTTCTGCATTAATTCTCTCTCAGCTGTGAAACAAATACCCCTTTTAATGTAACAAAACCATTGTAATAATATAAAACACAGCACAGTGCTTCTAGTCATCTTTTAACAGTGTGAAATAAAATTTACTTTGAAGCATGCATTGAATCTGGCATAATTGAATTTGAAAAATGTCCTCCAGTTTCCAATGGGAAAGGAAAAACAACATAACTAGTCTTTGAAGTGCTAACAATTTGCATATGTAAATGCTCAATGTGCATACTTCTCTTTGCTTTCATTTCATTAGGATTCACTAAATGAAGTACTTTCAAACAGATAGCATTCACAGTTGCAATATATGTTTGGTTCACTTTAATAGAGGTGTGCTTCTGATCCCCCTCCCCCCAATTTGTTTGATTGGTTCATTTTCTGCTTGTGATTACTTTAAATAAAAAAAAGACTTCCATTTTCTATTTCCTCTGAGAGGAGATAATTCCCTGGTTATGTTATCTTTTCACAAGCTTCTTACTACCATAAACAAGAAAGTCATAAATCCTTACTGTAATTTCTTCTTATGTACTGTTGAGAAATCTCAGGTAAATTTCAAACTTACCCTTCTCCCTTTTTCCTTCTTATAAAACCTTAGTTTAGAACTTTGATATAGATTTCTATTTCCTGTGTCCTATTGCATTAAAATAATTTATAGGGAAAGAATACTTATAACTCCTAATGGCTCCTTCTTTCAATGACATGGCTAAAACTCTCACTTGAATCTTTAAATATCAGTCTCAAATTCCTTTGAACCTCATAATTTCACTGACACCATTTAATCTCTTTCAGATCTTCTCTTTATTCTTAACATCATCTTTGCTCAAATTTTCCACTAGAATATCTACCAGTGAAGTGAGTCCAAAATTTTCATTGAATGGCTAACTTCTACAAAGCATTATACTTGGTGTTTGGAAGAGACAGAGTGATATATATATATATATATATATACACATACTCACATACATATATGTGTGTGTGTAAATATATATGAATACATGCACATCTGTCCCTTCATCTATATCTATATATATAATATACACATACATACACATGCATATCTATCCATCTATCTATATCTATATATAGATGTATATATAATATATAGATTTCTCTCTATTCAATGTGATTCTCGTGCCTAATCATCTTACTCTGTGCACATTTATTAACATTCTCTGTCACCTGTTTACTTCCAAATTCTTTGTAAATCTGTATTGTATCAGGAAGTCTTCTTCATGCAGAATCAGTTGATTACAGGGAACACCTGACAGTTTTCTAAAGAAAGTAAGAAAACAAAAGGCTATTCACAATGTATATCAATATCTGAATCCATATCTGTAGCCATACTTGTATCATTATCTATATATTTCTATGTGTGTTTATGTCCACCTATCATCTATCTGTCATTCATTTATTCATTTGTCTATCCACTTATCCATATATATCTATATCTATATATCTTTACAATGCATCTATTTATCCATCCAATCTATTTAATCTATCATTTCTGTCATTTCTTTCATTTCTCTCCTTGTAATATAATTAATGAGAGGTAATTATGTCCTCTAAAGGTATTTCCACAAAGTAATGTCTGTTTTAGAATATACACATTTGGAGGTCAGGGATCATATCTGTTTTATTGGCTTTCCTAGACTCTATACTCTTTACTGATGATAAAAAGGAATCTCTTCCAGCATACAATGACACCTAATATCATTTGTCTGTAAAGTAAATTGTATTCTGGAAGAATCTGCCTTGATAAAGAATATCTGCTATGGACAATGAGCAAGATGACCAAGATCCAGATCCAGGCAGGTTAAGACAAGAGCACTTAGCCTCTGAATGATTGCTTGCCCCCCCCCCACCTCTGCAATCTGCAGGCCAAGAGCTCTGAAGCATCCTGAGGTGGCTGCAGGGCCATTGCTTCCACTGCTTTCTTCTCTTGGGGGAAGACGGCCAGACTGCTGCTTTCCCCCAAATTTAGCTGAGTTCCACTGACCTTTCACTTTGTCCTTGGCTCTTATGTGTTGGTAATTCTGGAAACTGCCACAGCTACTGGTGACCCATTCTCCTGAGTGCTCCCTCCACAGCTTGTCCTGACCACCCTAGGGCTATCACCTCTGGTTCAGGGCGGGCTGGGCTCAGCTCCAGCATCCTGCGATGAGCCCTTCCTGTCTGCCGGCCAGGCTACCTTCAGTGGGAGCTTTGTTTCTATGTCATTTTATGAATTCTGGAGCTTTAAAATTTGTTTAGAGTCATATTTTATAGGTATTTGATATGGTTATGTGGGGAGCTCACAGAGTTCTCCTGCTTCTATGCCGCCATCTTGGCTCTGCTCCCCCCCTTAAAGATAACTTTTTAAAAATTCTCAACAGCTAAAGAAAATTTAACAAAATTTTAATTGGCTATTGTTTTGAAAGTTGTGCCACTTGCAAGACTACTCCCCCAAGTCATCCTAGTACTTGTAGTTTGGGATCAGGGCAACTAACTATTGCTTCTCTGAAATTCTCCAAAAAGGATTGTATGACTATTATTTTAGTTCCTGGGATACTTTCAATGCTGTTAAGTTGTTCAGTTCTGTCTGAATTTTTGTGGCCCTCTGAACCATAGCATGGCAGGCCCTTCTATATTCCATTATCTCCCAAAGTCTGTCCAAGTTCATATACATTGTTTTCATGACACTATCTATCCATATCATCTTTTGTTTTATCCTTCTCTTTTTGCCTTCAATCTTTCCCAACATTAGGGTCTTTTCCAATGGGTAACATCTTCCCATTATATGGCCAGAGTCTTTAAGCTTCAGCTTCAGTATTTTACTTTCCAATGACTAGCCTGAATTAATTTCTTTGATATTCACAACTTTTTCCTTCTTGCTGTCCAAGAGCCAATCAAAAGTCTTCTCCAGCACCACAATTCAAAATTGTGGATTCTGTGGTGCTCAGCTTTCTTTAAAGACAACTTTCACAGCCATGCATTACTACTCAAAAAGCCATAACTTTAACTGTACAGAACTTTTTTGGCAAAGTGATTTCTCTGCTTTTTGGTATGCTGCCTAGATTTGCCATAGTTTTCCTTTCAAAGAGCAAGTGTCTTTTAGTTTCATGGCTGCAGTTGCCACCTACATTGATCTTTGATTCCAAGGATGTAATATCTGACACTGCTTCCATTTCTTATCCCTCTATTTGGCAGGAAGTAATGGGACCATTGGCAATGAATTCACCCTCATCAAGATGCTTCTTAATTCCTGTTTACTTTCTTCCATCAGAGTGGCATCATCTTCATATCTGAGATTGTTGATATTTGTTCCTGCAGCCTCAATTCCAGTTTTGATTCATCTAGCCTGGTATTTCACATGATGCATTCTGCCTAGAAATTAAATACATAAATAAGGTGACAATTAAGCCTTGACATACTCCTTTTCTAATCCATTGGTTATTCCATGTTCAATTCTAACTATTGCTTCTTGGCCTGTATGCAGGTTCTTCAGGAGCCAAGTAAGATGGTATGATATTCTAATTTTTTTGAGGACCTCCCATCAGTATACTTCCCTTTTAGTGTGTGTATAAATACATATATATATATATGTGTATATATATATATGTATATATATATACACACACACACAATTGATATTTAATAAAAGATATTTTTAAAGTGATATGATAGGAGAAAAATTGGCACAAAATATTTTCCCTAAAATACTAGGGTACACTCACAACTATATACAATAGTCATAGGGAGAATAGGTTCAGACAATGGTATGTGAGCCATATGTAGGGAACATATTAATAAAAATGACAGTTCTCTAATCCTGACTCTGGAAGTCTTTTCCTACTTTCATGGACTCCTTATGAAGTGCTCACCTCCTGGGTGTGGCAGTTAGTCTAGTGCTATAGTTTCTTTGGACCTGTTTTTCTAGAGCAAAAAAGCCCAGTCTTTATTTAAACCAGGAAGGGTCATATCTCCTAGCCCCACAATTATCTTGCTGATGCCATGATCTTATTCAAGAATGAAATGGCAGCATCAGCAGCAACAATCTTCAGATAACTGTTTTGATTCCTCAATTCCAGACACTCCTTTGCTGTCAGGTACTACTACTTCAGTAGCCATCACAGTTAATGCCACCACTTATCTCTGACCACTAGTGTTATCTCTGATAGGAGCTTTGTATCTCCCAAACTCAAAAGATCACTTGGACACTTATAGAATACTCTTCTGTTTAAGAGAAGGTATGAACAAATACAAAGAAACGAAGACTGTATGTTCAGAGAAAACCTGCCTGCCTTCATAAAATTGCAAAAGTAAAAGTGAGACCAGGTCATCTATTATGAGTTCTGGCTCAATAATCATCAGGTTAATAATTCTTCCAACTTTATTGCCAATTAGAAGACTTCAATTCCACACACAGCCATTCTCTCTCATAAGGGATTAAAAATATCAACCACCTCCAATTTTCCAAGTGGTTGTTTAGATAAGAACCAGGAATGGAGTATGTGAGCATGCTTCAAGAACTGGCCTTCAATGACTGGCACTCCCATCTGTAAAACCAAGCATGAGCAGCTTTCCAGAGGACTGCTTCTTTAAATAGCTCTAAGGTTCTGATCACATAGTATACTGAACTCTCTATTTATTCAGCAGTAAACTAAAGCAAAACATTCACAGAAATCAAAGTACAGCATTCACAATAATAGAACACAACTACTTATCACTAAAGTGGCCACATAGTTTATATAAAAGATATCATTCAGGGAGTCCTTAACTCAATCATCCTTAAGGAGCAATCTTCCTTAAGAGACACAAAGTACAAAGATCAAAGTTTTCCCACACCTAGGTCACATTGTTTTAATCTCTCAGTCAAAAGGTTTTCTTACTTCTTGATTGGAGATTATTTTCCAATCATCCTTAACTCAATTATCCATAAGGGGTACAGAGTATGAAATACAAAGTTTTCCCACCCCTAGATCACATCAACATAAATCATCAGTAAATTCCCAGGACCTCTGAAAATATCAATAAAACCCTCCTTCTAGAATTCTGTAAACAGACACCAAGAAAGTCTTCTTTCAGGATTTCTGAAACAACAGTAAGGTCCTAGGGCTTTTGTAACAAGAGCAATGTTCTCTATCAGCAGACCGATCTGACAAAATAACATCAACACAGACAAAGTTACAGCACCACAGCCATGTTTCTTACCAGCTCTGCTCTCTCCTGACTTGGGCTTCTCCTTATATATAGTCACTAGCTCCTCCCTGTTCCTCCCACCTGTTCTTTCATCCTTCCTGTTTCTGTCTTTGACAAGTCCCTCCCACTGTGGATTTCACAAGTCCTGTTTCTTAGCAAAGACTTGATATAATGACAGCAAGGCTCAACTAAAACAAGGTGCTATGTCCTTGTTTGCTTGCAATTATACCATCCTGCTCCACTCACATTCTAAAACTTTCAAATATAAAGAGTATTGTATTATGCTATATGACTAGAATCTTTCCATGGCCCATGAAATGATAGACCCAAAGCAAGTAAGGTACTAAATATCTGACAAAACATTTCATTTTATGTAAAGAATGAACAATTAAATTTTATGATTCTCAGAATTTAGATATATTGTGAATATTTTTCAAATAAGCCCAAAATTTACCATTCTGGTTTTAAGGCAGTTTAGCACATGGAACAGTGCTATTTTGAATCTTGAATTTTTCAAACTCAAAAGATTACTTGGAAGCTTATACAAATACAAAACAAGAACTGGTCTGAATTAAATATGAGGCCTAATATAGAAGAAAAGGGCCGGGAAAACATATTGTATTGTTTGACAAGGGTGCCTTTCTATCCTTGATAGGGAATCGATGTGTCATTCAGTATTGAGGGGTGAACTTTCAGCAAAGAAGCTTTGAGTTTAAATTATGCCATTCAAGGAAGTAGAGTCAAGATGACAGGGTAGTAGAAACCAATATGGTTGAGATGTCCCCACAAATCTCTAAACAGATCAAGAAAACCTACCAGACTCAATTCTAATGGGGAAATCCAGAAAAATTCACTGGGAATAATTTGTTCAGTCTAGCTTTGGCTACTTATAGAGACAGCCAGACACTGGGATGGGATCAGGCCAAGAACATATTGAACTATGGAGTCCAGTGACCAGGAAGAGGGCTGTGCACTAGGATGAGAGGATGCCCCAGATATGTATCAGGGCTCCACCAGATCCATATAGGGGAACTGCAGTGGAGACAGGTATAAGCTGCAGCTCTTCTCTCTCCCCCCACTATCCAATTCTTTGTCATAGGCCCAGGATGGATTAAGAAGGGAACCTTAGCACACAAGTTGTGTTCCCAGCTAGCAAGGCATTAACTGAAAGAGAAGAGAAATTTCAAAGTCAGCCAGCCATCACCACTAACAGCAAAAGTCTAACTTGGGTACTGTGCTAAAAGCAGTGTCTCATCTCTAGCATTTATTCTAGCCTGAAGAACAACCAGGTCAAGAATCCCAGACGAAAGGAAAACCTACAATTATGCTGCTTTCAGCCAGTAGAGCTTTCCACTTAGCAGATAGGGGTAGAGGCTAGCAGCAATCTACTATTGTTCAGCCCCAAACCTAAGTTCAAGAATTTACACAGTTAAGACTAGGGCAGGGCAGCAATCAGGTTTTGCCTGATTAGATCACTTTGAAAGCAGTGAAGTCTTGCAGGTCCCCCACATGTCTCTGAACTCCTGGAATGACAAGATTCTCAATATTCTCAAAAAAAAGCAGAAATAGGATGAGCTCAGACCTTTCCTCCAGAAATGCATCACAGTCCAGCCCTAAGTCAAGTTCAAAGTCAGAATAAAAAATGGAAAAATGATTAAGTAAATAAACAAAAAATAATCACATAAAAACGCCTATTAGTGGCAGGGAAACTCATTATAAAAACTCAAGAGAAAACATCTCCAAAAAAATCTATAAGCACAGCCTCAGGTCAAACAACAACAAAACAGATTTTGCAAAAAAAAAAATCTAAAATATATAAAGCAAAAATAAATTTTAAGAAATCAAGTGAAAGTGCTTGAGGGAAAAAAATGAAGAGAAATGAGAGCTAAGGAAGAAGAAAAAAAAATTGGAAAAAAAAAGATTATCCAAGCAACAACATCCCAGTAAATTTGAATGGAACAAATAAATCCAATGACTCCATGAGCCACCAAGATAAATTTAGTCAAATTACTAAAAATAGAAGAAAATATAAGGTGTCACATGGCAAAAAAATTGACCAAAGAGACACAATTTCAGAATCATTAGATAATCTGGACAACAAAATTAGGGGGAAAACCCAAAATTTAGGCATCCTATTTGAAGAACTATGAAAAGAAAACTGCTCAGAGTTTTTATAACCAGAGGATGAGGTGGAAATACAAAAAAAGTCGTCTCTCAAAAGAAAACCTCAAATGAAAACTTTCCAAAACATCATAGCCAAGATCTAGAGTTTCAGGTCAAAGAAAAAAAAAATACTGCGAGCAGACTGAATGAAAGAATTCAAGTATCTATTCAGTAGTCCCAGGTATAAATACCTGCTCAGTACGCAATCAGAATCACACATGATTGAACTGCCACCTCCATAGAGAAACAGAGAACTTGGAACACAGTATTCCAAAAGGCAAAAGAAATAGGTTTTCAACCAAGAACAACATACTCAGCAAAATTCTAATGCTACAGGGGAATAAAATGACTTTTAATAAAATGGAGCAATTCCAGGAATTCCTGATGAAAAGATCAGAACTGCAGAGACACTTTGAAGTTCAACCATAGCAGTGAAGAGAAACATAGAAATGCAAAGATGAATGGACAATGATAAAGAACTAAAAAAGGATTAAGTCCTTACCTTCTAATATGGGAAAATAATATGTGTTTCTTTGGGATGCTATCACCATGAGGAGTCATCCAAGGAGTTCAATTGCATAAGGTCTGAAAGTGATTCTCTTATTTCTTGATGCTTGTTGTAAAAGAATAGAAAGGAGGAAGACTGCAGTACAATAGGGGAGGAGGGAAGGAAGGGGAAGGTTAGAACATTTTTACATTGGCTGTTATTCTCTTACATTATGAGTGGTCAAGCAGACATTTATACAAACAGATGTGAGAGGTGAGTGAGATGCTTAAACTTCACTGTAATCTGTTATTATCAAAGAGGGAAGAATGTACATGCACATAGAGAGTTGAGTACACAAATACATTCCACTCAAGTGAAATAAGAGGGAAAGGAGAGAAGAATGGAAGGGAAATTTGAATGAGATTAGATTAAAGGAGGGATTAGTTTTAAACAAAATAAGCTGTTGTTGTTCAGTCATTTCAGTCCTGTCCAACTCTTTGCTACCCAATTGTTTTGTTTTTGGCAAAGATATGCAAGTGGTGTGGCATTTCATTTTCCAATTCAGGAAACTGAGGAAAGCTGGTTTATTTGACTTGGCCAGGGTCACACAAATAGTAAGTGTCTGAAGTCAGATCTGAATTCATGTTTTCCTGCCTCCACACCTTGGTGCTATTTCCACTCTGCCACCTAGATGCCCCTAAAAACAAACTCTAAGGGCACACACACACACACACACACACACAATTATAGCTCTTTGAGGTGACAAAGAATCTGAGGGGGTGATCATAAATTGGGCTATGGATGAACAATTATGGTGTGTAAATTGGATGGAATCTTATTCTGTTGATCTTTTATCAGCATAATGATCAGCCATGATTCCAGATGACTAATAATACAACCTGCTACACAATGCCCAGATAAAGAGGTGAAGGGACTCAGAGTACACAGTGAGACACATTATTTGCTTGTGTTTTTTTTTCAGAAACAGCCAATATGGAAATTTGTTTTAACTTTACATGTCTGTACTAGACAGATATTATTTTCCTGTACTCTCAATAGGGTAGGAAAGTAGGTTAGTCAGCAAGACGATTTTGCTAATTAGAATGAATAAGTTTAAAAAATCAGCTCATTGATATTTACTTACCTGTGGACCATTAAAAAAAACATTTAAACTCTTTCCCTTAACTGTAAAACTGGGTTTATAATAGTATAGTTTTGAAATTGCAGAGCTGTTGTGAGACACACAGTATATTTAACCTTATGGAACCATAAAAATAACATTTATTTATACTTTGTTTCATCTACAAAATAGGCAATCCCAAATCAGTTTCTTTGACATCCATTCTAGGATTACCTCACCATTACCAATTAACAGATTTCTTTCCATGACTCTATCCTTCTGAAGTTCTAGACTTCTCTACTCTCATATGTCTCCTTTTCAATAATCAACTATTAATGAAAACTCTACTATTCTGTTTTAATACAGATGCCGATGTTTCACTTCTCATATGTTTTTATGAAGTATGTACAGATATCATTCATCTTGCATTAGAAAGGAAGATGATGAATACAGGTAAAGGTGGGCTGAAACTATCTTTTATTTGCTGGTGAGAGCCAATTGCTATTGGTTCCATGAACATTTGCTTCTCAGAAATCAGCAAATCAGGGCTTGATTTACTGAATGTCTAGATTTAAGAAAATTCTGATAATGCAGATTAAAATTAAACACGTATAGCACAATATATTTTCTTCTCTAAGATGGTTTGTGCTATTTCCCCAAATGGGGAAATGTGAGTTTTGTTTTATCTAAACTTCACCCCCTCCTTCTTGTTCTATTTCACACTTGAATTTAAGACACAAACCCAAGCGAAATCAGTCAGTCAGATTTTTAACCAGTTAAATGTATATGTCTAGTTCAATTTCCTGACCCCTTCTTGTCGGTCCTTTTTCTATTGTCCCTATTTATTTACCCTTTTCTTGCCCTTTGCTCCTCAAAATTGATTTTTGTCTCTTCAATTAATGAAAAAAATTTCACCTTCGTTATTGTGCATCTGGACATTCTACTCTAGAATCATCACTAGGAATTATTAAACTTTGGAGAAGGACCACAAACCACTCCTGGGACAAGTGGCACAGAAGGTGACAGGATAAGGGACAGAGACCCTGAGAAACCAGTCCTGTGGTTGGGGAGGCTGCCTTGGTGATATAGGAAGGAGTGGAGAGTGGCATGAAAGGAAAGATATTCCCTGAGGTTCCTAGCAGAAAGTTGGGCATGAATCAGGTTGAGGAGAAGGCCATTCTATTTTCACATCTGGAGGCTTCTGATTTAAACCTATCATTCTTTTGCTAAGTACTAAGTCCTGTTGTTTCTAACAAGAACTATAAATAATATGAAGGTCCTCTCAATTGGGCACCATGGGACACAATTCTGATCATTCTCATGTAATTATAATTATGTTCTATTCTCAGAAATTACCATAAGAGTTATAGATACCACTACCCTTTGAGAGAAAACAAACCTTTGCAATAAGAAAATAACATATGAAAGTGTTTCCTGAAGCAACATTTAAGAATGAAATTCTTGGGGGTGGCTACATGGAACAGTGAATAGAGCACTGGCCCTGGACTCAGGAGGACTTGAGTTCATATACAGCCTCAGAAACTTAACACTAGCCATGCAACCTTGGGCAAGTCACTTAACTCCAATTGCCCTGCCTTTCCCCCTTCCCCCCCCCAAAAGAATGAAATTCTTGGTCATTAGTTATTTAAGTGCTAACCTCTGTTGTTTAGGCAGAAAACTCCCACCTGCCCCACCCTCCAACTTTGTCTAGTATAAAGGGACAGATTTTCCAGAGAAAAGAATACTGATTGGCTATGTGTGCTTTATCTGTGTTACAGTTTTCAGGATCACTTATGAGATAAGAGGAGGGGTGTGTGATAGTATTTAGGACTGTCTAAAATAGGGAATGTTTTTTCATACATCCTTAGAAATCTCTTCTCTAAGTTAAAAATCCCATCAGCCCTGGCCTAACTGTGGTTGCTACAGAAAAATGAGATGTGAATTACAGCTTACAAGTGAGTTGTAAAATTGAACCTAATTATTCCACTGTGTCCTGATGATGATGGAAACCACCACTGCCTCCCTTAAACAGAGGAGTTTAACTTTATAATAAGGAAATCCGAAAATGAAAATCATAACTAAGCCCTGTGATTGAAAACAGGCTTTTATTTTTTGTTTAATCCTTTGGTTTTCCCTAGTATCAGCTTTGAATTTGCTGCAACCGAGGCTTTATAGCCTACCTCAGTGTTTCTAAAGATTGTTAATTCAAGTGTACTTTTAGATTACATGAATAGACATGTCCATTGCATTCATCTAAGTCCTCGAAAGTTTAATCCTCATCTTTTGTCATCTTACATACACCATAGGGTTCTTTCTTGCTTTTCACATTCAATAGCTTCTGCTTTTGAATTCTAAAGCCCAAATTCTTTATGAAGTGGAAGACATATCCCTTTCTTCAATAGAGATTTTTTTCAATATAGTGTTTCCTTTAAAATAAAATATCCTAGAGAATAGCAACAGTCAGGCTTATGTTTTCAAAGACCTTTTTTAATGAGTGTGGTTGATTCCCTGTAAATTTAGTGAGACAGGAGAATGGAATTAACTGAAAAAGGAGAGAAACTTATTGAAAAGAATGAATTTTAAGAGGCCTTTAAAATATTAGGGCACTGTGTTATAACTAGAAGGAATTTAACTGGCATATTAACAAGGGTTCATTTTGTATGCAAAATGTCAGTTAAAATGTGTCCTTTTATACTTTATTCAGTTTGTATATATAATCTAGTACACTGAGAGGTTTTTTTTTTTTAAAAGAAATGAACAATGAACTTTTACTCCTACGTCCATTTTTGGTTGAATATAGAAATAGGAGTTGCTAACAATGTTGTCACCATTTGTTAATCTAGATTTTCTGGTATGGGGATGCTGCAATGTTGTCTTTGCTTGACTACTCTGTCATTAATTTGCTCAGTGATAATCACATGGAACTTGTATGGCAATGACTTGAAGCATATTTTTACAAGTTGCTCAGCTCAAAGCTCCTGTCATCATCAGAGGATCTATGGCTGGGTAACGTAGCAGTATTTGTGAAAACACCTATTCAACTTCATTTAGGACTTGACAATCCAGAAACTATACTGGAAGACAATGTGGCCAAAATTAGCACTGGCCTGATATTTTCTTGTATATATGATCTTATCAGTTTTTTACCATTCCCTAGGTTACCCTCCCTTCTTTATCAAGAATGTATAATCTGGCTCACAGTATTCCTCTCTAACCCAACTTTTCCCCTTGTATTAGGTATAATGCCAGAGTGTGTACAACTTCTACTGATAGTACCTTAGAACTTTCACCTGGGTGTGTAGATACCCATTTATTTTCTAGCTTGGCTCACTTTGCAACTAGTTATCACACTTGTAGGTCTAGATTCCTAGAGAAGGATCACCTGTGTGAAGTCCTTGAGGTAGCCCTGTTGAGAAAAAATATTTTCCTGCAAGCAAATCATGTCCTACTTATTTATTTATATTTATACAACTCATCATTTATTTCCATTTTCATTCGTTGTTCTTTGATAGATTAGTATTTTGCCCTGATTTTTCTGTTTACCTTGCAAACTTATTTGATGAAGTTCCTTTTTAGATTTTTTTAGTGGTCTGCATATTTGTTAACCTTAATTTCCTTAGAGAACAATTATGTGCTATAATTTATTTAACCATTTCCTATTATTGAAATCCCAAATTTTTTTCTCATCAACAAGCTCCAAATTTTTGTGAGAGCCATACTACTGGCTTTCTGATGCAAGCATCCCTTCTTGTAGCTGGATTTCCTCTCATTTTGTTTTGTCCAAGAAAGAGCTCAATATAATGTTACATACCCACAAGAATACATTGAGTGTAGACACCCCACATACTGGGTGCTACATTTTCACAAACTAGTCTCTCACAATAATGACACATTTTCAATATTAAACATAACCATAAAGCAATAATATAAAAGAAATATTTATTTATTTTTTCAAGAAATCAATAAATATTTATTGAGCACCTACTATGTGGCTTAATGTGGTGTATTATATAAATTTTTCTCCTGATTTTGCATATTTCATTCTGCATTGGTTCATATAAAGCTTCCCAGATTTGTCTAAAACCATCCTTTTATTAATTTCTTACTGTTCAAGAAGGTATGGGGGTATGGAGAGTGTTCAGGGAGGACTAGCTTCTCTAGTGGGAGGACTGCTTATCCACTTTTGTTTACCTGGCACTCAGCTCTCCCTTGTGTCTCCAAGAAGTTGTAGCATGCACAGCAACTACACCCCAGTAGACGATCTTGGCAGACTGACTAAACCAAGTTGAGGGTAACCTATAGGTCTCAAACCCATTTCAAGTTAGTGGGATGTCTAACCCAAGCATCTGAAGACTTCCCCAGGTGGAATGGGTAAATGAGAACAATTTGTTCCAATGGCCATGAAGGTGACTGAAGCAGGTAACATCAAAGTTGCTAAGGTCATTCACGGCATCCTGGGACATATCCAGTCACATGAACTTTTGTCTTGAAGTATAGTCAGTGGTGTGCTGGAACCAGTGGGAACAATTGGCTTATAGATAGGGGTCACATGGGTAGTGTCTGAGATAGAATTTGAATCATTTGGTCAAAGCTGCCCCTTGAGGTAGGTCTGATGTAAATCAAGAACCAATTATTACATTTTCAGGGTGAGCATTTACACCTTGGAAATTCAAAAGAAATATTTATAACACCACATGTGCTTATATATGAAATGAAACATGTGAATCATAAAACTCCTCACAATCCCTACATAAACCTGGTTCACTCCCCCACTAGTTCACTCAGTATTTAAGTGTATACACTTACAGAAACTTAGTAGGAAAGCATATGACAGAGGAAAAACCTTTTCTCAAAGTAACTTACAATTCTAGACTGAAGACTTTGGTGTCCTTGGTCCACTCAGAAACACCTTCACCACAGAAATTACCTTTAAACTGTTTGTTTATGCTTGCTGCTCTCTAGTTCACCAAATATTTGATTCTTCTCTCCTTAAATGTAGAATTTACAAATTATGTAATGAATCATTAAGTTAGAGAAATACAAATTGAATCTGAGCTATACAAACTGACATGGTATAGTGTAAAGTATAAGAAGACTGGAAAGATGGGGATGGACAGGTTGTGAAGGACTTTAAATGCCAAACAAAGAATTTCTATTTGATCCTGGAGGTGACAGAGAATCACTGGAGTTTATTTAGCATGATTGGTGGTGACATGGTTAGACTTGCATTGGGTACTCTGAAGATGGTGGTACCCACAAAAATAAGAGGAAAGATAAGATGAGGAGAGGATCTTGAAGGAAAGATAATGTATTGAGCTTTGGGCATGCTGGATTTAAGAAAGCTATATCATGTTTAGTTTAAGATGTACAATAGGCAATAGGTGATATGAGACTGGAGGTCAGAAGAAAGGTTAGGACTAATTAAGTAGATTTGAGCATCATTAGGATAGAGATGATAATTGAATCCATAGGGACCAGAGTGAGGGTAGTTGTGGTGGGTCATGGTGGTAGACATCTTTGATGACATTTTTTATTCTACTTATTATGAGAAACTCATCATTAGAAACACTCTGCAATCAATTTATAGCAACTTACTTTCCTAGAGAAGAAGGAAGGCCAAATACTAGGGAAATAGGCAGAAAATCCAAACTTACTTAAGGGGCCAAACCAGCCTATCACAGCTAGCTAGGAAATTTACTTTGGGGAAATCAAACCAGAGGGGAATATATTAAAAGAGACTCATCTGTTCCATAGGCCAGAGTCTTCGGGACATCAATGAAAATTAATATAAAACATGGAAAGTTAGTTAAAGATCATTTTACACTCAGGAGCATTTTAGGAAACAAGATAAAATAGTTGTTTTCACTTGGGAAACCAGGGTGAGAGAACAGAAGACAATTAAGAGGGAATATAGTCACTAAAATCTTCATTCAAAGAGAGAAGAAAAAAATCTTAAGAAATTTTGTGCCTAAAGTCTTGGAAAAAAAATCTTTGAAAGTCCAGCAAGGACATAAACATCCTTCTCAAGTCTGGGCTCTCAAGACAGGACCTAATCATATTATGAAAAAAGTTCTAGAAAAGTGACTTCTTAACTTAGTCAAGTTAAATTAGACTTGGCAAGAACAATTAGCACTTGTTTCAGCATCTAGCTCTTTCAAAACTGGACCAGCATCATCAGGGATGTGATCTGATATGGAAGAAAGTGTTTGAAGAACTAGGAGGATTGAAAAAAGGAGGCTAACCTGTGCTTATTTTTTTTGTGATCCTACCATTTTATTACTAAAACAATTCACTAATGGATTTTAAAAATATTCCAAATAATTCATCTAATACTGATTTGATAACAGCAGATGTTGATACACACGTTTTCTCAGTTGAGTCTCAGAACAATCCTATGAGGAAGGTACTATAGGCATGTTTATATGGATAAAAAAACCCTAAAAGTCTGAGTAGTTAATGAATTGCTTTTGTCTCATAGCTATGCAGAAACAGAAATAGGATTTTAAAATATGTTGGCCTCACTCTAAATGCAGTACTCTATATGTAACAACTTTTACAGATAGTTAACTTGTATGGTGGCTAGAATTTTGGACTTGGAACCGGAAAGAACTAAGTTCAAATCTCCCATCAGACACTAATTGTGGGCAGCATCTAAGCAGATCTTGGGTAGATTATTGAAACTTTCTCAGCCTGTTTTCTCATCTATAAAATGAAAATAGTAATAATATCTACTGCAGGAGGTTGTTGTGAGGGTGAAAGGAAATAATTTATGAAGTGCTTTGTAAATGCTAAAGGACTATACAAATTCTAGTTATTGCTACAATTAATGATAGCTAATTTCAAATTTTAGGAAATAAAATAAGGGAAAGGCTTAGAGACTTTTTCTCATATGAAATAAAATGAGAAGCCCAGCTTCAATAGAAGGGATACTTGGAGGCAAAACTGAAGTCTAAGACTTGTTGATGGACTAAGAATGGTATTATAATAATAGGAAATGCTTAAACAAGTTATGATACATGATTGTTCTCTAAGGTAACTAAAGCTAACAAGTATGTATACTACAAAAAAATTAAGAAATAAACTGATTCAGAAAATAAGCTCAAAAGATAAAGTAAACAGAAGCATAGAGACATAATGCTTATCTACCAAATAAAAATGAATACAAATGAATGGATAGAGACTGGAGAGATTTTGGTGAAGTGACTTTTGCACTGAAATTTACATGTGACTAGTCACAGAGAAAAACATTGATTGCATTGATATTAATATTAGGCTTTTAATAAATTAAGATAAAGTGCTTTCATTTCCATATTAAAGGGACAAACAGGATGATAGCAGGATGCAACTGCTCTAGGGACATTAGAATAACCTATGCTATTCGCCTATCTTCCATTATTTCAGGTAAGATACAATTAGCCTCCTGAATAAGTCTCTTCCTGAGATTTGCAATAACTCCATCATACATTTTTATCAGTCTTATCTAAACTTGAAAACTGTCCAAAGCTAAGGTTTCAAATACATTGCTAATAGGCAGGGCAACACTCCTGATGTGTCCCACCATATTAAAATGTAATTGGGAAACATTTAACAAAATAAATAAGAGATCAGAATATTTTTTTTAAAATGACACTTAGTTTACTAAATTAATATGAGATCATTACTGATCCTCCTGAGTGGTTTAGTGGCCCTGTTTCTATTTGAGTTTGACACCACTACTCTGAACAACAAATGTTTGCCATTAGTGAAACAATCATACTGTCTTCTTTATTTACGTGTGTCATCTCCCTGAGACGGTGATAAACAACTTAGGCAAAATATCTATCTATCTATCTATCTATCTATCTATCTATCTATCTATCTATCTATCTATCTATATCTATCTTCTTCTTCTTCTTCTTCTTTTTCTTCTTCTTCTTCTACTCCTCATAGGTAGAAAACAATAATTTGATTGATCAAGAGGTACTAGACAAGAAAAGAACTCAAGTACATGAAATAACATATTTGCTCAATTTTGGAATTATGAAAAGATGATGATTTGTTTTATGATTATGATTATTAAACAAATAGAATGACTTATTAAGAACAAGTTAGGCAAATTGTATTTTTTAAATCAAAAAACAAAATTAAAACCTACTATTATATTTATTGCATTTTCTTAGATTAATATTCATTGTTATAAGATAATTCATTGCTATTGTACTGGTAAATATGTGAAGATCTGTTGGTGAAGACAGGTAAAGACTGGCTAGATAGGTTGTAGTGCCCTATAATTCTCTTTTAGGATATTTTTAAAACATGCTTTTCCCATAACTCCTAAAGAAAATTCTACAAACCATACGTATCTTTGTATGTAATAGTTTCTTTAAAGCAATATTTTCTGAACTTTTTTGCTTGTCCATGCTTATCAGTAAAAACTTTTTGAGCACCCCTTCATATATGTGTTTACATATTTAAAATGTACTAATAATGTAGTATATTATGAAATTTATAGAAAAAAACAAATTTAAAAGCATAAGATACAGATGGAATGCTATTAGATCCTAGATCCAATAGGGAACTACCAGAGGTCAGTGACTAGAAAAGTGTTATGGTCAGACCCGCACTTTAGTAAAATCTATTTGGTTAGCTATAATGAAGAACGGATTGGAGAGCTCAGTGTCAGGAGAGAGACACTAATTGGAAAACATTGCAGAAGTCCAGGCAAAAAGTGATGAAAACATGAACTGAATTGTGAGTATTAAAAAGGGAACAGATATTCTATGAACAATAAGATTTGGCAAGTGACTGGTTATGTAGGGCAAATAAGAGGGAGCAATTGAGAAATGCACTGAGATTGAGAATCTGGTTGGCTAGAACGATGCTGTCAACCTTCACAGAAAAAGGAACATTTCAAAGAAGGGTGGGAATATCATTGAGATAAATATCACAACCCATCCTTGTCTGCTTATCTTGTGAAGACACATTATAACAAACAGGGAGATATGACAACCTTTACTACCTGATTACAGGCACATGGTGCAGAGCTCACCAAGGGAATTTTCAAGGGTCTTTGAACATCCACCAGGTGATCTAGGAGATAGGAGCTTGGTAGAGGGTAGCGTTGAAATTTTCCCAGTGGAACATATACAGCTTTGAATGCCACTGCACTGAATATCTGATGTTGTGCTTAGAAAGTAGTTAAATGGGGCTGAAACAGTGGATGGAGGGTGCAGAGTCAGAGAGCATTGGAGGTTAAATGGCTGGGTGTTGAAGTTGGAGGTAAATCTTATTGTTTTCTATCACCAAGAGGGTAGAATATGACATGTCTTCCCACCCTCTAATTGGTCATTGACAGAAACCTTAGGGTCATGTCTGGTCACTACCTCCCCTTTGTGCAACAAAGGCAGTATAGTTTAATAAATTGTTTCATTAATGCAATGGAATAATATAATGCAAATAAGATATATATATCTTTATATATAATATAATATACATTATAATATATTATGCATATATAATACACACACACATATATATATATACACATGCATATACATATATAGTCAGTATTCCATAAAGAAGGTTTGTTTTCCAGATTACTTTATATATTTATATATATATATATATAAAGTAATATACACTTTATTATAGTATATTATATATTATATATAATAATATATTATATGTTGTTATATATACTAGAAAACATATTATATATATATAGCAATCTGGAAAACATAAACCTTTATAGAATACTGACTCTGTGTGTGTGTGTGTGTGTGTGTGTGTGTGTGTGTAGTAATCTGGAAAATATAAACCTTTATAGAATAATGACAAATGAAAGAAAAGCAGTGCAGGAAAATATAGTATATCTAAGGCATGAATATATAAAAGAACATATTAACAGGAACAAATGGTGAATGAATGCCAATTAAATCTTAAAGGAAAAGGATTGAAAAGTTTTTATACTGTTTTATGAATTACAATTTACAAAGGCAAAATCAGCCCTCAGTGAATTCTATACACTGAAACTCATTTATTTGTGTATAAGTAGCTGCAAATCATTTTGATTAGTTGCATTGATATTTTCTTTGTAAATACCAGCATCTTATTGTTTAAAATAAATAATTTTTTTAAATGTGCAATTATCACACTAAATGTAAAACTCATTCTGTGAAAATGCCTAGGGAATGGAAAGCTCATCAATGAAATTAAGTAAGCCTTGAGGTCTAACTTTTGCTCCTTTAAATAATACAAGCCAGCATGAAGCCATATTTTTTTGAATATTGTACATGTTCTTCCCCCTGTATTTAGGATAGAAGTTCAATAAGTGATTATATTTCTCTTAGGACTGTGGATGTCTTTATATACTCAAGAAGATTTACCCATATGTAGAATCTGCTTATAAATCACACATTAAACATAACCATAGCAATGATAACCTTTTATATTACAGGGGTTTTTAAATAGGCAAACAGCCAACTTCATGGAATTTTTAAAAATATCAAAGAACTATTTCAAGGTTAAGAAGATACAAATTTGTGTACTTATGCTTCATAGATTATGATACTGTGAAACACGCACACAGAGAAACAAACAAAATTTAAACCGTAGTCCAAAATGTTCTTAATCTGGATAAAAGTGAAGTCAAGTGTATAAATATTGTTTAATGGAATTGAGTATGATTAGTCTGGAGAAGGCTTAGGGAACACATGATAATTGTTTTCAAGTATCTGAAAGTTGTCATGTGGAGATAGGTACAGATTTGTTTTGCTTTTCCTCACATAGAAGAACCAGGAGCCATGGAGGGAAGTGGTAGACAGGCAGATTTAGGCTCAATGAGGGGAAACATCCTAAAGCTACCTAAAAGTCGAAAGGATTGCCACTAAAGGTAGTTGGTTCTCTCACATTTAAGCTACTCAAGGGAAAGCTGAATGTCCACCTGTCTGAGATATTGTAGAAGGGATTCTTTTATGGCATGTGTTAAACTAGATATCCATCCACTGAGAATTCTTTCAATTCTGAGATTCTGTGGTCCTATAAATTTTTACTATGGATACTTGTATGTTATTCAAGCAATGCTCATATTTTTGTGTGCTATAACATGAGTGCTATAAATTCAGTTTAATTCAACAATCCTTTTACATGTAAAACACTGTTAATTCATGAGGGAGACAGAAAAATATCTAAGACCTAGTTATTGACCTCATAGAGATGTAATAAATGTAATGAAATAAATAAGTAAGTAAACAAGCAAACAAATTAATAAATGAAATATCATATGATAACTCTCCTTTCTATATCAGATTAAAACTGCAAGGTAGGTAATGCAAGTATCTTAATTTCTTTTTTGTGGATGTGGAAATTGAGACTTTGAGAGGTTAAGTGGTATGCTCAGGGTCTAATAGGTACAAGTGTCAGATCTGGATTTCAAATTCAGGCCTCCTGACTCTACTGTTCTTTCTTCTATATTATGGTGCCTTATAAGCTCTTACAAGAAACATAAAACCCAATGTGAGATGTTAAGGAATCAAAAATCCTTTTAAACTTGGGGGATCAGAAAAAGTTTAATAGAAGGGCTAGATTTGAGTGAGATTTTAAAGGATGACTTGAATTCCAATAAAAGAGGGGTGATGAGTGGACATTGTAGGAATATGGAAATAGCATGAATACAAGGGCATGGATGCGTGGTAGGAAGGGGCCATGTATGGTGATGAGTTCAATTTACTTTCTTTCCTAAATTCTTCTATATTTTCTATAGCAATTGATTTCAAAGTATGGAGTTGATTGTATTTGTTCTCTAACTTCCTAATGCCCTTTCTAAATATTTTTGGTTTACAGGGATAAATGCCTATTTTTGAATGGGGGTAGGAGTAGGAAATTAATAGATATCATAAGTTCTATTGTGCTGTGAAAGATAGAACACTGGATTTGCAAGACATGAGTTCAAGTATTGGCTCTAACACAAATCATATGACTTGAGATAAATCACTTAACCTCTCTGTCTCAATTTCCTCATCTTAAAAATGGAGATAATAATATTTGTACTGCCTATATTATGGTACTAATGTTTTATCTTGTAAAACTGAAAAAGGATCAAGGAGTTATCATCAACACAAGATAAGAATGATGATGGCATTGATGATGATGGTGATGATGACAGATAATGATGACTGCAACAATTTTTAACAGTTGAGGAACTGGATGTGATGTTTAATTCCTTTGCCACAACAAATCATAAGAAAGATACAAAATATAAAGCAGTTCTCAGTTTTGTGTGGTCCCCTTCTGCTTACATAAGGATAAAGGCATATAGTAGAAATGGGGATAAAGTTGTGAGGAATACACACTTTTTTCCAACAGTTTTTACTACTCAGTGTGACAGCTAGATCTAAAGAACAATGAGTTAATCCATTTTGTAAAAAAAAAAAAAAAAAAGACCTACTGTAATGATGAAAGTATCAGCAGAACAGATCTTGAGAAAAGCCAATGGGGGAATCTATAGAGGTTGATCTAAAGCTCTCAGTGAGGTTCTTAAGACATGAAAAGAAATCATTCTCATGGAAGAAAAAGATTTATCTAAAGAGACCAATATGGATGTATAGGGAATTCACTAAGATAAAAAAATGTATAAAAGATGAAAGTGAAAGTGAAATGGCAAGTTTTAACAGAGCCCAAACAAAAAGTTTAAGGAGCTTTTAATTTACCAGCTGGGGCTATCTCTGTGCCAATTTGAAAGGAGAGCAGCCCAGAGCTCAGGATTGCAGAAACTTATATACAGTACAACTTCTTTGTTTTGCTAACTAACATAATTTGTAACTAAACTAATTATTGTACAGGTGGGAGCAATCTGTTACTAAGGCATGGGGGGAGTTTGTGAGGCAGGGGGTGATGGATAAGGGACCCAGGGCATGATAATCTGAAGAAAAAGATGAATTACCCAGGTTGGTTTCCACACCCCAGGCCAGCTCACAGGCTGCTTCACTGATCTCTAACTCAGGCTCATCTTGAGTTCATAGAGTTTTACTTAGCTGATTTCTAATTGCATAAAGTATCAATTAACTGCATCCTGGGCCAATTTCTTGACTCCTATCTTAAGTCCATGAAGTTTTTCAGTTAACTAATTCCTGGCCATTCCAAGAGAATGAAGACAAAAGGAAGCCAAGATTGGCAATGAATGCTGAGGGTAAAGAAAAAGGTGAGTCTTTTAAATTTTTAGAGACGGCTGCTTGTGCAGTAGATAGATGTTTGAGCCTAAACTCAAGAAATCCTGAGTTTAGATCTGGCCATGGTCACTTATTAATTGCATGACTCTGAGGCTCAATAACCTCAAATATAAAATGGGGGTGATAGTAACACCTACTTCAAAAGAGTGTTGAGATAATAATTGTAAAAATCACTTAGCAGAGTTTCTGGCACATATTAGATACTATGTAAATGCTGATTCCATTTCCCCTTTCCCCTACTTTATAGACATTAAGAAGAAATGTGACTGAGGCAAAAACAAGATGTTTGAGTAGGAGGAAGACATATAGACAAGCTCTCTTAGAAAAGTTTCCAGCTCAGCATGAAGCTCATAATGGAATAATTAGAACAGAAATTCCATACTAAAAAAGAACCTGCAGTTCTGACACTGAATCAGCAGAACTTTCTAGCTCACTGAGTGGCCAAATCTAGTAGAGGTCTAATGGAATTCTAAATGGGATAAGTCTGCAAGCCTGTTGTTAAGATCCAAAACCATGTTAGAAACTTGCAGAAATCAGACTAGAGGGGCAGAAATCTGACTTTGTCCTAGATCAGGTACTTTGCTGACAATGAAAGCTTGCATTTTCTTTAACTGAGATGGCAGTGATATCCTGTATTAGTGTAGCACTCAACACTCCCAAGAAGGCAATAGCAGGACCTACCCAGACAGCATCTATTGGAGCCTGCAGAGCTTGACCCTAAAATAAAGTCTGAAATCATGAAGTAGGCTGGAAAAATAAAGAAAGAAAAATAATCCCACCATAAAACATTATTTTGGTGAAAAGGATTAAAACTCAACAAGAACACAACTCAAGCACATATCCAACTAGCATTTCTGAAAGTGATAAAGCAAAAGGTTTAAAAAAAGAGTAAAAGTTTTTTGTCTTTTATAAATGGAGCAAGAGGGCTTTAAAAAAAAGAAAAGAAATGAGAGCTATGGAAGAAGGAAGCACAAAGGGAATTAACAGCTTAGAATAAAATGAACCAAATAGAAGCTGATGACTCCAAGTGACAATGAGAAATATAAAAAGAAAGTAAAAAGAAGAAAATGGAAGTTATCTTATTTTTAAAATGGTCCTGAAGAACTGATAGTGGGCATTAAGAACTATTAGATTACCTGAAAGTCGTGATAAAAAAAAAGATTATAAACAAAATATTTCAAGGAATCACAGATGAAAACTGTCCAAATCTCTTATAACCAGAGGGTAAAATGAAAGAGGAAGAAATTTATTATCATGTTCCAAAAAAAAGAAAAAAAAAACATAAAAAAACCAACCCAAAGTGAAAACTTTCAGGAATATCATAGCCCAAATCCAAAGTTTCCAGGTCAAAGTAAACAACAACAGCAACAACACAAAACTGAAAGCAACTATAAAGAAAAAAAAGTTAAATACTGAGGATTCACAGTCAGGATTGCACATGGTTTATCAGCCACTATTATAAAGGAAGGTAGAGCCTGGAAATGATTTTCCAGAAGGCAAAGGATAGAAGCTTACAACAAAGGATAATTTAACCAACAAAACTGAGTATGATTCTATGGGAGAAAAATGTACTTTAATGAAATAGAGGTCTTCAAGTATTTTTTTTACACTTTTTTTACAATCCTTTTTAGTTTAATTTCAATGGATAAAATGTAACATTTTTTCTTTTCTTTCCTATGCCTCTTATTATTCACCATCATTCCAACCTGACTTCCCCAACCAAAAGTGGAAGCACTTTTTTATAACAAATATGTATGATTTGGGGGGTGGGAGGTGGGGGAAGGAAGAATTGTAGAACCTTTTTTTTTTTACTCCTTTTTAAAATTTGTTTTCTTGTTTACATCATTCATTTCCATAAGATTTTTGAGTTACAAATTTTCTCTCCGTCCTTCCCCCAACCCCAACCCCAAACCAGTGATCCCACTGTAAAACCCCTCTCCCGATCTACTCTCCCCTGTGCCCTCCTCCAACACCCCTCTAACCTTCTGGTAGGGCAGGGAGGTTCTCCCTACCCCAATCTCTGCACATCTTAATTCCCAGTTGCATGTATTGCAGAGCTTTAAATTCTAGATTGTCTTACTTCCTCCTGTCACCCACCCCCACTGGAAGGACACGCAATTCAATACAGGCTGTGCATGTGTAACTACACCAGACATCTTCACAGTGGACATATTGTGACAGTCTGATCATATGTCCCTCCTTCCTATCCCCCCCCATTGTTCTGCTCTCTACCCTGTCCCTGTCCCTTTACTGAAGTGTGTCCTTCCAGTAACCCTCCCACAGACCCTGCCCTCTCCTCTGTCATCCCACCTCCCATCCCCATGCCTCCTACTCTCCTGTGTGGCATGATATCCAGTTTAGAGTTTATGTCATTCCTTCCCTAAGTCAAGATCAATGAGAGTAAATGAAAGTAAAGTTGTAACAGTTATCCCTTGCCTCCTCCATATGGAATGATTAACCCCATTTTGTGTCTCCCTGTCTCCTTTCATTCCAGTTCCCTCCTACCTCAGAATTTCACCCTTTAAAGCATCATCCCTTCATATTCAACTGATCCTATATCCTCCATGTACGCATATACACACATGCTTATATATGTATTCATAGGCATATACAGCCTCCTATATAGACATGTGTAAGTATACACACATATATACATACATACATACATTTACATACAATATGCATACATATATATACACACACACATATACATTTATATTCCCTTCACCAATCCTCATACTAAGAAAAGTTTCATAAGTTGCTATTATCGTTTTTCCATATTGGCATGTAAATAGTTCAACTTTGATAAGTTCCTTGTGATTTCTTTCCCATGTTTACCTTCTCATGCTTCTTGTGTTTGATCGTCAAATTTTCTGTTCAGTTCTGGTTTTTTCAGCAAGAATGCTTGAAATTCCTCCACCTCATTGAATGACCATATTTTCCCCTGGAACATTATACTCAATTTTGCTGGGTAGGTGATTCTTGGTTTCATTCCCAGCTCCCTTGATCTTCGAAATATCATATTCTAGGCCCTTTGATACCTCAATGTAGAAGCGGCCAGATCCTGGATTATCCTAATTGTCTTTCCACTGTATTCAAATGGTTTTCTCTTGGCAGCCTGTAATATTTTCTCATTTAATTGGGGATTCTGAAACCTGGCAATAACATTTCTAGGAGTTTTCTTTTGGGGATCTTTTTAAAGAGGTTATTGGTGAATTCTTTCAAGTTCTATTTTGCCCTCTGAATCTAAAACATCAGGGCAATTTTCCTTGAGAATTTCTTGAAGGCTGCTTTCCAATTTGTTTTTTTGATCATGGGTTTCAGGTAGACCAATAATTTTCAGATTGTCTCTCCTGGATCTAATTTCCAGGTCAGTGGTTTTTTCAAGGAGATATTTCACATTGCTTTCTATTTTGTCATTTGTTTGTAACTGTTTAATAGTATCTTGGTTTCTCATTAAGTCATTAACTTCCACT
>CM053594.1:167731329-167814970 GCA_028646575.1 Pseudocheirus occidentalis | reverse complement strand
ATATGTATGTATATGTGTATGTATATATATGCATGTATACGTAAATGTGTGGATAAACATATATATTTGTATATAAATAAATATACACACATATATCTCTTATCTATCTATCTGAAAGAGAGTAGGTGCTAAACAGAGGGTTTTTAAAAATTGAATTGATTGTGATTGAATTGAATTTCAAAGAAAAAGCAAAGAATATGCATTCTAGTAAATTAGACACAGCCATATTTGAATTTAATATCCTGTCTCCTGGGGACTAAGCAGCTACTCAAATTGTGCATTTGTGGTTTATCCCACCATCTGCTATTCAAATGTTTTCCATTAACCATGGCCACCAGTGGTTTAACCTTTCTGTTTCTTTAAAATATTCCATTGACAGAAAGGGGAAAATAAAAAACAACTAGAACCAGGGTAGATATATAAAGCCCATTTTGAGGCCTATATTTTGTAGTTAATAGATCTGTCATCAATTAAATGGGGGCATGTGTTAGCTGAGTCGTATGACCAAATACATTTCTCTGATCCGAATCCATCCATCTATATTGCTAAAAGGCCATGAAATAGCTTCCTGGATATTTTATTATCACTGAGCTGTAAATTTAACAGCAGAGCCAACACTGACTGAAGCTGACATCTTAGGGGAGAAAGGGACAATATGCAGAATTTAAAGCTTAACCAACAAGATATCTAGAAGTAGAAAATGAATGCTTTGGAGTGAACCTTTGTTAGTTAAAGGTGAAATCATAGCTGAATAAAAAGACTCTCCCTTCACAAAAACAGTTGTTGGACATATTTCAAATTCAAATGCTCATTTCTTCCTTTATAAGAGCAGGCACTTAATGTAAATTTACTCCATACTCTCAGGTTTAACTGAGAAAGAGCAGGGACTGTATTACAAATCACAATCCTTCACACAGTATTTTTCTTTCACTCATTTATAGAAAATGCAAACCATATAAGTGTTGTCAGAATAAAATATTCTTATTCCTTAACAGCACCACTCAGTACGAGTCTTTAGGGCTATAAAAGAAACTTCAGGGACTTAAAGGGGATAAGGAGAGTCCTAAATTGTTGATCATAGCTGTGTTCATGAAGAAATACATCAAAAAACCACTGATCATTCTCAGAATGATTTGACATATTTCTATATAATCTGAAAGTAAGAGCTAACCACAATTAAATCTTTCTTTCCCCATACATTACCTTCAACTCCTTTGACACTACATTCTATACTATTAATGCATGGAGCCTATGAATTTTAGTCAGTACATTTGTGTTTTTCTTATTTTATTTGATTTTGCCTATGGTCTGAATCATCCCAAACTAACAAGTAGGGCATCTACAGATTGAATACAAGTGCGAAAAGAAAGAAACAGAATTTCTTTGTTTAGATATGTATATATTAACAAATGTTTGAGAAATATTCTTTTACCAATAGATATTTTTTCAGGTGGTAAGGGAAAGTTTTGGTAGCTTCAGTGCTGTAATCAAGGGAATATATATTATAAACTTATAGGCTTGATGGCCTGAGAGTTGACCAGGCTGTACTTGAACTGTGACTAAGTTGAGCCCCCACATTACTGAATTCTGGGTTCCCTCCACACTTAACTTGCCATCAAAAGTTCCAAGAGAGTTGTCTTGCATGGAAGAAAGGATTGTTGGAAAACCATTGTTGACACTGTTGGAAAAGAATCCGTAAACTGGAATGTATTCCTATATTGCATATTATTTCTACTTGTTAAAATGATAAGACAGCATGTCTTTGGATTGCATACTCTTCAATTTATCCAGTAGCAGGGACATTATTGTATTTGAGCAATAAACTAAGCATACAACTAGTAGCCAATTAGAATCTCAGCTCAAATATTATCTTTCACAGGAAGCCTTTCCTGATGTGCCTAATTCATAGATCATCATTCTCCTTTCACTTAACTGAAGTCACTCTTTTCAAAGGTACCAAAGATGTCTAATTGCCAGATGTTGCTTTTTCTTAGTCCTCATCCTTCTCTGCATATTAGCTGCATTTGACCCTAGTGACCACCCTTTCTTCTGAGATTCTTTCTTGCTCTCCATTTTCTTGACACCATTCTCTCATTGTTCTCCCACTGCTCATCAATCTCTTTTGAAGTTTCATCATCCATTTCGTACTCCTTGACTGGAGGTTTTCCCTAAGGTTCTGTCCTAGTACCTTTTCTCTTCCTACATGCTCTCCCTTGGTAACTTCATCAGGTCCTGGGTTTCATTATCATCTCTATGCCAATGACTCCGATATCCATATATCTAGTCCTAGATATCTCAAACTTAACATTTTATAAAACTGAATTCACAATCATACTCTCTAAATCTTATTCTTTTCTAAAATTCTCAATTTCTATTAATGACTCAATTTCTATATAATGACTTTCTATTGCCTTTACATTAGCTGTAACAACTTCAGGAATTCACTACCATTCCTTTGCTTCAAAAATCACTCACTTTCTTAAGACTAAGCTCAAGCAGCTTCTTCTGCATGATGCCTTTCCTGTTACTTTCATACCTGATAACCTCACCCTACCTAGTGTTACCTCATATATTCTTTTACATAAGTATATATAGACACACATTTTGTATTTACCCACATCATTTTATGGTCCATGTATTTATGTAAACATTTGTGTTCCCCAGCAGAATACAAAGGACTTGGGTGTAGTTGTTTCTTTCTTTTTCATTCCTACTTTTATTATAGTACATAACAAGATGCCTGCTATTGCTGCTGCTGCTGCTACTACTACTACTACTACTACTACTACTACTACTACTACCACTACTACTACTACTACTACTACCACTACTAGTACTACTACTACTACTACTTCTTGTTCTTGTTCTTGTTCTTGTTCTTCTTCTTGTTCTTCTTCTTCTTCTGCTACTGCTACTGTGGTTGTTGCTGCTATTCAATTAATAGGAATTCAATACTCTTTAATTCATTGTTATAAGAGAAGAGCAGTGTATAAATGCATATATATGTATACACACATATACACATGAAATATATTTATATACAATGCACACATGCATAAATATGTATGCATGTTTACATACGTGTTTATGTATGCATGCGTGTCATTCCTTGAGGGGAGAAACCATGCCATAATCATCTTTGAATTCTCCATACTGTCTAGCTCAACAAATGTTTGTCAAATTGAATTTTTTTAAAGAGCTCATTCAATATTTTTAAATATAAGGATTTTAGCAAGGCTTAATATGAATGTGTGGAAAGTAGCCATATTTTCATAGCCCAATTGGTCATAGTTTCTTCAATGAAAGAGAACATGTTTTAGACAACATACACCCAAATGGTAACCATAGTTTTTAGATTTAGCAACCTTAAGCATCTTTCTCATTTATCTCATAGACTTAAGTCCTTTCATAACCAATTCAGCAATTCCTTTCTGTTATCATTTTTATTAATCCAAACCATATTATAAAATTCCTCTGTATTCATCATGTTTGTTATTTCCCATCATTCAGTAATGTTATACTACACCCATGTAACACATCTTATTTTAGTGATTCCTGAAATGATAACCAAACTACTTTGTTTCCAGTTCTTCGCCAATACAGAAATATTTTGTCTACTTTGGGAACCTTTCTTTTTATCTTTAATTCCTTTATTTTATGTGCCCAGGGCTGAGGGACCTCTGGGTTAAAGTGTATGGACTTTTTTTGCTACTTACCACTTAACTGACTTTTACACCATGAATTTTATTAAGATTTTGTTTAATGTAGTACTTATCTTCAGAGAACAATAAAGTAATATAAATTTCAGACAAATAGATCAATTATATGAATAATTGTTTATATATAAAATACATAAGAGTCACTCTAGATTATACTTGTGGAACAGTGTTTGATGATAATATGAACCTGGAAAGATCAGATAAATCATCATGAATGAGGTTGATTTGGAGAGTTGGATGTCAAATCATGGAAGAAATTTTTTTCAGTGTTGGGGGAAGATTGCATAAAAATTGAAGCAAGCCATACTTGAAGTAAGCTCATGGTGCCTAAGTATCTAAAAGTAGAGCAGAGGGCATTTGGTGGCAATCATTAGATGGGCACAATGGTTGGCCCACAATTTATTTTAGTGGACAGGTACAAATAAACAGTGGAACAACATGTTAGCATTTCATGTTCATTATACCATGAGAGGACAGAAAGAGATGCCTATTCCTGCCTACATCAGGTAACATCAGTACATACACATATTGTTAAACTTCTCTGTATTCATCTGTTCATTATTTTCTATAGTTAATATTCCACTACACTCATGTTACCCAACTTATTTAGCCATTCTCTTAATGATAAACATGTACTTTGTTTCCAGTTCTTCACGAATAGAGAAATATTTTGTCTACTGTGGGAACTTTCTTTTTATCTTGAACTCCTTTATTTTATTTGCCTGTGGCTGAGGGACCTCTGGGTTAAAGTATATGGACTTTTTTTCTTACTCGCCATAATTCCAATATCTTTTCCAAAATGTTTGATGAAAATTTGCATCTGGATGTGTAACATGTGTTTAGTTGCAGTGGTCCTCAAACAGTAAATACTGTCTATTGCTAGACTTTCTGTCTTGATGTAATGTTAATGGAATATAAAATCTTCCCTGTCCATTAATAGACCTCACATGGAACCCATTAAGAGAAGCTTGCTTAGGGGAGACTTGTTTGTAGGAAGACTTTCACACCTTTTGCTAATTTCTAATTAGGCACTGAGTCACAAGAATTGTGGTACCTTCTGGCTCTGAGAATATTTGTTGGTCTTTATTTCTGTTATTGTATTTTCTCTATATTTTCTATTAAGTTCAGGGTGCTGACTTTTCCCCTGAACTAGTGAATGTTATTTTATAAAGATTGTTGATCCCTTAAATATCTGTCTTTCCCAGTTAAAGCAGATTTGAGAACCTGTGCTAGCAGCCATCCTGTGTATACCGATGTCGTTGCCACTACACTTGATAGAATTCACCATTTTTAGAACTCTACTGGTAATACCTCTGAGAAAGTAATACTACCCTCATATTAGGATGAACCAATGGAACAAATAAGAGCATGCATTGTTGGATAAATGAGATAATATCTTTTATGGAGTAGAAGAATATTGAGTTGTATCACTTCTGTAGAAGTGTTGGGCTGACACAAAAAAAGATAGTTCAGAGGCAAATAGATTCAGGAGCTATTTCCTGAAAGATAGGAAGTCAAACTACTATAGTAGGAGATAGTTTCATCAGAGTAGGTAGAAAATGGTCAGCTCTAGGAAAATAGTTAGGTAGTATATTGTACATTGTTTATACCTAGAATCACTCTTTTTTCTAATGTAAATGCATTCTGGCAAACTGTTGAAAGTAAAGAAACAAACAAAAACTCTGTTGTTTTCATTACATCCATCAGCTTAACACAGAAGTTCACATAACAACCATACTTACTAGGTGACATTGTCTTTAGGGTTTTACTTCCATGGCCCACTCCCTGTCTAATATCTACCACCTAGGAAAAGGGGGGAGAGATAGAAAGAGGGAGAGAGAGAGACAGAGAGGCAGAGAGAGAGACACACACACAAAGAGAGACAGAGAGAAAGAGGCAGAGAGAGACAGAGACAGAGACAGTCAGACAGACACAGAGAGGTTGTTATATGTTCACAAACAACTAGGTATTTAACAAATGATTATTCATTTTGTTGATATAAGCTATTTCTTTTTAATATACCCTGCCTCATTCTCCCTTGAGCTTTCCACACCCCACTTCAGTGCTTTATTCTGTCCCATTTCTCATGCCACGAAGACAAGCAATCTAATAATAAATTAATTTGCAGTTGTTCTTCTGACAATGTACTGTCAGTCTCCTTCCAGAAATAATGAGCTGATAAGTCTTCTGTACTCTGCCTTAACCAGATCACATCTGGAATACTGTGTTCAATCTGACACTGGCATTTGTAAAGAATGTTATTCATCCTGAAGAGTATCCAGAGGAGGGCAATGAGCGAATTCTTTTTATATGAGGATTAGTTGAAAGAACTAGGCTAGTTTACTCTAGAAAAGATAATTCCTGGGCAGTATGATATCTAACTTCAGGTATTTGAAGGGCTTTCAAGAGATCTTTGGGGACCTAAAGGTAAGAATCTTTAGCAATGAGTAAAAGTGCAGAGACATATTTTGCTTTTTGACAATGTAGCTCTTCATCACTATTAGGTTTTTGTCTGTGATGTAGTGTTTAAAATATGTTCCAAGTTCATAGAAATTCTCTCCTTGAATATATATTAATGAAATGTATTGTAATGATGTCTCCAGTAATCAAGAAAAAAAACCCTCTAACAATGGGTTGGGAGACTGAGATCCCAGCCTTGCACAATAGGAGAGAGGTCCTAGAGCTGTCTTCACACCTACGACTCAAAGAAAGAGTCATCTACAGGTATTTACAAGAAGACATAATATTAGACCTTTCAAATGCAATCTTCATAAGATTTTTTTAAAAGACACAATTAGAAGTTGATATCAGTTGCACTCACTTGAGGTAAGGCAAGAAACTCAGTAGGAACCAGTAGTTTCTTCTATGTCTGTTTTCCTTCAGTGCTCCAGCTCCTAGAGTGAACCTTTATGATAAAAAAGAAATAGCAAAACAAAACAACAAATAACAATACCATAGTCACATACCTGTCTGCTTGTCTGTTCTGAGGTTACTTCTCAATATCTCATGTGAAAGCTTAGATTTGAAGGAGGGAAGTGCAGATAATACTGCCACAGGTTCTGTGTGTAACATATCCCTGCTACCATCCTCTTCTTCCCTCCTTGTCCTTTGTCATCTTTTTCTAGAGATACTGAAAAATGTTGGCCCTTTTGGGAGAAACTCCACCCTCCAGTCTTGATCTCTATTTAACTTTCTTCCTAACTTGGTGAAAAAGACATAACTTCTGGGGCCTTTGTTAAGGTTATTATACTAGAGGGAAAAAAGAATAAAAATAAGGACTTTTTCTAACAATTAGAGTGGTCCAAAAGTGGAATAGCTACATCTCAAGGTGGTGGAATTCCCTTACTGGAAGTCTTCTCTCTGATTACTACCTACCACACATCTTGTAGTGGAAATTTATTTCATGTAAGTATTGCAATAGATGGCTGATGAAATCCTTTCTAACCTCAAACTTTTCAAAGAGCAACTAGAGGGCATGATAAGAAATAGAACCAAAATGACAATGACAGAATTAAAAGTTTCCCCATCACCTTTACAAATAGATATAAAAGGAATACTGTTAACAGAGAAATTTCTAAGTCACCTCAAATTATACTACATTAATACCACCTTCCCTCCCTCCTACAAAATCTATTAAGATTAATGATACATGGAGGAGGAAATAAAAACACTAAGGAGCCAAGGAAACAGATAGAACCTAAATGCAAAAATGAGAAATGAATTGAAAAAATATTATATATATATATATATATATATGTATGTATGTATGTATGTGTGTGTGTATGCATAAAGAAGACCACTGGAAGAATAAAAATAAAGATGAGAAAAAAGATGAGAAAAACAAGTGAAGCTATAGTATAGGCACATGAAGAGGGAGAGTATCAAGAAGAAGGCAATAAGTAGTCCAGGGAAAGTAAGTTTAGGAATGGAGAAAAATGGGGCCTTTACATTAAACTTAAAAATATATAATCAGAAAGTTTTAATGGGGCTGCATCAATCAGCCATGCAAGTGAGTCTGGGGGCAAAGAAATGCAAGAAGGGTTTGGAGGCAGTAGAAATGGCTTTGATCAAGGACTTGACAAATAAACAGGATATAGCACTAGTTGCAGGGCCTGCCATGATAGAGGAAAGAAGATTCGTTCTCAAAACAACTTTGGTAAATAATTCACTCTTGTCATATTCTTTAGAATTGTTTTCATAAAACTATCACCTTAAAATGTTTTGCATGACTGTACATGTATAATCTATATCAAATTGCTTGCCTGCTTGAGGAGAAGAGAAGGAAAGGAGGAAAGGAGGGAAGTGGGAGAAAATAAAAATCTCAATTTAAAAAAAATGAATGTTAATTTTTTTGTTTACATGTAATTGAGTGAAAATAAAAAAAAACCTAAATGCCAAAATATCACCTGAATCTCTCAATGTTTCACAAAAGTTAAATCATAGCTTTTTTTGAAGTTGGCAAAACAAAACAAAACAAAAGTTCACATACAAAGGCAAAGTACCTTTGGAAAACCAGAAATCATTTAATTCTCTTTTCAGATTATCTTTCCATTTATAATATAGGAATAGCTACAAGTAAAGCAGCTCTGTTAATAAATATATACTTTTGATGACAGAACTGCTTTTATCAAGTTAGGACAGAGGCTGACTATCCCAAACATTCCTCTCTGGAATTTTTATAAAACAGAGTCATTAATAGCCAGGCATAAAAGATATCTTTAATTCAATTTTTCCTTTAAAACTCTATTTAGATGGTGAGCAATCTATAATAACCTCAGAGGACAGTACTTTGGGGGAAAATATAGGTTATCATTGGCAAAACCAAATTATATTGTCTCAAGTGTTTTCAAGAAGTAGTTTGCATAATATAGGTGGGCATGGCTGAGTCAGACCTATATTCATATACCTATGGATGCAGAGGAGGTAAAAAAAAAGCTTTTAAGACCGTTCCTTCCAAGCACTAATTAGCCATGCTTATCAATATGCAAGACCTGAAATCAAAGAGACTGAATAAAATAAGGAGGTATGCTCGCTCTTCTCAACAATATTCCTTTCCTGAGAGACCAGATACTTCAGCCTTCTGAATTGTGCTTCTTTGTCCTGAAACATCAGATTTTTCACATTAATTTCAGTGGACATTTCAGCTGTCTCTATTCTTTGTGTTTCTCATTTTCTTTTCTTTTTTTCTCTTTGTGAGCAAACTCTCAAGGCATTTCCCTATCTGAGCTTGAGAATTATGCTTCTAAGCTATTCAGAAAGCTCATATGTCACTGCAAATTTACCCTTGTTCTGAAAAATGACATATTTTATATATCAAATATCAAACAGGGGAAAAATCTGACCATGTAGAGTAAGAAATGTCAATGCTACCCTACATATCTTATATGTTCTTGCCTTTTACTAATATGTTCTTGAACTTTCATACGTTAATATTAGTTAAGTATATTTCCTATTTTCTATTTAGCTTTGTCATAAAGACTTTACATTGTCCTTTGTATTAGAATTTTAATAATTAGAATTTTTTAAACAAGCACATAATTATATATTGTGTATATAATTGCAAAGTGCTTAGTAAAGTGCTTGGTACATGTTAAGTGGTATATGAATTTTAGTTCTTTTATTGTTACACACACACACACACACACACACACTCACCACACTAACATCCAATGTTGCAAAGTATGACAGGCTACTCTGGAGAAGTTTTCCAGCAAAACAGAAGTGAAAAAATTAAGTGACATATGTTAAAACATGTTTTCATATGAGGGTAATTACTAGACATACGGCAAGAACTATTAAAATTGTTTTTTAATAGGCTTTCATTTATTTAACTTGAATGTGAAGAGCTATTCTAAAAGAAGTTGAGTTGATTTTAAAGACTTTACTCATAAGACACTATTACCAAAACTATGTGGTTAGCAAGAGACTTTAAGCCACTAAACAGATGTAGTTAAGTGCTGTTAATGTTCAAAGTTTCCTCATATTAGACAATTACTCTATTAAAACCCTGAGATTCTATGTGAAGGCTCTAATTTAGTGTGCATCTAAATAGAAAGCACAATGCATTAGAAGTATAAATACTAAAAAGACAACTTAAGTACACGTGTTTCAGCAATAAAGTTTTTCTGTATTCCACCCTACTTAGATCTTATCTTGAATTTCATGTTTAATACCAGGTACCGTATTTTAGGAAGGAGGTTGATGATTTAAGACAATGTATAAAGTATATAAAGGTTTTGGAGTTAAGAAGACCTTTTTCAAGTCCTGCCTTTAATACACTGGCTGGGTGACAATGGGAAAGTTGTGTAACTCTCAGTGTTTGATATCATGTCCTAAGAATATAAGGAAGGATTTACTGGTAAATGTTTAACAACCAGTTTTAGATGTGGGGGTGGAATAAATGTATACACCACACACTTTTAAGTTTAATCTGTATCATGAATATTTTATGTTCCACTTAAAAAAATCTAGACAAGAAAACAATAAATTAAATATATATTGTATATAATAAACACCGATTTGTTGATATCTGAGGTGCAGGTATTCACAATTCAAATTTAACAATTGGCTCTTAGTCAGTTTGAATTGGCTACAGTGTACTTCTGATTGTGAGTTACAGATGAGTTTCTGAATTTTATCAGTGGAAGAACTTTCAACACAGTGAACTTTCCACATAGAAAAAAAAGAGCAATCTGGGATGAAATCTAAAATTGGAGAACATGTAGAGAAAGATAAATATATTGATAATGGGGGTTGCACATATTCCATATGAGAATTAGTTGAAGGAACCTGTTGGAGATTTAGCTTAAAGAACTGAAAGTTTAGTTTTCACATGATAATTTCTTTGAAAGTATAAGGCAGGGGTTCTCAACCTTCCTAATGCTGTGACCTTTTAATATAGTTCCTCATGTTGTGGTGACCCCCAGTCATAAAATTATTTTTGCTGCAACTTCATAACTGTTATTTTACTGCTGTCATGAATTGTAATGTAAATATCTGATATGCAGGATGTATTTTCATTGTTACAAATTGAACATAACCCATAAGTTGAGAACCGCTGGTATAAGGGCTATTACTTTCAAAAAGACTTGTTCTGTGTTTTCTCATAGAACATGAGTAAGAGTAATTGGTGGACATTTCAGAGGTAAAGCCAGATGTGATTTCAGGGGAAAAAGATAAACAAATTTCATAAAAATAGAGCCATCCAAAGTTGTCTCAGTTTATTCCTCTTTACAGAAGATCTTCAAGAGTTTTGAAGTCTATCTATCAACAATGTTGTTGAGAGATTTCTTTTTCTGATTTGGGTTGGCCTAGATAGCCCCTGAAGTTCAAGACAACAGACCATTCCATTCAAGTGGGGAAGCATACTGGGAAGTTTCTAGGAGAAGGTGGGAGTGGAAGAAGAAAGTAGGCAAGGCACCGCAAACCTTGTAGCTGAAAAAAAATGTAGCAGCAATTGGGGAATGCATGAGTAGCAGTACTGTTATTTGCCTCCCAGGTTCTGATACACTGAGGAAAAGGTCCTTTCACTCTGGCTTAATTTTGGCTGATATCATTCATTATGTACATGCCACAGAAAATATCTACTTAGATATATTTTAGAAAATGCATATTTTCTCTGAAAACATTCCAAAAACTATTGAACCCCTAGATACCATTAGGGAAAAAAAATCATCCTTTCCATTCCAGAAAATAAATTTGTTCTGTACGGGAATAGGTTCATCAAATTTCCAATCTCATGGCAGTTATTATTTTTTTTCTGAAGTGACACTATCAATGTTAGCATTGAAACAACTTCAGATTTCTTTTCAACACTTTTAATTTCCAAGGGACATTCTTTAAAAGGAAAACCACCTATACAATTTATTCTACACTGCTGTCAGGACTGTAATTGCTACTAAATTTTTAACAAGTGGTGAGGTGTGAAGTGACACATACAAACATGTGAACCACATGTGGGAATAGAGAAAATTACATATGGTGCTTCTGAGACGTAAATGCAGACTTTGTATGATCTTGTTTCTCTGGAAAAACAAATTAGAATGTCATTGCAAAAGCTAAAAATCTACTCAAATCCCTAAAATTGAAGAGGAGGGATAACATGAAGTAGCAGGTAAAATATGCTTAGAATGCTATCAATATCAATCATAATTTTAAAAGAAGTAATTAAAAAGGTATAGTTGAGAATTTGAAGTTAAGATGTAAACATTATTTTTTATGATAAGTATACTTTAGCAAAGAATTTGTAATGAGCAATATTTTTAGATATCTTAGGTCATAGCTTGTTTGTGGACCTTCAGAATCTAGATTCTGAAAACTTCTATTTTCTAAAATAGTCTTTTCACCTTGTCTTAAAGATATTTGTATGTTATCATACCTTATTCTATGGGCCAATTATAGAACCATACCAGCTATTGCTGAGGTTTTTCATAACCTTTTCAATATTCTGAGAAATTTAGAAATGAAATTCATCCAACATTTGCATTTCAACATATATCACTTTAAAAGAAACTTCGTGTGTTATAATGGAATAAAGAAAACCCCTCACAACACAATGATAAGTAATAAAGTAATATCATAATTCAATAATTCAGCCCATTTGTTGATTAGTCCATATATCCAAATATTTTTTTTCATCTGATTGATTGAAGTGTCCTGTTGTTTGGGTCTAATGTAGGCATTGCTATTTCTGAATATCTGTATATTTGCCTCATGCATATATAGATTACAAACTACTCTCTTTTTTTTGGCCTTTTTGGAGGGTGGGAGGCAGAGCAATTAGGGTTAAGTGAATTGCCCAAGGTCCCATGACTAGTAAGTGATAAGTGTCTGAGACCAGATTTGAACACAGTTACTCTGGAATCCAGGGTAGATGCTCTATTCACTGTGCCACCTAGCTGCCCCTATAAAATATTCTTTACATATATATGCTGATGGATATGTTATTTCCTTAGAATGAGTACTCTAGGGGTAAGGAAGAGAAGTGCTCTATGCTTTCTTGTCTATGTCCTGCTATATAACACCAATGAGGGATCCACCCAACATAATGGAGGCCTTACTCTCATTATTTAAGTAGCATGTTCATACAAATGTTATCACTTAGGTTATCCATATGTTATCTCTTACTTTTCATTAAATAACAAACTTGTCTCAATTTTGGTAAATATAAGCCCCTGGTAATGTCTTTTATACCATTTTCCCTGTGTAAGTCATAGCTGATAACTTCCTGCAGTCTACTTTCCCCCCACAATTCCTCTTTCCTTTGATCTTTGAATTATTTATTGTTTTGATTCTGTCAAGGCTGTGTTCTATGATTTGTAGCCATATGGAGCAATGAAGAAAATATTGATACTATTATTTGTTGAAATACTGGCTTTTGTTTCAGTGCATAATATGGAATCATTATGTAGGTACCGAGCCATTTCACAAATTCAATTCAGTCTAATTTCTTTTTCCTGCTCAGTTCTCTCTTTAGCTCACTATTTTTCTGCAGCACCCATGGAATAAAAGCATAGACATTGATGGACCAAATCTAGGGGACATCTGCCCAGGTACTCACTATAAAGGGAGAAGAGTTTGTATTCTTCACACTTTCTTTACATGGTGTAGGGAGTTATACTCATCTCTTTCTCAATACCATAGGAGTCACTGAGGAGGGCTTGTATTTTTTTAGTGATTGATTTTATTATTACAATGTTATCTGTGAATCAGTGCTCTGTGGGGAATCTTTCTTTACTTCGGATTTGTATAGGACACAGAGCTAGAACGAGAACTAGAAAAGACCTTAGAAACCATCAAATCTTGTCCAAACCCCCTATTTTTAGTTGAGGAAACTGATGCCCAGGGAGAAGGGACTTACCTAAAGTCATGTAGATAATAAGAATAAGAATTTGAAGGATATGGAAATTTGAAGGATATGGCAGAATTTGAATACAGGTTTTCTGACTCCAGAACTAATGGTCTTTCCCACATACCAAGTTATCTCTAATCTTCTGCAACACTTCAAAATCTCTTAGTTGAGCAAGGCTATAAAACATTTCTTAAGTGCTACTATGTGTTAGGCACTGCATTGAGGCTGTAGATAAACATATAAGCAAAATGAAGCTTACAATCTAGTTGAGGAATATGATACACAAGAGGGAGCTGTAAAGGGGAAGAGAATATGAAGGTTCAGTGTGGAGGCATACTTGTGAAGTCAGGAAAGTCAGAAGTGCAGCCAAAAGGAGAATGAAGGCTTGATGGCCTGAGCCCTCCACAAAATGGAAACCTAAGGAGGAACTAACCAATGGCAGAAAGGTCACAAATGTTTCTCTATTTTATATTTAATTTGGTATAAGATTATTAAGTGGTAAACCTATTTCATGCCTCTTCCCTCTCTTGTATCCTTCACATAGCTGCTGAAGTGATAGTCTTTTTTTTAAGATTAACTTTGAAATCCATCTTGCCCTGTAAGAAAGCAAGGGGAAAGGGGGTAAGAGGAAGATAGTGGGCATATAAAAGAGGGAAGACTGAGGGAAGGGGTATTCAGTATGCTTGACATCTTGGGGTCGGGGTAGGGGAGAGATGAGCAGAAAATTTGGAAATCAAAATCTTATGGAAATGAATGTTGAAAACTAAAATAAATTAAAAAAAAGAGAAATAAACATTAACTTTGCTTTTATTCTCCAACATTTATTTATTTGGGAGAGGGGAGGTATTTGGGGTTAAGTGATTTGCCCAGGATCACACAATAAGCAAGTGTGTGAGGTCAAATTTGAACTCAGATCCCCCTGACTCAAGGGCCAATGCTTTATCCACTGTACCACCTAGATGCCCCCAAATTCATTGTCTTAAAACACAGGTCTGATCATGTAATTCTTCTGTCCAATAAATTTCAGTGCCTTCCTCTTATTTCTAGGTTCAAATATAAGCCCCTTTTTTTGTTACTTGTGGCCACTCTGGCTACAGACTAACTTAACAAACATTATGCGTTTTTTTCCTCTTTATGACATCTGTATGCCTACCAGGGTAGCCTTCTTGATGTTCCTTACACCCAACATTCTTTTTCCCATCACCATGACTCCAAATAGACTATTCTTCTTGTCAGGAACATGTCTTTTTCTTACCTCTTCATCTTACAATTCTTAGTTTTACTTCAAAGCTCAGCTTAGATTCCACACTCCTGCATGAGGCTTTTCCTGATTACCCCAGCTGCTGGTACCCTCTCTCTCAAGCTAATTTGAATTTATTTTCTATATACATTGCATATGTACTTTTATGTAGACATATTTGCTACCCTGATGAAAATAAGCTCCTTGAGAGCAGGAGCTGTTTTATTTTTGCCTTTATAATAGCTGTGTCTGACTCATCATTGGCACTCAATTCAAGTTTGTTGATTTATGAATTTATATTACTAATACTCAGATAATTGAATTCAGTTGTTCAGTCACTTTTCAGTCATGTTCAAATCTTTGTGACCCTGTTTGGGGTTTTCTTGGCAAAGATATTGGAGTGGTTTTCCATATCCTTCTTCAACCCATTTTATGGATGAAGATACTGAGGCAAATGGGGTTAAGTGACTTGCACAGGGTCATTTGGCTAGTAAGTCTCTGAGGCCAGAACTGAATTCAAGAAGATAAGTCTTCCTGACTCTAGACCTGACACTTTATTCACTGTTAGTATTGTGATTATATCAATCATACCCATAATACTTTAATCCAAATAAAGGAAACAACTTTCCTGAGTGAAACATTGCATTTTATTTTACCAAGTGAAGGAATTAAAAAATCAATTCAAAATATACAATGGGATAATATACTCAACACCCTTTGGTCTACTGTGTATGAGGTCATAAAGATTTGGTATTCTGTAGAAAATTGTCTTTGAAAGCCTCCCTGATCTCTTACCATGTTTTAATCAAGGTGAATCTTGAAGCATGCATAAACCATTCTTTTAAGTACTTTATGAAGGTGGGAAAGGAAGCATAACGGTCCATGATTGCTGAAATCTCAGTTTTTTCCTCCCCCCCGACCAAAGCAACTTAAATCAAGAGGAAAAAAGTTCTGTTTTTGTTCTTTATCATCATATGGAGATGTTTCTTAGTTCCTGAAGTCAATAACATCAGGATCTACCTAGCATGCTAGAAAAGTATTCACTGAAAGGCAGACTGTGTGTCTACTATTGAACAACTCTAAGTCTTTAGTTTGGTTGTCACCAAAAGATTAGCCAACAAACAGCAATTTACTTCTTGTTCTATGTGACAAATTATAGACAAAAAACATCTAAAATGACATAGAGGTTTATTATAAGTAAAGTAAAATCTGTGGGGAAAAGTAGAACCATTAATGCCACCTTATAAAATCATTCCTTATCGAATAATTCCTTTGAATTTGTGAATCATTTTAATACTTCTGATAGTAAAAATAATTTAAAAAATTTATTTCCTCAAAAGATGTTCAGAACTTAAAATTATAACCCTTCTATTTCATCATTTGCATTTTTATATCTGCCTTATCTTTCTAATTACATTAATTGGTAGATGAAATTAGTGACTTTCACCTTTTGTCTTTTAGGCCATTTTCCATCTAACCCTGTCAATGTTCTAGATACCATCATTTTCACAACACTGTCAAGATCATGTAAACTCAGGTAAACAGGAAATACTTGCCTGGTAGGAGGATCAATAGAATACTTGACTTAGAGGCCATGGCATCTCTGTTTCCATACCATTGTGTGTGCTATAATGGACTGTATAAAATGGCGCAGCAGCTTGGAATGCTTACATTTTTCAAAAATCCTTACAAGAGCTGAAATATGCCATAAAACACAATTACAGTTTCTTAAAAAAAAATAATAACAATTGAATACACTTTGAAAAACACAGTATTGTGCAGTGAGATGCACTGAAAGTAAATTTTCAATTCTTGACTTCTGAATAGCCTATTGTACTCTAAACTAGGATAGGAAAAAAGCACACCTAAAAAACAAAAAACAAAAAAACAAAACGTTTTTGCATTGTTCCCTCCAAGTGAGATGGCTGCAATGTACCTTCCTGAAAGTCATTCCTAAGATTTCATTTACCCAGTGTATCTCTCACACTACATTACATGTCTTCTTCCTTTTGCATCAGCTATTATCATTATTGCCAAAATAAGTCAGCCATTATTTCAATCTGTACTTCTCTAATTGGCATGACTGTCTTGAAAGTTACTTCTTTTCTTACCTTGAAGTTCTAGAATTGAATTTAAGCTTGAAGTGAAAAGAAAAAAAAGAATTCCAAATTATCCCTTTAAAATATTTTTTTCTGGTTTTTTTTTTTGAGGGGAGAAGGCAGGGCAACTGGGTTTGTGACTTGCTCAATGTCACACAGCTAGTAAGTGTCAAGTGTCTGAGGTCAAATTTGAACTCAGATCCTCCTGACTCCAGGGCTGGTGCTCTATTCACTCCTTTAAAATATTTTAAGCACTTTGATTAGGGTGTTGTTTCTTTTTAAAATTTGTTTAGAAAGTAAAAGTGATGGTCTAAGTCAATTTTCTTGATGATGTTATTGCATAACTAATGTGAATGAGGAAATGCCTTATATCTGAATAAAATTAGCCTATGAAATTTATTCTTTGTGATTAAATGCAATAAATGTATTAAACAACACTATCAAAGACTCTTTAATTGAGAGAAAAAATAACCATTTCCTTTTTTACATCATAGCAATGGAAACATTACAAAATGTAGTAGCAGATCTTCACAACTCAAGATGTGACCTTGTGCCCTGAGTAAAATTATGGTTCAGATTCATTCCCACAAATGACACACTGTCCAATTAGAAAATAATATCTATTTTAATTACGTACATAGAATAATACAAGAAGTCTTAGAAAAGCAAAAGCAAAGTCCCAGTACACACAGAAACAGAAAGAATATAACTATAAGGATAATTATGAGGTAAACAGAGAAAAGAAAAAGAAAACATCACCCATTGAGGAGCACTAAACTTGTGTCTTTCAGGCTGGGGAACCCCAAAATTCAGCCCTTGAGTTTTTTGATTAGGGAGAGTTCCAGGAAAGACATATCTTCCATGGAGAGGTTCTAATATGGAGAAGATGCTGGGGGATTTTATAGGCTTTCTGAACAAAGGTGGCTCTGAGCCAAGAAGTTTGGCGCCTGACTCTTTATATCTCACGTCCCTCCCTGCCCCCCCACTAAGGCAAGGCTGCATGCTGCTGCAAGAGTTGATGTATGGCAAGCGTGGGAGAATTAGCCAGTTTTCTTCCAAACATGCCTCGGCACCAGGAATGGCTAGTTCCTGGGAGTGACAAATAGCAGCTAAGTTACAGAGCATGTCCTTCATAGGCCATCTTAGGGGCAAAATAAACTTACTCACTATAGGAACATGAATTGTCCCTTCACCTTGGGAAAGGCATAGAGATTGTGACAAAAGATTATGCTGACTATACCCTGCTACTACTCTGCTGATGGCCTCTCTTAGGTTATCATTACATTTTTTGCCCAGTTTCAGAGTAGTAAAGAAATTGGGGCTTTGTGTGTTTCATTAAGTCAATAAACATTTATTAATTGCTATATGTAAGGCACTGTGCTAAGCAATAAAGATATGAGCAAAGATACCTTTGCTTTTAGTCATTGCTTTTAAGGAACTCATAGTGGAATAGCAATTCATAAGCATACATTGATGCATATATGAAAATTTGTCCTTCATTAAAATCTTTGGCAATGGTTCAATTACTAAAAAGGTTCACTTCCCTTACCTTTTATCCGTGGTTACCCTGAGCAGACATAAAAGACTTATATTTTTATCCATTTTGTTCCTGTAAAAAGTCAACTACATTTGATTTTTTTTTTGCTAGAAGGAAAGATATTTATTTTTACATTGTATTATTAATTATGAATTTTACATAAGGAAAGACATCTATGCTTTTATACATTTTACATTTATCTTTTATAGCTTTTATACATTTATACATTTATCTCACAGAGCTGTTATAAAAAGGACTCTACCAGTTTTAAAGATCTATGGTATACAAATGTTATTTTTTATTATAATGTGAATATTATTATGAATTTATTATTATCAAATCTACAATAGGAGTTGGTGGGAGTCTAGGGAAGGGGGAAATTCCGTGTTCAATAAAAGCTCCATTCCTATAAACACTGATTGAATACCATTAGGCAATCATAAAAACAAAATTAAAAAGAAATAATCAATTAATAGGTGTAGCTAGGTGGCACTTTGCTGGGCCTAGATTCAGGAAGACTCATCTTCATGAGTTTGATTCTGACTTCAGACATTTACTAGCTGTGTGACCCTGGATAAATCACTTAATCCTGCTTGTCTCAGTTTCCTCATCGATAAAATGAGATATAGAGGAAACTGACAAAGGACTCCAGTATCTTTGCCAAATGGGGTCATGAAGAGTCAGATATGACTGATCATGATTAAATAGCAACAACAAAAGTCGATTAGATTACCTTGTACAGGAGAAAAAATGTATATTTAAGAAAGTGTTGGTAAATATCCTAAAGGTACTTCACAGTACTCAATAATTTCATCATTTCCATTTTAAAATAATCTTAAAGGGTCCCATTTAGGCTTTATTCTGCTTGTCCACTCCCTGCCTTTTAGGAACCAGAATATTTTAAAGTTGAAAGATGGATTAAAGATTATACTTTCATTTATAGTTGAAGAAATGAAGATCTAGAGAAGTGTTCTGCCCAAAGTCATGCAGCTAACTAATAGAAAAAACAAGATAAAAAACTAGATCTTGCTTCTACTATTTCTTTCAGGCCTCACTGATAAAAGGACTATTTAGAGCTTAAAAGCAATTTATCTAGTCCAGTCTAAATTTTTTTTTATTTTACAAGAAGAAGAAACTGAAACCCAAAGAGATTAAGTGACTTCTCAAAAATCATATAATTAGTAAGTAGCAGGGTTATGAACTGAAGTCCTTGACTTACAAATATAGCTTCTTTCTGTGTACTACACTGCCTCCCTATTTAGGTTACATGCACACACACACAATAATAAAAACAATTGAATTTATTTAAGGAAATTGTTCCTCAACCAATGTTTTAGTCAAATAACGGTCATTTAAAATATTTCTCTTTTCAATAGAGCCCATTTTCCAAGTTCCATGACAACTTAGTCCAACTCCTGAGAGGGTGATTCTGTCTGACCCAAAGGATTTAATAGACTACAATAATAATGTGTCTTTATACCCATTGTATCACCCAAAGATTACAATATTATTTTTCATTTCATAGATGCAAAAACTGAGGCTCTAGAAGTTCATTAATTTGACCAATATCACACAAATGTTAAGAAATCGAACCAAAGAATAGAACCCAGGTCCTCTGACAATAGACCCAGCATTCTCTCTTTCCACCACAGTAAAGGTAGGTGACAAGCAGTATGCCAACAAGAAGTCTGGGCTATGCTACAAAGTATTTATACGTAATGAGGAATTTGTCTGATGGCCCCGAAATTTAAAGGCACAACTATAAAAAAAGATTTTAAAAGAGTGTACAGTTTTTAAATTTATTCCATTTACATTTTGACAGCACTTTCACTCCTTCAACAGAGTGCAAACAACTAAGCTTAGCACCTAGTTAGCAAGAATAATTAAACTGGGAAACTACCAGATGGCATGCTTCCTCCCAGAGGGGCTGACATACCAGCCCCAACCTGCTTTGCTCTACTCCCCCAAAGTTTTGCAGTGTCCTCCCTAGCTCTGACCTCAACATATTCAAGAGTCTCCCCCTCAGAAGCTAGTGTCCTGATGTATTTCCCAATTTTCTGGTTTCCTGCAGTCCATAATTATACACATCTGAAGCTGTCTTACACACTTTTTGTGCTATTTTCATATCAATGATAATGTTGAATTTAGGGCACATTTATTCATCCCTGGTCCCCAAATTACAAGTTACATCCTTGCTGATCTGTATGTCTTTATTTGGATAGTATGGCTCATAGGTTCATAAATACGGTCACATTTAGAGCTAGATAGAGGCTTTAGAGATTTAGTTTAAATTCCTTGCTTTACAGATGGTGTAAATTACATAGGTGATAATTGGTAGAACTACAATTCAAACCCAGGTCCCCTGACTCTGAACCCACTACTCTTTCCAATTCACCATTTCATCATTTTCACTTAGAAGAGATGTTAATCATTGAGAAATTGAGAAACTAACACATAGACATTATTTTTTCTGAACACCCCAGTTATTTTCTATAGAATTTAATGCCAGCTAACTGACCCTGGGTAAGTCACTTAGCCTTTCTCAACTCAGTTTCTGTGCCTGTAAAATTTTAAAGTTATAGAACCTACCTCAAATGGTTCCTGTGAGGGTTGAATGTAATAACATACACAAAGTTCTTTGTAAACCTGACAGCATTATATAAATGTAAGCTACTATTTCAAGATTTAGAGACAGAAATCCCACACAATAAAACACTATACAGAGTAAAAGACACACATGGTCCTTCTAACACATAGTACTCTGTAAACTGAACACATAGCTAATCATTTCTTGTAACTAAAATTTCAATAATTAAAAAAGAGAATAATTCTTAAGTCATAGTATAGAGTTCTTCAGTTTCTTCGGTTTCCTCAAATGGCTTTCTTTGTGTACCACATATCACACTTGACTTCAGTTGGTACTAAAACTTAACTCATAGGATCACTGATTTATAAGGGAGGTGAACATTTATTTGGTCTAAGACATTAGGGGTAATCAATAACTTTTCCATGGTGGCATATTAGGTTACAGAAGGAGGATTTGAACCCAGGTCCTCAACTCTAAATCCAAGCACTCTTTTAGAGGCTTCAAGATGTCCTCTTATAGTTGCCCAACTATATCTTCCTGCTGATCCTTCAGTTTTGCTTTCCTCAGTAAATGCTTGAATTCCAAACTCAGAGTCATTTTGGAATCCCAGTAATGGTGGAATGAGACCTGTTGGGGCAGAAATATAGTCTCCCAGTTGGAGACATGAAAAATTACACAGGTTTAAGGAAATTAAATAAAACATTTCATATATACATATATATACATAAAGAGAGATACAGAGAGACAGAGAGACAGACAGAGACAGAGAATTTTTTATTGCAATAATGCTTTTGGTGTGTGTGTGTGTGTGTGTGTGTGTGTGTGTGTACTTTCTGTTCTCTAGATATTTATTAATGTGGCTTTATCATACGTATATGTGAAAGGAGTTTTTGGTGTTCATAATGCAAACTTCTCTGGCTAATAGGAAAGGTTGCAGTAAATTATCTATTGTGGTTATTTCTTAGAGCTGAGCATCATTGGATTTCAGCAGCACAGGAGGGGAATGATTGAAAGACAGCTATTTTTGAGAAAATTAGGAGAAATGGTCCTTTACCTAGAAAATATTAAAATGATTCCCTGTCAATCTGGATTAAAAACAATCTTATGAATCCTGATAAATAGGGGTAAGAAGTGATAATAACATATTTTATGTCAATATTTAAATTTAAAAGAGTTAAATTGATCATACACAAAGGCTGGGGAACGTTCAGCTGGCTACATGATTTGCACAGTATCAGAAAGAAGTTTTTTGTCTCATTTTGCAATTTCTTCGTCATACTTTGCAGTATAAAATCTCTGTCCTGCTTGCTTATGTGATCCAAATTCAGAGGTGTCCTAGATTTAGTGCTTCTTCTGAGATGAGGCCTGTACTGCCTCAAGGGAGCCTGAGAGCTATCTGAAGGTCCACGGAGGCTTCTTTGTACAAACTTTGCCCCTCTTTACAATTTCTAGTTTGCTCTAATTCATCTCTACAAATGGTCAAGTTTCCTGAATAAGTATGCAAATGTATCCTCTAGAAAGCTGCAAGCCTTGCAAAGTTTTGCTTGCTTAGACAAAGTTATCTAAAATCATCTAAGATGAAGGCAGACTGAAAGGGGAACCCAAAAAAAGCTAGCAGGAGAAAACTTCTGGCAAATGCAAAGTTATTAAAAAAAATACCCAGACCTCAATCCTCAACATGCATTTAGCATACTGTGAAAATATGTATATTTTTGAAATACATATAGAGTGTTCTGCAATGACCTTGAAATCTCCTTCCAGTTCTAAATCTCTGATCCTGTTAGTCTATAATCTTTTCTAACCAATTCATATTTCACAGCTACTCATAACATAATACATGAAAATTTGATCGCACAAATAACTTTTAATGACAATAATTATAATGATGAGGTGGGCAACATAATTTTAAAAGCAAACAACAATATTACAAAATCACAGATTCATTATGAGAGATGTTACTAGATTCTTCACAGCCTCAGAAATGTTTTTCTCATTAAAAGCTGAAGCAAGTAGCTTTTGCAGCTGTAATAATAAGGAAGTAGTAAAACACACATAACACTTTCTCTTGCATGATATCATGTGGGTTTGTATGTGCATGTGCGCGCGCACACACAGACACACAGAAACACAGACACACACACAGACACACACACACACAGACACACACACACACAGACACACACACACACACACCCCTGATAGCTATAGAAAACTAGATCTAAATAGTACAATTATCATCTTCAAAAGTAGATTCATAACATGGTGGAAAGAACACAGGATCCAACTCTATATCATTAGTCCTTGGTTTTAGTCCTCTTTCTGTTAGCAGGCTGCTCTCCAACACTAGCCTAGTCATTCAATATTTTAGGGCATCATTTTTTCCATTTGTCAAAAAGAAGGGACTTAGACTAGATCATATCTTAGATCTACTCTGACTCTAAAGTTCTGTTATCTTACAATATCTGAAAACATGAATTTTTCTGACAGGGGCAAGCACCTCACACCTAAGGTATAATCAGTCTATTGAGGTTTTTGTTTTGTTCTGAGTGCTTTTTTTTCTTTTCATGTGAATGTTTTGGGGGGCAGTTATGATTAACATGGGCTGTATTTACCCTGTAAACAACATAGGAAAGAAAGTTAGGTTCCCAGGTTGGTCCACAAAAAGCCTGATTGAAAATTTCTATAGCAGAGACTATATTCTAATATTTACAGCTGCTATTTCTACACAATGTGAAGCTCAATTAAAAAGAAGTATGGCTTCTTTGGAGCAAAATCTTCTATTAATGTTGGGACTCTGTATACAGATTCTACTTTTTTTTAACTGTATATGCCTCCCAGTTCCTAGTACAAGACCTTGTATACTTTTGTGGAGTGTGTATGTGAGTGCCCAGATCTTTGATTAGATCTGCAAATTCCTCTGCTACTTGGAAATGTAATAGAGTTGCTTATGGTTTTTATAGCATTTTTCCTAGAAAAGGTCTCTTTTCTCACATATAAAGAGAACTAAGTCAAATTTATAAGAATAGAAGTCACTCCCCAATTGATGAAAGGTCAAAGGTTATGAATAGGCAATTTTCAGAAGAAGAAATCAAATCTCTCTATAGACCTATGAAAAACTTGCTAAACATCACTGTTGATTAGAGAAATGAAAATTCAAACAACTCTGAACCACCACCTCATATCCATCAAGTTGGCTAGTGTGACAGAAAAGGAAAATGATAGTGATTTGAAGGAATGTGGACAAACAGGGACAATAAACCACTCTTGCTGGGGCCATGGAGTGATAAAAACATTTTTGAGAATAATTTGGAATTATGCCTCAAGGGCTACAAAATTGTGCATACCCTTTGACTCAGCAATAATATTTTTAGGTCCATACCTCAAAAGATCAAAAAAAAATGGCCTATGTGTACAAAAGTATTTATAAGAGCTCTTTTTGTGGTAACAAAGAACTGGAAATTCAGGGAATGCCCATCAATCGTGAAATGACTGAACAAATTGTGGTATAAGATTTAGTTGGAATATTATTGTGCTCTAAGAAATGACAAGCAGGATGTTTTCAGAAAAACATGGGAAGACTTATATGAACTGATTCAATCTGAAATAGAACCAAGAGAACATTTTATACATTAACGGCAAAATTGTATGATGAATTACTATTATTACTTAGCTATTCTCAGTAATGCAATGATCTAAGACAATTCTGAAAGACTTATGCTGAAAAATACTATACTGAGAAAGAACTGATGGAGTCTGAATGAAGATGGAAGCATATTTTTAAAACTTTATTATTATTATTGGTTTGGCTTTTTTGTAACACATTGTAATATGCAAATGTTTTGCATGAATGTACATGCATAATTTCTATCAAATTGTTTAATTGCTGAAAGAAGTGAATAAAAAGAGGAATGGAGAAAATATGGAACTCAACATTTTTAAAAAAAATTTAATTTTTAAAAAATGTCAAATTTGTTATAGGTAATTGAGAAAATATAAAAAAAATAAATGTTAAAAAAACAGTTGCTTGTGACATTGAGGAGTTAAAAGATTTGTCTTGGTCACAAACTATTTATGTCGGAGGCATGACTTTAGTCCTTATCATTCTGACTTTAATAATGAGAGCTTTTCACTGTCTATTCTATGCTTTTCATATCATAGACATTTCATACTTATTTGTAAAATCTTGTTGAATTATGTAGCTGAAATATACTACTGACTTGGATTCTGACTTTTAGGATTGAGTGGATCAGAGTGGGTTGTTAGGAAAGATCAAATGTTCTGAGAGAAATGGAAGAAAACTTCCCCTGTGCATCTTTTCATGAGAACTAACAAAGTTTTCCCTAGATAAATTTTTTTTAAAGGATTTATTCTCAAGGCACTATACACTGTACTTCAGCATAATTCAAAGGTAAACATGTCCTCCATATCTTTTTATTACATATGCAAATTTATTTTTTCACATCTATCTTACATTTTCAATAAGTGTAATAATCTATGGTCATACCTGTGATGTCATGTTGGATAAAGAAACTAGCCTTCATTTGCATGTTTTTCTTTATTATTTCATATTATTGTACAGCAACATTGCATTGTGATTTTAATTTACTTCAGATCAAAGATTGTTTAAAAATATTTTTTCCCCTTAAAACCATTAAGGTAAGAAATGTTTTTCAAAGGTGCATTAAGATAGTGATATATCACCTTGAACTGGCACATTTTTCCTAGTTACTCTTCTATTATACCAGGTTACCCATTGAATTAAACCAACAGGTATTTATAAAGCCAAAACAGAGAATCTAAAATAAATCATTGTACATTAAAGGATTTAATCAGATGTCAGTTCGGTCTGCCCAAATCAGTCAAACTATTCTTCTTCAGGGGAAATAAATGAAAGTTTCTCTGCCTGAACATAGAATAAAATAAAACACGAGAGGATAATTCTATTGCATCAATGATCACTCTCAAATCATATTATATCCTTAAAAAAAAGATTGTAAACTACAGCTATCAGCAGCCCCAATTTATCAGTCATTAAAACTTCAAGGATTTAAAACACAACAAATGAATTAAGCATAGTGATTGAGTGACAACACTTATATATCATCAGCTAAAAGCTACCACTTATTCTTCCATCATGGCATTTGAAAGGCAAATTTACTTAAGTGCTGTCTGTTTCATCTCCCAGTGAATTCCTTAATGTCCAGGTATCTGGTTCAATTGTAACTTCTTGAATAAACAAAGCAAGCAGTCATGTTAGAGACTATCTGAATGCACCCAGACATTTTTACTTCTGATTTCCTAACTGACATCCATGAGGATGCATTCTGTAGAATTAAAAAAAAATTTTCTTAAAGAAAATAGAGGGGAAAAAAGAAAAATAAATCATTCTAATACTGTTTTTGTACAATTTCATGACTGGTATTCTGAAAAGCGTTTTGGAAATATGTCCCCAAAGTTACCAAACTTTGAGTATATTTTGACCCATTAACACCCCAAATACAATCTGTTGTCAAAGTCTATCAGTTTTACCACTGCAAAATTTCTTACATGTGTTCTCTTCACCTAGGTGACACTGCTACCACCCTCATCACCTCTTGCCTTTCTATTGCAATTGACTGTTACAAATCTCTTCTTTTTCCAGTCCATTTTCCACTCAGATGTACAAGTGATCTTGATAAAAGACAGGTCTAACCATGTCATCCCACCAATTTCAAGGAATTCCAGTATCCAGTACGAATATCTAGTATTATATATCACTGCCAGGATCAAATGTAAAATCGTTTATTTGGTGTTCAAAGACTTTGGTAACTTGATGCCTCCCCCATCACACACACACGCACACACATAGAGCTTTTCATTTCTCTTAGACTTTAGAGTACCATCCAGGGATTCTTTGATTGAGCAATACCCACCTCCTTGTTGTTCCTCACCTAATATACTCTGCCTCCTAATTCCTGGAATTTTTACTGATTGTCTCACGTATAGAATACTCTTCCTTATCATCTTTGCTTCCTCGATTCCCTTTTTTCCATCAAGCTCCAGCTAAAAATCCCACCTTCTACAGAAAGCTTTTCCTTACTCCCTCCCAATTCTAGTGCCTTCTCTCTCTTGATTGTTTCCAACTGCTCCTCTAACTTATTTTTACACAGTTGTTTGCATCTTGTTACATCAATTCCCCCTGCCCAAACTGGGACTGTCATTAGCTTTCTTTAGAACCCTTGTGCTTAGCACAGTGAATGGCACATAGTAGGTGCTTAATAAATATTTATGGGCTGGTTGACTGATGTGTCTCATTTGCTACTCTGTCAGAAACTAGGTCCTAAATCCAAATCATACTTTTTCCTCTCCCCTCCTAGCCCAAGCAAACTAGACCTCAGTAACAAGGTACACTTGGTTTGGCAAATCCTGTTATTTATTTGTTTCCTTTTCACTCACTTCAATAGATGTTGATACATAGTCTATGTTTCTTCATCAGGATTTGATTGCTTAAACTTATTGGGAAGATGACAAAAGAAGATGATCAAGTGACCCATGACATTATATTTGTTATTTCATTTGAGACCACAATGAAACTGATGATTCCATTTCTTTGAACAGGTCATCTAGGTCATTTTTTCCATTTTACCACAACTCTTTTCTGTCCTCTGGTTTCCTAGACAGTAGAAATGTCAGAATACATTTGGTTAAATAGCTCTGGTAGCAGGTTGGCTCATGGGTTGGTGGACAAAATCTCCATGTTGGGTACCAAGAATTTAATGAATGCTTGTAAGTGGTAATAAAACTCTGTGTGTATGTGTGTGTGTGTGTTAGCATATTCTGAATCACTTAAAAAGTAGAATATATTTGTACAAGACTGGTCGTTTTGTATTTTTTTTTATTGTCATCATGGCCAAATAATCATTGTCATCAACTTTCTTAAAACTTTACTCTTCCTTCCATACGCTAGTCTGCAGGATAAATAGGTTATTATTAACAGTTAACATTTCTATAGTAATTATTAAGTGCCAGGCTTAATTCTTATCTCATTTGATCCTCACAACAATCCAAGGAGGCAGGTGCTAGTATTATGATCATTTTTCAGATGAGGAAACTGAGGCAAACATAGATTAAGCAGCTTCCCCAGGATCACACAGATCATGAGTTCTTGTGGCTGTATTTGAACTCAGATCTTCCTGACTTCAAATCCAGTGTTTTTTGTACTATACTCCCTAGCTGTCTTATAACATTTATGGAAGAGGTTGAAGAAGTAGGGACATAATGTTTTTTTTTTAGTTTCCTCAAGAAGAAGAATGAAGAGATGAGATTATCATGGACTCTTGAACTTACTTGATTTTTGATACTTTGAAAATTATATTTCAATATAATTAAATTCTATATTTTATTTTATGTTTTTAAAAATAGGACTCTGAGAAGAGATCCATAGGTTCAGTCAGATTTCCAAAGGAGTCTATGTGACAAAAAGGTCAAGAACTCCTGAACTAGATATTCTTTATGATACTGTCATCTCTAAGATCTAGAATAATCTGTGAAATCTGGGACCATCTTGCAAAGACAATTTAATTTCTGATAGTTAGTGGACCTCAGGATGAAAGTGAGCTGTAGGTATATGTAATAAAAATGTGAAAAAGGAAGATGTAGGACTTAATACTGCTTTTCTTTAATAGCAGAGTGCATTTATGTATGGGAACAATTGTCTGAGCAATATAGAATATAAGATCCCACTGTATCTATTTGGTGAGTTCAATAAACCTTTTGATGTGGTAGAACAAAATGAAGACTTAAAGGCTCACGTTAAAATCCCCAGGCATATTTTAGAATCACAGAAGATTGTGTGACAGGAGTAAATACAGAGATGATTTCATTCTGGTATCTGCTGAGAATATTTACATCAAAGGAAACTGAAAATAGCACTTGTGCTCAGGAAGTACAGGGTGTTAAACAGTGTAATTGGAGATGTGCTACTCAGAGTTCAAATAATCTCCTGCCACTCCAATACCTCCTCCACAAAGTAACCAAAATAATAGCCTTAAGACACAGGACTGACCATGTAACTCTCCTGTTCCAGAAACTCTAGTGTTTCCCTTTTGCCTCCAGGATAAACACACATCTCTGTTTGACATTTAAAGCCCTTCACGAACTCCTGCTTACTTCTGCATATTTATTGTGCTTCTCCCCTTTCCATACTCTACATTTGAAATATCTCCCACTTTTGTCTACTTGTACAGATTGCCCTACCCTCTCCCTAAACCTACAAGACAGTGTCTCTTTGCCTCTACTTCTAGTATTAGTTTCTTTGAGAGCTCTGTTCAGGTGCAACCTCCTGTAAGAAGTATAAGAACCTATATGAACCTACTAATCCTCCCAATTCTTAGTATTCTCTCTGATCAAATTATATTTTATTGATTTGTATGTTTTTAGTTGAAATATCATATAAACTTGAGAGTACTACCTTTCTTTGATTTTTATAATAATCTATAATATCTAGCACAACTCCTTATACTTAGGTGATTAATAGATTCTTATTGAATTGAATTGATCTGTGCCTAAGTTTGAAGTGGATCAGGCTCGATCGAATTAAGGAAATTATTTTTATAGTTATTTTTGTTTTTAATGATACCAAATTGTTCACTGCTATAAATTGTAAATTTTTGAACAAGATAATTTCAGAAGAATAAAAATTATAGGTGATTAGTGGACAATGGAGAAGTCATGCTGGTTTTAAGTGATTTCAATATATTACACATCACACCTCCTTAAAACTTTGGGGTCAGGTTATCATTGGAAAAGTCAAAGGGAATGTGAGAATCATATCTTTGGACACCAAAAATCTGAACTTGAGAGCTTATTCTCCACTATTATTCCAGGATCACTGTGCATATCATTTAAACTGTACTGTAGCTCAACCCTTATGTATCTGTATTTACCTAGATGTTGGTTTCTCACAAAGGTTCCTTGTTTATTATGAATGTGTGGCATCATTGAAAGAGAAGTAGAATCATCTTTGTTATGAATGAAAGAATAAATGAATGGATCAATGAAACATTTGTTAAAGACTTCCTATGTGAAAAACATATCACTTGTGGATAGAAGTAGAAAAGTAAAAAAGTGACTTACTCTATCCAGGAGCCCCTATTTTAATGGGGAAGATAAGACATGTAGAAGGTTTCAGTTACAAGTAGAATGGAAAAATTCTGTGTCCTTACCATGCATCAGCAAAGAGGTATTAATGCCTCTTCATTAAGGTCATTTTCATTAGGAAATAACATCAATATCTAATGTTGAACCATTTGTCAGTGCTACAAACATTGGCAGAAAGAACTTTCTTTTTTGGGAATGCAATAGCTGGGGCTGTAGCTCTTTCAGAAACACCTGCCACACTATATCTCCACAGTGGTTCCTTCCTACAATGGTTGTTAGAGCACCAGATTGGAAACATTGCTATCCCCAAAGTTCCTGGGTTCAGGTTGCTGGGCTATGTATTTTGGGTTTGGAGGGGAAAATTGGGGTCAAGTTAATAATGACAGCGATTTAACTTGCTTTGCATGTAGTGTCTTCCTTTTTTTCTGTTAGGGCGCTTTGTTGTTTGAGTTAGTCTAGTTTGCTTGCCCTTAGTGTCATTGCTGGTTGGAAGTTAGTGGGAAAAGCTAATTTCTTCCCCTTAGCAATTTCCTCCCTGGATGCTGGCTGGAAGGAATAGGCTGGACATAGGACCAATAGACTATGAAGTACTACAACTTCTAGGGTACCTGTGCCTGACTTGAAGACAATTGTTAATAGTGGTGACAAGGAAAGTGGTGCTCCTATTTACAATTATTTCTTCTGTCATTTGTACAATTTCCTAGATTTCAGATTACTAGGACCAGGGATTGTAGGGCTTACTACTGTGTACTCACCATATCACAAAGCACAGTGCTAAGCATATAGAAGATACTTAAATATTTGGTAAATGATTCTGACTGCATTTATATAAATTATATCCTTTTGTCACCACCACCTAGTTGTAAATAACCCTGAAGTTTCCATCTCTTTTGAATCATCTCAAAGCAGATCCAAAAAATCCTATGTTTGAGAAACACTTCTCTAAATAAAATATAAAATTCATTGAACATTCAATCATTCAACAGTTCACTAAAGGAGAACTGTAAAAATATATAGCTAAGAAATCAAGGTTTTATCTTCCCTTTGCCATGTCTACCCTGCCCCCAATAAATCTCTTATTTAATATTGATCTAAAATGGAAAGTGATAAAGCAGTTTTTGTGAAGCTTTTTGTTTGTTGAGCTTTTATTTTTAAGGTATTCATGAGCTCGCTGTGCTTCCATACACAAGTGAAGTGAGGAGTCAGTAGTGATGAGACAAGCTCCAGTCAGATAAAGACACTTATCAAGTACCTACATCTTTTGCCTGAACAATTGTAAAAGCAAAAGAAATGCAACTCTATTAGCATTGGCAGAAGCTTTTAAGCTGCCTGCTGAATCCTAATCCTTGAAATGTTTGTCAGGAAAGAATGTGTGTTCAGAAAATTATTTGTTCTACATTTCAAGGGCAATATCATCCTACTTATAGATAGAACAAGTTTGGCTCATTGGACCATCATCATAAACAAGCATTGCAAGACAAGTCTCTGATTCAACTCTCATACCTCTCTGACTATTTATCTGTCTCTGTCTCTCCCCATGTTTTTCTGTCTTTTTCTGTTCATGCTCCTCCTCCTTTCTTCTCATGTATAAACCAAGGACACCTTCAAAAACTCAAGCACTATTAGAAAGCCAAGAATGATGTGAGAGCAAGGGTTATATTTACAGCATCACCTTTAAAATGAGAGAGACTGTTGTTGGGGTAAGATTTCCTTAGAAATGTAAGCCTCAGAAGGCATTCTATTAAAATAAAGGGCACCACAAGGGTCTTTGGTCAGTAATAACTAGCTTCTTCTTTCTTCAGAGCATAAAAATGGAACTCTGCTATAGAAAAAGTGTGTGTGTGGAGCAGGGGGAATTAGTGTTTTGGGGAAAAGTTTTCCTTTGGCTTCTTTTGCAGAGGTAGAGTTGGGTTCTCCTGGACTTGAAGAAATTTGAGAGGGCAGGATGCCAGCTTATTATCAAGATAAATTTAATTTATATCTGCATGGAATAAATTCTTTCAGAAACCTCAATACTTCCTTCTCTGGGGAAATGAGAAGTTGCCAAAGAGTTAGTAGATGTTACCTGGCACATTTTGTTCCCTCACCAACTGATTTTTTAAAAAAAACATTATTCATCATTTTCCATCAATAATCCATTTCAATAGGTATATAGATTTAGATCTGGAAAAGTCTATCTACTCCAATCTTTTAATTTTACAATTTAGAAAATTGAAATCAAAGGATGTGAAATATTTTATTAAAAGTAAGAAAAGCTTGAATTTAAATCAAGATCCTCTGATACCACAGTAAGTATTCTGTCAATTATTAAACAATGATTTAATGTAGTTAAAGAATCATTACGGTTGTTTAACTGGATTCAGCTATTTTCCTAAAACTCTTCTTTTAGTTCATGTATTACAAAAGTAGCTAAAATATGTCAATTTCTTATGCATAGGATACTAATTAGACATAGGGATGTATGGTTTCAATAAATTAATCAATTACATTAGTAAACATTTTTAAGCACCTACTACTACTATGTGTCAGGTGGCAGCTAGGTGATGCAGAGCACTGGACCAAGAGTCAGGAAGATCTAAGCTCAGTTCCAGCCTCAGTCACTTACTAGTTGTGAAGTGTGAGTCACTTAATCATCATCAGGTCACTTTTCTTATCTGTAAAATGCAGTGGAGAAGGAAATGATAAACCACTCCAATGTCTCTACAAAGAAAACTCCAAGTGGGGTCACAAAGCATTGGATACAACTGAAATGACTAAACAACAGCAAAAATTTACCAAGTCCTATTGTAAAGTGCTGAAGATATAAAGTTAGGCAAAAGCAGTTGACCTCAAGGAGAGCACAATATAATGGGAGAGATAACATAAAAACAAATATATGTAAGGCAAACTATTGTTATGGGAATCTGAAGATCTTCCCTGCCCCTGGGCCCTTTGCTTAAGTGGCTCTGAGAATCTTCCCTGATTTGAAAGTATACTCTGCCTCCTAATAGGCTGAATGTGGTCACATGGAGCTTGTGGCAGGAGGCTTGTTTTTGGGGAATGTCTTCACCTTGTTGCTTTGTGATTGGGCAGTGTGCCAAGAGGGCTGTGACATTCTCTGATTCAGGGGAAGGCTATATATACCCTGATGTGAGGTTTTGCTTTGGGGTTCACTTTGAGAAGAGCTGTGTGATTTGGCCAGACAAGACTCTGGGAAGCTGTTGAGCTCCCTGGCTTTGAAAAACCCAGATGTTGGTGCTTCCCTCTCTGGTAACTGAATAGGAATGGATGTAATGGTCAGATGGTCTGCTCATCTGTTTCTCTGTTTGCTTGTAACTTCTGTTTGTAACTTGTTTATATTCTCTGACTTTTCCCCCTGAACTAGGTAAATAATATGTATTTGACTGATTAAAATGAGACCATTAGCCCATTTTGAGTTGCTTTCCTTTAGACAAGCAGATCTAAGAACCTGTGCTATCAGCCACTTTGGGTATGCTAGGGTTCTTGCTGACACAACTATATGCAGTATTGATAGGAAATAATAGAGGAAAGACATTAAGAGGAGTCAGGGAAGATTTCCTGTAGAAGATGAGATTTTTGGTCACACTTAAAGAAAGTCAGGGAGAACTTTACAGGCATGGGAAGCAGTCAGAGAAAATGCCTAGAGCATTTTCTAAAGAGAAACTGTCATATTTGTGGAACAGCCAGGAGTCCAGTGTCACTGGATTAAAGAGTATATGGTCAGGGGAAAGATTTAAGAAGATTGTAAATATAGGAGGGGGCTAGTTATGAAGACCTTTGAATGCCAAACAGAGTACTGTGTATTTTCTCCTTGAGACAATAGGGAATCACTGGAGTTTATTGAGTGAAGATTGGAGGGGTTATATGATCTGATATGTACTTTAGGAGAATCTCTTACATGGATGAATGGAGGATGGATAGGGGTAGGGAGAAACTTGACTATGATAAACAGGCTATGACAATAGTCCAGATGCAAGATTCTGAAAGTCTTTACTAGAGTGGCAGCAGTGTCAGAGGAGAAAAGGGGGTATATTTAAAGAAGGACATATTGAAAATGGAATCAACAGACCTTGGCAACTACTTGGGTATGGACTCCTAGTCCCTAGCCACTGAGAGGATGATATTGCCCTCTTGAGTAATTGAAAAGGTAGGAAGAGGGGAATGTTTAGAGTAAAAGTTAATTAGATCAGTTTTAGACATGTTGAATTTAAGCTGTCTACTCGCCTTCCAATTCATCATTTCTGAAAGACAATGGGAGATGCAGGTCTGAAGATTAACAGAGAGGCTGGGACAGAATGTGTAGATTTGAGAATCATTTTCTTGTTCAGTCATTCAGTCATGTCTGATTCTTCATGATTCCATAAACAAGAGCACACTAGATCCTTCTATCCTCTCCAATTTTTCAAAGCCTGTTCAAGTTCAGCAGCATAGAGATGGTAATTAGATCCATAGAAGCTGATGAGATCACCAAGTAAAATAGCTTAGAGGTAGAAAAGAAAAGAGTACAGAACAGAACCATAGGGACACCTATAGTTAGAAGGTTTGATCTGGAGGATGATCAAAGGATTCAGAGGAGGTAAGCAGAAGAAAAAGAGGAGAGAGTCATGCACCAAAAAAGGTGGAGAGAAGAGAGAGTATCAAGGAGGAGAGAGTGATCAACAGGGTGAAAGACTATAGGACAATGAGTATTGAGAAATGACCCTTTGGGGGGCGGCTAGGTGGCTCAGTGAATAGAGCACTGGCCCTGGAGTCAGGAGGACCTGAGTTCAAATCCGGCCTCAGACACTTAAACACACAAAAACACTAGCCATTTGACCTAGGGCAAGTCACTTAACCCCAACTTCCCTCCAAAAAAAAGGCAAAAAAAGAGAAGAGAAATGACCCTTGGATTTGGCAACTAAAAAAGTTATCAGTACTTATGGAGAGAGAAGTTTTGATGGAGTGATAAAATTGAAAGTCAAATTTTAAGCGTTAAGAAGAAGGTGATAGGAGAGAAAGTGGTGACACCAATTATAGATGACCTTTTGGCAGAGTTCAACTGCAAAGGATGAAAGAGATAGGAGAAAAATATACTGGAGATAGAAGGATAAAGTTAGGGATGTTAATTTTGTTACTGTACCTACCCCTCAAAAAAAAGAAAGAAAGAAAAGAAAATATGTTTAATATATACTCTGACTCCATTCATTCTCTATCTGGAGTATATCATCAAGAGTTCTTTTGGGAACTCTGTTTGACATCATGTTGATCAAAGTTCCTAAATATTTTCAGAGTTGATCATTACAATAATTTGGTATTGTACAAATAGTTCTCCTGATGCTGTTCACTTCACTTGGCATCAATTCATATACATCTTCCTATGTTTTCTGAAACCATCCTCTTCATTTTTTCTTGTGGTAAACTAGTGTTCCATTCACTAATTGATGATCCTCTCCTCCTTTTGTAATTCTTTGTCTAGACAAACTTAGCTATTGTAAATATGTTTTCTGTCTATCAGTTCTTTTCTTCTTTCTTTGATTTGAGTTTAGACCTTGTAGCAATATTATTAGAAGTATGTATAATTTTTAATAGCTTTTTTAGATATAGTTATTTTCCAGAGTGGTTTGACCAATTCAGATTTCCACCAAAGTAAAATTAAAGTTGCTATTTAAAGGAAGCTAAGTGCTACACCTAGATTCAGGGAGAACTGTGTTAAGATTTGGCATTGGACACTATTTATGTATTCCTGGGCAAGTCATTTAAGCTCTATTTGCCTCATTTTCCTCAATTGTAGATGGTAATAACAGCACCTAAGTCCATGTGTTCTGAGGATCAAAGCTCTTAACATAGTACCTCGCACATACTAGGAATTACAGAAATGCTTATTTCCTTTCTGCTTTTTCTCTATTTTCCCACAGTCACTCCAGTATTCATCATTTTCCTTTTTTAAAAAAAGCAATTTAACCAAACTGATGGGTATGTGATGGTATCTTAGAAGTGTTTTAATTCACATTTCTCTAATTATGAGCAATTTGAACATTTTTTTCATATTTATAAAAATTATCTTCCACTCCTCACTCTCCCTCACCACATATATCCCATCAGTTGTTCAATCTTAGAATTTCTAGCTGTGTGTTATCTTTCATGAACAAGCCCCTTTCTTTACTCACACAGATAACACTTTAGTTTGGGATCCTCATCACTTATCATCAACATTATTCCATAAACCTACATATTGATATCCTTTACTTGAGTCTCTCCTCTATCTATTGCATCCCATATTCTACTGCCAAATTGATTTTCCTTAAAAGTAGATCACATCATCTCAGTCCATGCATTAGTCAATATCAGTGACTTCCAATTGTCTTTAGATTAAAATAAAAACTCTTATGTTTACCTTTTAAGGGGATATACAACCTGACAATGACCTGTCTTTTTAGTCTTATTGAGCATTACTATCCACCATACCACCTGCAATGCAATCTAAACTTTCCTTCTCTTTTCTCATAGACAACATTCTACCTCCTATCTCCATGCTTTCTTTTTTACTATCTTGACGTCTTGACCTCCAATTCAGAAAATCTCTCTCTTCCTTTAAGGAATTACTAAAGAACTAGTTTCTACATAAAGCATTTCTTGTTTTCCTCAACTGTTAGTATTATACTTTGCTGGACAAAGAACAATAAAGAACAGCCCCATTCCGGACTACTTTGTATTTAGCTACTTTGCATTTAGCTACTTTGCATTTATTTGCATGAATTCTTTTTATTTTTAGTGTGTGTATAACATGTAATATGTGAACATGTAAATGTGAACAAGTGTGGTATGTCTATATGTGCATATTTGTATGTGTTTATAAAGGTACTTGTATAGATGTATGTGAATGTGTTAATTGAATTTAGGTACTTTGCAAGTAGAATTTGTTTCATTCTTTGAAGTTTTATCTGTAGCACTGAGCATAGTTTCTTGTACTTTTGTAGGTGTTTAATAAAGCCTTATTGACTGATTGATGTAACAGCAATTAGTTTAGCAGATAATTAGCACTGAGTAACTTAGGTCTAAGTATGGAAGGTATAAATCCTGTCCTTTGTTGAGAAGATGTGAACTCCCCTGTTGACGTGGAAGAAGGGGATTGGCTGAGATAGGAGGCCAGTGTATATATTTAAGCAAGAATTCCAGAGACAGAGGGACAGAATTAGAATTTCCTGGTTGGAGGAAGCAGAATTGTCTCAGCATCTGGGAGGTAGGCTGCTGGACTGAAGAACTGAGTTGAAGTTTTTTTGAGTGAAGAGAGAGAGAGAGAGAGAGAGAGAGAGAGAGAGAGAGAGAGAGAGAGAGAGAGAGAGAGAGAGAGAGAGAGAGAGATTTTCTCTCCCAGCATCTGGAAGCTAACTGAGGAAAGAGATGGAGTTTTCCTGAGACCAGAATCTAGTGAAGGCCACCCAGAAGTCAATATTCCTTCTGTGTCCTAGGGCCAGCTGAACTGCTGGAGGACTGAAGAAGCATGACCAGGATAAGACTTTATTTGTTTATGGCCTGGCTGATCCTTGAGTTTGAGGTAAGAGAGGTGGTGAAGCGTTTGAGATGTGTTCAACCCTATGAACTGCAGTGTGTGCCAGGGACTGCCCTGAGGACTGGACAAGAACCTGGAAGCTGTCTACCTCTGAGGACTGGATGAGAACCTGGCAGCTGTCTGCTTCTGAATTCAGGTGACTGTTTGGTGGATTCAGGAGGGTGCTGGGACCATGTAAGGGGATCCAGGTAATCAGAGAGACCACTCATAGTCAAGATGAAGAAAAGCCCTCCCCTTGGATGAAATTGAGGTTTGGTGGACACCGAGGGGTGGAGGGCTTTTGTGGTTTTCTAGTGACCGTACTTAGTGATTAATGCTATTTAGTAATTGGGAATCTAGATTAGTGACTGATTAAGTTAATGGTTGCCCCATGAGTAGAAGACTGATATATTGTGAATTGATTGAATGACTAAGTGAGGAGGGTTTCCCCCTTAGGGAAGCCAGAAGATTATTCTTTTGTTCCTTGCTCTAAATATTGTGGCCACTGTAGTGAAAACTGTGTGGCCTTTCTAATGTTGAGCACGAACACTCTATTGTGATTTTCTGTGATAAGGTGTAATGTTGTGAATATTATATTGTGATATATTGTGAATATTTGCCTTGATTTATAATGGAATAAACAAAGTGTTCACTATTACTGTGTAATTCAAACCTTAAAAGCTGTTCACAGTAGCATTCTTTTGGGGCATTGCAATGGATTATATTGATTAATGTCTTATCTCCTCCTTTATTTATTTTGATTATATTTCCCAAAAGGTGGGACTCTTTAATTTTTGCCCTGTGAAATTTTCGTTTTGATTTCTTGAAATAAAGCTTTGAAAAGAAAAAAAATACATTGTGTTTTCAAAGGAGCTACTAGACTTGCCTTTAAACATGTATTACTCTGGCTTTCATCGAATGGCAAATAATAACTACCAACCCAGGCCTTTCTGACTTATTGTTCAGGTTTTGTTGACTTAGAATAAGTATAAATAGCAATTGTTTCCTTTTTTTGTCAGAAACTTAGAGGGTTTTCTCCTCCTAGATTGATAGCTTTGGTATGGTAAATTATCCATTCTTTTGTCTCAATTTTTGCCTAGACCTTAGGTGTTGAATGGGTATGGCCTCAGACAAACTAAGACCTGGGGGAAAAATGTTAATTTAGAAGGCTACTCTATGTATCCTGAACCTTTATCAGTTATCTTGACCTTTGTGTGGACACTGGACTCTGATAACAGGAGGAGAGTGACCTTGTGCGGCTCTCCATCACTTAAATCTAGCTCATGTGAACATTAAAATATCACTCTCGATGTAACTGGTCCTTTTCAAGAAAAGTAAACAATAGAGAAGAGAGAATATCTAGTGATTTTATATTCACTAAAGAATCTAATACAATAATGATATATAATAGCTGTCTGATAAATGTTTGTCTATGTAGCTTAGTGAAATTAAGTTTTTTTTTTAATCACAAGGCTAGAGGGAGGGGCATTGTGGGCCACAGAAATAGCTAGAATGACTAAGAAGTCTATTAATGTCTTTTCTTACTAAAAGACTTCTGTCAGCCTCTGTGTGCATCCTTATGTAGTTAGCTCATGCTTGATTATTTCAAATGTCATTGAAGTCTACTCATTCTCAATTTGTGCATTTATAAAGCATACCTCTGGTGTGAGGGCTGCTGAGCACTTTTCAGGGCTGTTCTCCACCTTTAGTGTACACTTGTTACCCAGCTCTTGCCTCTGAATGCAAGAAACTATAATATAGGTAAAAGCCACACCTCAGTAAAACTATTTTGGCAGATGGGCTAAACCAGGTTGGGGGTAACCAAAGGGCCTCAAAACTGTAAGTGAGTTAGAAGGGTACCTGCCCCAAGTATGTAAAGACTTCCCAGGCAGAATAGGAGAATATAAAGAATTTGTTTCAACTAGCCATGGAAGCAAGGAAGCTCTACCAGCCACTTGGATAAACAGCATGACTCTGGAAAAGAGAGTGAGACTGATGCTGTCATGTAACTCTGCTTCAATTAAATCAAATTTATACATGAGTCAAATGTAATCACCCATACCATGTTACCATTTTACTTATGTCAAAGTTTTATGGCAATAGGCAAGTGGTGAAGCCACAAGTGTTGATACACTGGGAGCTATAGTCATAACCCTGCACACAGGCAGGCCAGGCCATAGGGTTGTCTTCTCACTGGGCTGAAGTAGCAGTGGGATTCAGCAGCTCCATGGGCATCTGAGAAGCTTTAATGAAAGTCCACACTGTTCACCCCCTACTGTGAGGAAAGTGCTAGAAAAAGTGCCCTAAGAATTGTCTGCTTTACCTAACCTAACCCTGACCTACTTATACTGTAGCAGGTGGCTATTCTACCATATGCTCAAAACACATAAAAATGTACAAAATATTTTGCAAAGATGATTTCTCTCCCTGCTGGAACATGAACACTCATATGGACAACATGAAATCTAGTAGACCTAAAATATGAACAGGCTTGTTTTGAATGAACTCAGCAGGTATGGCATCCAAATAGAGGCCCTGAATGATATAAAGTTGACAAAGAAAGTCCCACTTTCTGAAGTTAGATCTAGATACAGGTTTTTCCTGAAGTGGTCACTGTGATGAGTAGCACTAGTGTAAAACTGGTGTGGTGTTCTCATTTTACTTTTGATGGAGTTAAATGCTGCTTTCTTGGAAGTACATGAGCTATTTTGCTGGTAAATCCTACTGAATTCTCTTTATTCATTTAGTAATTTCTGAATTTCACGGTCATTTTTATCAAACCAGTCCTGGTGTTTGTGAATGTTCTAGGCCAAATGAGTAAATGTGGTGTTGTTTACCAGATCCCTGAAAACTGCCAGTTCCATTTCAGCTCCACTGTTGCCTACCATGTATTGGCTCAGTTTTCCCTCCAAGTTTGTAAGAAACTGTTCATGCAGGGAGACACACTGTAATCAGTTGAAATTAAGTCTCCTGTTAGACATCTTGCCTTCAGGTCATTGCTTTTGCTGAATGTCAGTGTTTAGCTTGGAAAGGATCAGTCTATGATCTGTCTTGAGCTCTGGGGCTGGGGTTCCACTGTTCATACAATAACTGATTGAAATCTTTTAGGTCATATGGCAAGAGAAGTTTATCCTCTGGGAGTTCAAGGATGCCTATATTGTCATCAGGTTGTCCTGTGACAACCACAGGGGAGTCTCTATCTTAGTCATTGCCTTCAACATTCTTGCCAGAGTCCTCCTTAATAGGCTGATACTTCATCTTAAAGATTGTCATCTAACCAAGAGCCAGTGTGACTTTAGAAAAGGCTGATGAATAGTTGACGTAGTGCTTGCTGGTGCAGTGAATAGAGCACCAGCCCTGGAGTCAGGAGGACATAGTGCTTGCTGCCCAATAACTCCAGGACAAATACCAGAAGCAGAACAGAGATTTCTACATAATGTCCATGGATCTGACCAAGGACTTTAATACTGTCAGTTGAGAGGGTTTGTAGTAAGTCATGACAAAATTTGGTTGCCCAAAGAAGTTCATTGTATGCCAGTTTCACTATGTTATTTCATGATATTATTTCATGATGTCATGCTCACACAAATTCTAGATAATGGGCAAGGCTCTGATAATTTGCTGATCACCCATGGAGTGAAACAAGACAATGTACTTGCTCCCATTCTTGTTAGCATAACATTTTCGGCAATGCTATCAGACACCTTCAATAAAGATGAAATCAACATCAAGCCACCACACAGAGGGTTCGTTATTTAACTTGAAAAGGTTACAAACTGAGACAAAATTGGAGGGAGTGTTGGTGCTTGACTTTTTGACCTTATGTGATTATACATTCAATGCAGCCACTGAGGTTGAGAAGCAACATGGTATAGATTGATTCTCTGCTGCTTGTGCTCATTTTGACCTTACAATTAACTCCAAAAAAAAAAAACCCAGAGGGTCTTCACTAGTCAATCCTGCACTGTCTACACATTGAACTTTTGATTACAGCAAATCAAGAAATATTCAGTGCCGTGGATATGTTCACTTACCTTGGCAGCATGCTTTCCAGTGATGTACATATAGATGAGAAGACTGATGTGCACTTTGACAAAACCAGGTCAATGTTTGGGAGGCTCCAAAAAAAGTGTGGGAGAGAAGAGAAGGGTAGGTTGTCTACCAAACTGAAGATCTACAGAATCACTGTGCTGGTCTCATTCATAATTGCATGCCTATGAAACCTGGACAGTATGCTAGCATCATGCCAGGAAAATGAATTGCTTCCATTTGAATTGTCTTAAGAAAATTCTGAAGATCATCTGGTAGAATAAGGTATCAGAAACTAAAGTCCTTTCTCAAGCTAAACTGTCAAGTATTCAATAACTCTACTACTGATGGTCCAATTCTGGTGGGCTGGTCACCTTGCTCAACTGCCTAAAGTACGCTTGCCTAAAAGACCACTTTATGAAGACCTCATACAAGGCAAGTATTCACAAGAAGAAGTGATAGAAGGACACTTACATGGTCTCTCTGAAGTGCTTTTGAATTGATTATAAGATGTAGAAGACATTGGCACAGTATTGTGCAGTACAATGTACCTATATTAAACAAGGCCATTGTGCTGCATGAAAAAAGCAGAATTGCAGTAGCTTAAAAGAAATGTGAGATGTGAAAATGTAGAGACATCTGCATTCCAAATGTTAATATGGACTATTAGTGCTCAGCCTTTGGTAGAGCTTTTCATGCTATTGGTCTCATTAGCCACAGGCGGATACTCTGTACCATGACCCTCAACTTAGTGATGCCATTTTGATCCTCTTTATGTATAAAGGACAACAACTTATAGAGTGATCCATATCCCTTAATCTATCAAAGTATAAAGCCTAATCAATATCTCAAAGAATGCTATAAAGCTCTTAGAAAGACCATTCATATGTATAGTTTCATCTCTTCAATTTGGAGCCAACACTGAATAAAATTATAGTTGGAAACAAGGAACAAGAGTACATGCTCTTCTGATTCCTTTGTTTACTAACTCACTTCGTATATTGTCCAGAAAGCCTTAAATCATATTAATAAGATAAACCTCTCTAAATTAAAACCCAGGCCTGGAATGGTAGATGGGCTAAATGGATGTGATACTTTAGTGTGGGCCTAGTGAATTATCATTTTTGTTCAACAGAGTAAGTAGCATTAGGTTTCCATTTTACCCTGATAGAATGGCAAACCTTGAAATAACAGATTTGGAAAATTAAAATAGTCAATGTCCTTTGATATATATTAAAAATAAAATCTGCTTTTATTTTCTGAATGTGGCCATGTTTAAAATATGTTCCATGACAACAGCAGAAGGTAAGGTTACTGTAAACTTTCTGTACATTTGTACTACATGATTCTCTCATCTGTTTAGATTAAAATATAAAAATATCAGCTACAAAAGACTGCTGCCTTGATTTTCCGCATTCCTTACCATAAGGATTATGCTTTGATACTGTCCCACCTCTGTATTATCTCCTTTGTTAGGAGTATTTATCCATAAAACCCTTATTATCTATATGTCCCAAAGAATATTTACCTGCATATCAGTCACTTGGTTAGTTGAATTTGTTGCCTAAATTTTCTTCATATGTTCAGGTAAGCTTTTATCTGTATGACAAATAAGAGGGCTCTAAATTATTTAAGCATCATTCTATAGCACCCAGTAAATAGATGCCTAAATACTTAATCAACAACAACAGAAACAATGATGATGATGACCACAATAGCATATATGAACTGTTATTAATTAGTGATGAGATGTGAAGAGAAAATAATAGAAGTGGCATAAAATGTGCCATGTTACAAAATGTCAAACTATAACATTAATAAGCATGTTACTCCTCTTACCTGGCTCTCAATCCTGAACTATGGTAGACTGTTCATTCATACTCTCAAGTCTCCTGTCCATGAGGCCCCTGTGGTCTATGACCACAGGCCCTCCAGGTTGCCTCCTGTACTTAAAGGCAGGTGCCCTGTACTCACCAGCCCACTCTGCAAGTAGCCTCTTGTTTTCCTGTGTCAGTTTATTCATTGTCAAGTTCATAGAATCATAGATTTATATACAAAAGGAATTATTTAACTGACCTTGTTCATTCCCTTCATGATGCATTTTTTTTTAACATTTTATATAGTGAGACCCAGAGTAGTTAAATGATTTGCCCAGGATCAACTAGGAAGCTAAGTAATTGAGTCAGGAACTAGGTACTCCAACTCCAAATATAGCATTATTCCTATTGTCACAGTAAGTTAATTGTGTCTTCCCTGGTTTCTAGACAATCTATTATTTAAAATGAAGAAACACAAATTCCACCTATAGAATTGGTTTTCTCATATTAAGAAGTGTCAGAAGGAATATTATTCAAGTTCTAAGATTTTCTGTGACATAACCTGTCCTTATTTCCTCTTAAAGGCATTTGAGAAGTAACACACTGCTATTCTTGAGTCTCTATTTCCTACTAATTTTGTCCTTCCATCAGTGTTTTGGGAGTCATCTTTTAAACTCCGGAAATCTTGAGTTCAAGGCAGAGATTAAAAAATAGAACAAGGTTTCAGAAGATTCTCTAAATAAACAACATCCCTTCCAACTGTGAAGACAGGTTTAATCCAGGATGAAAGAGTTAGAGATGCAAGAAAAGGCTTTTATATTTATGAAAACATAGACATATATTGGCTACTGACTGTGGTTGGTAAGGTAACCTGTTAAGGGAGGGGGTTATTCCTTCAGTGGTGTCTTGCTCAGATCTTTATTCAGTGCTTCATGTGGCATTGTTATAGGCATAAAGACAGGGCTCAGTGGGAATAAGCACCAGGTGTCATCTCCCACTTTTAAAAGTGAACTTGAAAATCTATTGAAGTTATATTCATTTTTCCTGAAATGAATGTTTCGGGAATTTAGACTACAAAGGTGAAAAATATCTTGTAGTCCAATATTGCTTAAAAGAGATAAGACATCATTTCAATGTATGTAAATATTTTTAAAATACAAACATAAAATTGTAGGACTTCTGTAGGACTTTGGACTTAATTCGTAATAAAATTATAAGATTTATTTCATTTGTCATTGACTTTTTCACATAAGAAATCATTTCCAGCTGAGCATTTTATGGGGCTGTGAGGTGGACAGGAAATTACTCACTGGAATATTTCAAAATACTACTGAGAGAGAAAAGGCCTTTGTTTTTGTTTAGAGTAAAAATAAATCTTTGACAATTTATCATACATTTGGAAAATTTCAGAGATTTTCTGCATTTTATCTATAATGTTATATACTTTTAAATGATTACTTATTAATTCTAGTGTCACCACTTTTTAATATTTATGTGTTTTCATTGGGGACATTTGGTTGTCGTCCTCTATTCTAGTAAAAATTGAACTTTCAACTTGTTTTCTTTGTTTTTTTTTCTTTGTTTTTCTTCAAAGAAATATGCGTGTGTAATTTATACACATATATATTTGCATTACTCTCTGTGTATGTGTGTATAGAGTCACTCTTTCAGTTAACACAGTTATTGAATGTTTTATGATGCTCTTTGGCTCTCCCTCCATTGTGATCTTTCATAGTTAAGGTTAATTAAAGGAAACATGAATTGATCTAATTACTTTATCGGAGCTCTGAGGGTCTTAGGTTGCCTACTTTTTGCTTATAACTTGCCTAGCTAAAGTCAGAGTTGATCTCTGATTATAGCACCTCATATAAATTAAACCTAACCCATTTTTGCGACTCATTCAGGCATCAATCTATCTTATCCTCTTAAATTCTTCTTTTCCAGTCATATCTGGTTTCTTATGTATAGGCTTAGCCAATATGTCAAGATTTATATCCTCTTCTCTATCCAAGTACAGGATGCTCTTATGTTATCTTATAAAATATTTTTTCAAGGCTTAGTATGTTATTGCAAATACTATCAAGGGGCCTCTGTATGATCTCAGAGAGGTAAAAAGTTGAATGCTTGATACTTCCATAATTATATTGCCACATAGAAGGGTCTTTATGTAGTATGCTTTGTAAATATTTTTTTAAACCAAAAACTAGCATCATTTGCAATGAAGAAACACTAGAAGCTTTCTAAATAACAGTAGAAGAAAAGAAAGGATGTACCCTTTTTCTCATTATTTACATATTTATAGATATACTTGCATTAATAACTACAAGAGAAAAAAATTAAGAACTAAGCCTTAGCAAAGAACAAATAGAATTACTCTTCCCTGCAGAAGACATGATGGTCTACTTTAAAAATCACAGGAAATAAGCAAAGAAACCAAGTGAGATAGTTAGTAGCCTTGGGAAAATAGTAGGATATAAAATAAATCCACAAAATAATTAGCATTCCTATAAAAGAATAAACCCCAAACCCAAAGGAAATAATATGAAGAGATATTTCATTCAAAATTGTCAATTTACCAAAACATAACCAATGCAGAGAAACACAATTATAAAACACTGTCTAAAGAAGTAAAGGTAGACATATAAGATAAGACATATTTAAAACTCATAATTGGGACACACTAATATAATCAAAATCACAATGCTACATTAATTTATTGTGCTACTCCAGTAAGATACCTAAAGATACTATAGATCAAAACAAAATAATAATAATAAATTTCATTTGATGGAACAAAAAAAAATCTAAATTATCAAAGAAATTCTGGGAAAAAGTGCCATGAAGAGGATGACATTTCCACCTCACTGCATTTTCAAGAAACACTAGAGGGGGAGGAGCCAAGATGGATGAGAAAAAGCAGGTACTTACTTCAGCTCATCCCCAATTATCTCAAATACTTGAAAAAAAGGACTCCAAACAAGTTTAGGATCTATACAACAAAATGACAGAATGAAATATATCTCCAACTGAAGAAAGCCTGGCAAACTGAAAGAAAGGGTTATCATACTAGGCTGGGAGCAGAGTACAGTCCTGAGTGGATTGCATCAGTAAGGACCAGCACCACAGACCAACATGAGCAGACCTTAGGGGATCAAATCACTGGTACCTGTAGCAGATTCCAAACTTCTCAACCCATAAACATCAAAATGAAAGCAAAAGGTCAGTGGGGAAACTGTTGGAAACAGAGTGTGGACTGGCCCCTGTGACTAGAGTGGTGGAGGCGCCTGGTGGCTGTAGTTGCTGCTGCTGCTTTGCAGCTTCTTTCAGAGCTCCAGGCCCACAGATGGTAGGGGGACAGAGAAACTGACCAGAGGGCAACTTCAAGAATCTCTTTGCTGGCACTGAGGCAGGATTCTCTTGCTTTGCCCTACTTGGATCTGGTTTGTAGCCTCGGGTGGCAGTCCTGGGGTAAGGAGTTCTGGTGTGGCAGAGCTTGGTGAGGCTGTGGAGGGGCATCCTCCTCACAGTTCTGAGGCAGGTGCTTAAAAGAAGCTCTGAAAACAGCTGCGCAAAACCCCAGAAAATTGGGACACAGTACACTCCACTCTGGAGGCAGAGCTCTACCATGGCAAACAGCTGAAAAGTCAAGTATTTGATTGGCAAAACTAGCTAAAAGAGGAAGAGAAATCAGACTATAGAATATTTTCTTTAGTCAGAAAGTGGATCAAAACATAGAACTAGAAGAATACAACAAAGACAAAATTCCTACATCAAAAGCCTCCAAGAAAATTATGAATTGGTCACAGGCCACAGAGGAGCTCAAGAAGGATTTTGAAAATCAAAGAAGAGCAGTAGAGGAAAAATTGGAAAAAGAAATGAAAGTGTTGCAAGAAAATAATGAAAAGTCAACAGCTTTCAAAAGGAGACCTAAAAATGACTGAAGGATATAACATCTAAAAAACAAACTAACTCAAATGGCAAAAGAGAGCCAAAAAGCCAAGGAGAAGAAGAATGCTTTAAAAATCAGAATTGGTCAGATGGAAAAGCAACTTCAAAAGCTCAATGAAGAAAATAATTGCTTCAAAATTAGATAGAAGCAATTGAAAGCTAATGACTTTATGAGAAATCAAGATATTATAAAACAGATACAACTGAATGAGAAAATAGGAGGCAATGTGAAATATCTCATTAAAAACACTGACCCAGAAAACAGATCCAGGAGAGATAATTTAAAAATTATTAGACTATAAAAGCCATTATCAAAAAAAGAGCCTAGACATCATCTTTCAAGAAATTATCAAGGAAAACTGCCCTGGCATTCTAGAACTGGAGGATAAAATAGAAATTTAAACAATTCATCCATTTCCTCTTGAAAAAATATCCCCCAAATAAAACTCATCGGAATATTGTACACAAATTCCAGAGTTTCCACATATGAAGAAAATATTACAAGCACTCAGGAAGAAACAATTTGAGTATTATGGAAACACAATCAGGATAACTCATCATCTATAAGCTTCTACACTAAGGGACTGAAGAGCTTGGTATTTGATTTTCCTGGAGGTCAAAGAAGTTAGGATTAAAACCAAGAATCACCTAAAAAACAAAACTGAGTATAATATTTGAGGGCAAAATAGGATATTCAATGAAATAGGGGACTTTCAAGCATTCTTGATGAAAAGATCAGAGCTGAACAGAAAATTTGACTTTCAAATACAATAAGTAGGAGAAGGATGAAAAGGTAAACAAGAAAGAGAAATTATAAAGAATTTATTAAAGTTGAACTGTTTACGTTCCTAAGTGGAAAGATCATATTTGTAACTTGTGATAGTTTTCTCAGTATGACTATAGTTGAAGGACTATGTATGCATGTATACATATATACATATGTATAGGTGCATGTATGTGCAGATAGATAGATGATGATGATGATGATAGATAGATAGATAGATAGATATAGATAAACATGTATGTGTGTATATGTATACATAGAGGGCATAAGGTGAGTTGAATATGGAGGGAAGAAACCTAAAAATAAAGAAGAGAGACAGGAATATATTGGGAGAAGGAGGAAGGGAGAGATAGAATAGGGCAAATTATCCTGCAAACAAGAGTCAAAGAAAATGCTTACAATGGAAGGAAAGAGCAGGGGGGTGAAAGGGAATGAGTCAATCTTATTCTCATTGTATTTTGCTTAAGAAGAGAATCACATACACACTCACTTGGGTATCTTACCCTATAGGAATTTAGTGGAGAAGGGGAGTAGATGGGGAAATAATAAATGGGAGGGCAGATTGGGGGAGGGGTAGTCAGAAGCAAAGACTTTTGAAAAGGGACTGTATCACAGGAGAAAATAGAATATATGTGGGATGGGATAGGATGAAGGAAATTATAGTTAATCTTTCACAACATGACTACTGTGGAAATGTTTCGTACAACTTCACATGTATAACCTGCATTGTATTGTTTGTCTTCCCAGTTGGAGTGGGTGAGGAGGGAAGAAAGGAGAGAATCTGGAACTCAAAGTTTTAAAAACAAGTGACAAAATATTGTTATTACATGCAACAAGGAAATAAGATATTCAGGCAATGAGGTATAGAAATCCATCTTGCCCTACAAGAAAGTAAGGGGGAAAAGGGTGGGGGATATATGAGAGGGCAGACTGGAGGAAAGAGTAATCAGCATGCTTGCCATCTTGGAGTCTGAGTAAGGGAATGACTTGGACCTGAAAATCGTGTGGAAATGAATGCTGAAGACTAAAATAAATGAATTCTGCCAAAAATAACATAAAAAGAGATAATAGTCAAAGCTGTTTGGCACTAGGTAAGACTATAGCACAATAAAGTAGAATCACAGTCTAATTAAATAACCAATTTTTAAATAAACTTAATAGCAAAATTACCTCAGGACCAAAACTCTAACCTGACAATAACTGGTGTGGAAACTAGAAAGTAATTGAATAAAACTACGTTCAAACCAGTAGCTTGCACTACATATGTTACATTTTTCATAAATACTCAAAATGTTCAAAGTGATCTGTGATCTCATTGATTCAGGAATTTCCTCCAAAGCTACAAATTATAATCCCTATATGCTTGCCTGTCCTGGGTGACTTTTGTCCGTGTTCAATGTGCTAGAAATTATCCTCACTCTCTCCTGAGTGAGATACTCTTTTTTAAAGGTACCAGTAGAAAAATACAATTGTCTAACTACAATCTTTCCCTCTTTATGCACATTTTGCCCATCCTCTCTTTCTAATTATTCAATTTCTTGATGATGTCTGTCATTATCTCCTGTTTTCCTTTGGAGATCTTTCTTGAGTTCATATCGCAACCTGCTCACACCCACTATCTGCCTCTCTATTGTCTATTGTCTGATAATCATTTTCAGTTCTTTGGAGGATGCAATGTTCCACGTTTTGTTGAAATATTGCATTGCTAACATGTTAGTATTGAAAAGATAAGTCTCTACTTTCATGGGAAGCTAGAAGTCATTAAAGAACAGCAATTTCTTAAAAGAAATCACCCCATTTTAGTCCTTTTCATCTCTGGACCCAGCTCATTGTCTATTTGTAATATCTCTTCTAGAAATCCATACTATTGGGAAAGCTCTGGAGTGTGTACTTTCAAATTCATGTTGACATTTGGATGATAAATACTTTTTATCCACTTGCTCGTTCTTATGTGGATGGGCTGACCAAACTTCTTTGAATGATTGTAATTCTCTTCTAAGAGACTCTGTAATACATTCAGACTTGATGTACTCAGCACAATGTCATCTGCATACAGGAATATCTGCAGGATCTCATCATTTAGAACTAATTCCTCCTTAAAATAAACTCTACATAGTGATGAATATCTTTAATGAGCTCATAACTCTCTATTTTATGTCAATCTTGGGGTTTATTATGAGCAAATTAAATTTTAAGCTTCTTGAAGTATGTGGGAGTGTCTTTTACTTTTATTGATTAATTGGTTATTAAAGATTAAAAAATAAAATATGAACAGCATGCTTATGCCTGAAATTGCTTCAGTGTTTTCCAGGATGAGATTTTGTGGTATTCAAAAATACCAAGTCCAAAAGTTGAAGTCACCAAAGCAAGCAAAAAAAAAAGTCCTTAGTCAGATGGATACTGAAAAATATTTGCTAATGTCCTTGAAAAAAAGTCTTCCTGATTTATGCCACTGAGGATTACTAGCAATTGAATTTCCACAAACAAGGAATAACTGATGATAATGTTTCATATACATAGCATAACAGAGATTTAGATTCAGGTTTGAAATAAATCAAAGTCACACAAGTAACAGACCTGACTCAACATATAACACACTGGTTAAATAGTGTGTGAGTTCCACATCTATGAAGTTCTTTGAAGAGAGGGTGGTCAACTGCTTGGTGATGGTATTTGTGGGATTCATGTATTAGTTAAGTACAGGAGATAGAAATGATGATGAAAATAGGAAAAACAACCAGAATGGAACAAATATATTTAGAAGATATCTGTTTTGGAGGTGATAAAACTTTGAGTTGCCTGAGCCACAAACGTATAAGGAATCTGAAAGAGGGAAAAGTAGTAAATGCTCTTAGTAAGAAACAAACAGGCAAAGTGATATTAAATAATTGGTCCCAACTTTATCCTCTCACAATTAACTGAAAGGTTTAGAGATTCTAAGATATATATTATATTTGCATATGTGTATGCATTGATGTATAAAATTATTCATATATGTGTATAATATGGATTAAACTCTGAAGTCCTGTAATTCTCACAACCTGTAATTATGTATTTTCCCTACCTAACTGAGACTAAATGTATTACTACCTAAACAGTTTAATGAAAAGTAGTGCATTCAATTACCTGGATGCTTTAGATAATGTCAGCATGTATGTGTGTGTGTGTGTGTGTGTGTGTGTGTGTGTGTGTGTACACACACACACACACATACATATATACACTTGGCAATATATAAATAAGTATTCACTTTTTATTTAGAAGTTTCACATCATGTAGACAAAATCAAAATGTACAGTGAAATAGTTTTAGATGATTCTCTAAACATCAATCTCTATGGAATAAGAAACACTGATTTTACTCTAACAGAATATGCCAAGGATTTGTAGTGATTGATGACCACATCAAATCTTGGAATAGTAGGAAATATCATAAAAAGGATAAGCAAAATCTAATATCCAGAGCTTACCACAGTAAATTCCTTTAAATACTCCATTCATATATTTGAGTCCATCAATAGGAAGATCAAAGAGAGGAAAGGGCTGTTTCTTGGGGTGAATGAGAAAGTTATAAAATAAACTATAACCTTCAGACAGAATTACTTAAAATTTATTTTTGTGTTCTTTCTACTATGGATAATTATTTCCACTAGGGGAAAGATTGAAACAAATTGTTAATTAGGAGTTGAAACACAAGATGTGAGTAGACAGTAAAAGAGAGTTGCACTGCCCTTAATAAGTTTAACTAACTAGATTCAGATAAATAATATCCCAGGACACCAAATCAGTGAGTTTGGTTGCTGAGAGCTTTCAGCAATCTTTAAAAAATGATAGAAAACAAAGGTTATAGTATTAGGGGTAGACAAATGTTCTGATGTTCAAAAAAAAAAAGAAAGAAAAGAGTGAGTCCTTCAAATCACTGAACAATAAAGGTGACTTTAAATCCTGAATGAAAACTAAAATCATTTAAGGGATATTATATTACAGTTTCCACAGTATCCTATTTCATTACTTCAAAATAACGTAGAGGTGGGTAGATTTAAAAAGTTCCATTTCAGGGGCAGTGGGGTAGCACGGTGGATAGAGTACTAGCTCTGGACTTTTGCGGAACTGAGTTAAAATCTATTCTTAGACACGTGATACTAACCATGTGACCTTGGGTAAGTCACTTAACCCTGGTTGCCTTGCCCCAAAAAAGAATTCCATTGCAATGCAGCATAAAGTCTGTCATATTGTACCAACAATATGTAAGTAACTGTTTATAAATAAACTATATTCAGAATAAAAATGAAATAATCAACAGAGGAAGAGCACTAAAATTGATTAAGAAAGACTTCCTGTAAAAGGTAGGAATTAAACTGAGTCTTGAAGGAAGCCAGGGAAGCCCGGGGGTAGAAATGAGGGGGAAGAGCATTTGAGACATGTGGGAGAGCCAGCAAAAATGGACAGAACCTATAAAAAGCTTTGTTTGAGTAGCCCATTGTCATTGGATGTAAAGATACATTGAGAGAAGAGAAGGTGTAATGTGTAAGAAGACTGAAAAAGAAAGGGATCTAAATTATGAAGGGCTTTGGACATTAAATAGAGAAGTTTTTATTCACTTCTGGAGGTCATAAGGAACCACTAAAATTTATTGAGTAAGGGGGTGTCAAGGTCAGTTCTGCATTTTATAAAACTTACTTTGGCAGTTGGGTGGAGAATGGACTGCAGTGGGGAGAAACTTGTGTCGGGAAGATCAGCCAAGAAGCTATTACAGTAGTTTAGGTGTGAACAGATGAGAGCTAGCACCATAGTAGTGGCTATGTCTATGGAGTGAAGGGAATACATGTGAGACAGGTAATGAAGGTAAAATTGACAACAGATTTGACAAGGGGAGCGAGGAGTCAAGGATGTCATCTACAATGCAAACATGAATGACTGAGAAGATGGTGGTACTCTCAATTGTAATAGAAAACTTTGAAAAGGGAGAGGGATGGAGGACAAAAGAATGAGTCCAATTTTGGACGCATTTAAATTAGGATGTCTACAGGACATCAAACTCAAGACATCTAAAAGGGAGGCAGAGATGAAAAATGAGTTTAGAAGAGATGTTAGCACTCCATAAGTAGAATTGAGAATTATTATCATTGAAATGATAATTGAATACCTGAGAGCTGATGAGATCGCTGAGTGAAATAGTATAGAGTGAGAAGAGAAAAGGATCAAGGACAGAGTCCTGTAGAGTACCCACTGATAATGGGTATTACCTAGATAAATATCCAGTGAGGAGTGGTCAAATACATAAGAAAAGAACCATAAAAGAGTAGTATTATGAAAGACTAGATGGAAGACAGTACTAAGAGAAGGTGATTCACAGTACCAAAGGCTGCAGAGAGATCAAGAAGGATGAGTTTTGGGAAAAGGACCTTTTATTTGACAATTAAGAGATTGTAACTTTAGAGAGAGTAGTTTCAGTATAATCAAGTGTTTGGAAAACAAATTTTACAGAGTTAAGAAGAAAATGAGAGGAACCAAAGTGGAACTACATATTGTAGATAGCCTCAAGGAGTTTAGCATCAAAAAGCAGGATCTCTTCTGTCGTCAATAGTAGTAGTGCCCAGATCAAATGAGGGTTTTTTTTAAAGATAATGTAGATATGGGCATGTTTGTAAGTAAAGAAAAAGCAATCAGTATATAAGGAGAGAACAAAGATTATTGAGAGAATGGGTATGATGAAAGGGGCAATTTTTTGGAAAAGATGGGATGAAATGGACTCATTTGTCTATGTATAATGCACGTTGGCTTTTTGAACCGTACCCAGTTTGGCTAACATGGAGCTCACTGCGCCTCCTAATATGTGAAAGGGGATAGATAGTTCATTAGCTGCCTGCATCTTTAAAAGTGGTAAAACTGAGCCATTAGGTCACTTTCTATCACATTTCTGACTACACTGTTTGTAAAGATGGATGATGTGAATTGAATTGATAAGAGAGGAGGTGATTGTCCTCCCCTGCTTAACTCTCTTTTAACCCAGCTCAGTGAAATAGGAAATATTATTATTCAGGACGTTTATTTCTGTTCTTAGTGTGTGTCCTTAGGTATAAATGTTGGAGGTGATCCCACAGGATCCGGAATTTTCAGCCTTGGGTACATTGGGACCAGGATCACAGGTGGGATAATGTAGAAATTCAGGCTGACAGGGAAGTCCTGAGAATCCAAGGTGCTTGAAACTTGAGTTTGAGGGGGTTTTCCTTTTGAACTTGGGACTGTTCTTTTTAGGAACCTAGATAAACTATACAGCTAATTTCATTCCCCCTGGAGAGAGTGGGACTATGTTTCCCATATGGGATGGGATATGTTTATATGTTTCTGATGAAACCTTCTGAAATATTTATTCCTTTGTAAAGGCTCCACAGAGTTACATGTTGGGCCTTGTCTGGGATAAGATTGAATACTTCACTTTTGCGGAAACACCCACAATAATTATCTACCTGGGACTTTTGATTTTTGAAATACCTTAGTTTGTGAATTACTAGAGAAATCTGACAATTTTGTTGGGGGAATGTAAACATATAGTGGTTTTTTTTTTGTTTTCAATAGTATATCATCACAGGTCAGTTACATTGCTGTAATTTTGCAAAATTTTCGTTTGCTGATGTCTTGATTGTAGTATTAATACTTTTCATATTATTGAATTTTCCATAAGGATTGCTGTACTGATATGCTCTATTATTGATTCCTGTATAAGTACTGGTATTAAGTCTTCTGTGAGAAATTTGGAGTGATTACCTTGCTACTCTCTAGTAGAAAAATTCATATTGTTCTCTTTGTATTTCAGTAACTCTAGATTTGCTTTTTGTGAAAACAAAAGGCTCTACAAATGCAGAGGGTGAGAATGCCTGTATCTTCAAAGTGAAAGTAGCTGACATTCTTTGTTGCTTCTTGAACAGTCTACTTTTCTTCTTGTCTCAGTGCATGAGTTTGCAATTCCATTTAGCTTGTCCTGGAAAGTTGCAAAGATCCACAGGAGAATTTTGTATGCACTTTGGGAAAGTAAACTTGAAAAAATACCTGGACCCTGGATGAGGATTGCATATATTAGAGAGACCCCTGTAGAATTTTAGTATGCACTGTGCAGAAAAGGACATTTTGGGGACAGACGCCGCATTGCAAGAGTTTTCACTCAGGACAATTTTCTCATCTGAGAAAAGTCAAATGCCAAGTTTACCCCAAGTCCCAAATCCCTATGGGGAGGGCTGCATTTAGCTCAGAAAACACTGTGGACTAGTTTTCTTTTTCAGGCAGAAGCTGGTTTTCTTTTTTCTCTTTCTTTTGCTTATGATTTTAGGAAACCCTTCTTAAGTTAATAAGTTAAGTAAGAAGAGATAATTGGTAAACTTTGTAAAAATCTTTTCTTATTTTGATATCTTATTTTAGGAAGATTGTGGAACATTCTCTGTTCTGTTAATCTGCAAGGCTTTGTATTGGGGAAGATCTATGTTCACCTTCTCATGTGTGATTACATATGATAGTTGAGACTTCACTGTATAGCACTGACGAAGCAAGTAATAAGGCTTTGCATATGTCTCCTCAGAGATCATGAACTACAGATGTAGAATATTACACACATACACACATGAATATATGTACATATATACATAATACTCACATAAACACACACTTTTTTTTACAAAATGCGCACCCTTGCTTGTTTTCTGGAATGGCAAATTTCAAACAAGAAGAAATGTATAACCTTGCTTTTGACCATGCCTAGTTTACCTAACATGAAGTCAGTCCACTGAATCCCTTACCATGTAGTTGGAGGCACCCTCCTTTGGCTTTCCATGCCTTTAAAAATGGTTAAAATAGTCATTTTTTCCTTTTTCATCCGTGTGCTTTTCTGACATCTTTATGGCTGAGCCCTGTGGACATTATGAACTGAAACAGTGAAAGGAGGACTTGCCTTTCTCTACTTACCTCCATTCCATTCTTCCCCCACCTCATGAAATGGTCTGGGGATATTTGTTTCTATTCTCTGTTGTTTGTCCTCAGTTTCATGTGCCAAGATGTAATCCATAGTGGCCTTGTAGCCAGGATTGCAGGCAGAGTGGTACATTCAGTCAGCCTTATAGAAAGACCCAGAGAATCAGGATGCCTGCTTCTTGAGTCTGAGGTGAGTTGTGGACTTGGAATTGGGACTGTGCTCTATAAGAATCTAGCTAAACTATGAATCTAAATTCCTCCTTCTCCTCAGAGACTGAGGAATTATAAGAAAGGATGGTGATTATATCTTCCAGGTGTTATGGGGAGTATATATGGCTAATACCATAGGCAAATACCTAAATATTTCCTTTGTAATAGCTCTAATATTGCACAAGTAGAGGTTGTACCTAAGCAAGAAAGGGCAGTTCTTTATGTAGCATAAAGAAGAAAAGGGCAGTAGGCATCTAAGTGATATACAATGAGAATGAGAGGAGAAGAGGGAGCTCTCAGTGAATGGGTTCAATATTTTTCAATTAAATATAACACAAGGTTCTCATTTGAGAAGGTGGGAGTATGGTGTACTATGGGAAATTTAAGGAGGAATGAAAAGATTTGGAAGAGCTACTATGGTGAGTGCAGTAATGATCTTATTAAAATGATTGCCTCGAAGATTAAAGATCCAGTTGAGGTCATGTAAAATAAAATGTTAGCATGGCTTCGTGATTTTTTCCAGCTCAATTCATATCAGGAGAGAAAGCATCAGATGGGGAAGTAACTTAAGACTGAGGTTTCCAGAACATGATTGGCTGTAAAGGGGCAGAGAACTGAAGGGAAGAGGACAGTATTAAATCAAAACTTTTGTTTTTTAACCAAGGGTTTAACATAAGTAAGGGAGAAAAGTATGAAAGTAATTACTCATCAGGGAACTGAGGAGTTAAGGGACTTGAGGTCATAGTGGTGACTATAAAGCTGAGGAAGAGGTACAATGAAAATAGATTTTGATCAGATAAGGGAATTTCAGAGTTCATCAAAATGGAAATGGTACAATTGTGGGAGATGAGGTTATATATCAAGGTTATGGTTATCTTTGTATGTGACTGAGGTAGTTCAGAGGAGTAGACCATAGGAAGTGAATAAGTTGAGGAAACATTTGGTTCAGATGTTTCGGGGTGTGGAGATGTGTGTTTTTGAAGTCTCCTGCCATTAGAGAAGGACTTGAGGAGGGAGCAAAGATTGTGATCCATACACTGAATTCATTGGGGAAAGAAAGGGCTTGTCTTGTTGTTTGATAGAGAGCTGCCAGAAGATTGGTTGCATGGTAGATATTGGTTGAAAGAGTAAAGATTAAAGGAGAATCTGGAAGTGGCAATGGGAACAAAGAATGTTCCAATTCCCCAAACTAGAACAGAGAGAGTGGGAGTAGAAGGAGTGAAAGTACAGTCAGTGCTGGAAAGAACAGTGGAAATAGTTGAGTTGTAACCAGTTCTTTTTCTCTGACTCACTTCCTCTTTAGGGTTATTTTGTCTCCAATTAAGTTTTGATCACTTCTTTTATAGTATTTTGTTACATATGTGCATATATATATATGTATATATGATTGTATATATATGATTTTTGGATGAAGGGAGGAGGTAGGGCAGTTGGGGTTAATTGAGTCACCCAAGGTCATGTGGCTAGGTTTTTTTTTTTCATGTGGGAGTATGTTGTGTCTGAGCACATATTTGAACTCAGTTTCTCCTGACTCCAGGGCTGGTGCTCTATTCACTACTCCCTTTAGCCTTCCCTATTTATACTGATTTTCGTTCCCATTCAATAATTATAAGGCTTATATCATGTCTAAATTTTCTAAAATTCTATTTAAGGCTTCAACTTCTTTCTTTTTTAAAAATAGATTTGTTTAGGTCTAAAAAGGAGAACATTGATGACCCTAGTTATTATAGTTGTACTATTTTTCCTCATCACTTATTAAGCTTTTGCTTTATGCATTCAAATGCACGCAAATTGGTACACGTATATTAAAAACTGTCACTACTCAATTGCCCATGGTTACTTTCAGCATAAAAGTTTCCTAGCTTATCTTATTTAATCAAATCATTGTTTCTTCTTGCCTTGACTGAGAACAAGATTACAACATTGTTTTTAAAGTTCACATGAATAGATTTTGATCCAGTCTCTTTTTTCCAATTCTATGTATGTTTATGTTTGAAATGTGTTTCTTGTAAACATAGTGTTGGATTTTGCTTTCCATGTCATTCTCCTACTCTCTTCAATTCAATTCATCTAATTAACTTTCAGATTTAATTTAGTATTTCCTTTGGTCATATTCGTGCGTTTGTGTGTGTGTGTGTGTGTGTGTGCGTGTGTGTGTGTAAAGCCAAGCATGAGGAGTTCTCCAGAGGACTGCTGCTGTGAATATCTTTAAGGTTCTGAACACAGGGTATTTGAACTCTCTATTCAGCAATGAACTAAAGCAAAACATTCACAGAAACAAAAGTACAGCATTCACAATGTTAAAATGTAACAACTTATCACTAAAGTATCCACATAGTTGTAAATAGAAGGATATCATTCAGAAAGTCCCCAACTCAATCATCCTTAAGAAGCAAGCCTCCTTAAGGGACATGAAGTACAAAGATCAAAGTTTTTCCACCCCTAGGTTACATTGTCTTAATCTCTCAGTCAAAAATCTTCTTCCTTCTTAATTGGAGATTAGTTTCCAACCATCCTTACCAAAATCATCCTTAACAGGTACAAGGTACAAAGTACAAAGTGTTCCCATCTCTAGGTCATAGTAAATCATGACCTTCTCAGTCAACAAGGAGAGGTCTTTTCATCTTGGCTCAAGGCTGGATTCCAAATTCCATAGCTCCTCTTCCATGGGTTCAGCTCTTCCCTGAATCTACCTGTCTCCTGGATTCACTGGCAGGCAGCTCTCAACTCCTCATTCAACTCCTTGTCCAGTTCATCATCCAGCCCCCAATCCATATAGAAATTCACAAGGTCCAGTCCACCTCAAGTCCTTTGCAGTTTCTGTTTCTGGGAAGACAAAGCTTATCAGAGCCAAAACACCATTCACACATATTGTCAGCCCCATCATCAATTCACTATCTGCCTGTGAAATCAACACAGACTCACAAACAAGATCTGAGAACTCAGCACAAACCCATAAACAAGGTCTGAGAACACAACACAAATTGTCACCATAGTCCCAGGACCTCTGAAACCATCCTCCTGGACTTCTGTAAATTGAAAACAAGAAAATCCTCTTTCAGGGCTTCCATCAAGGTCCCATGGCTTCTGCACAAAGTATTACAAACACAAATCAACACAAACAGAACAGACAGATTGCTGGCTACCACAAGTGTTCCTTTCTCAGTTCTGCTCTCCCCCAGCTTGTGCTTCCTCTTTTATATGGTCATTAGCTCCTCCGTGTTCCACCCACTTCTTACATCCTTCCTGTTCCTGTCTTTGGCAAGTCCCTCCCACTGTAGGTTTCACAAGTTCTGTTTCCTCTTCTTTTATCTTTTAAAAAAAAATATTTATTTCTTTTTAGTTCACAACACAAAGTTCCACAATCCCTTGAGTTTACAAGTTGTTTCTTAACAAAGACTTTATATAATCACAGGAAAGGGTTAATTGAAGCAAGGTGATAAGTACTTGTTTGCTTACCATTATATTGAGAGAGAGAGAGAGAGAGACAGAGACAGAGACAGAGAGAGACAGAGACAGAGAGAGAGACAGAGAGACAGAGAGAGAGAGAAAGAGAGAGAGAGAGAGAGAGGGAGGGAGAGAGGGGGGGAGAGAGGGGGGGAGGGAGAGACAGAGACACAGAAACAGAGACACAGAGACAAAGACAGAGACAGAGAGACCAGAGAGGGAGGGAGAGACAGAGACACAGAGACAGAGACACAGAGACAGAGAGAGACAGAGACAGAGAGAAGAGTTCTACTCTCCTCTAACTGGTTCAGATGGAAACACATTTGAAGGGATGTCTGTTGTCCCCACCCTTTTTTCCTATATTTATATGATATTCTTCTTATTCATCTTTATTATGTGAGATATTAATTTAGTTAAACTTTTCTTCACTATAGTGTTTCTTTTATCCTCCTTTTTCTCTCCTTTTAATATCATCAAAATATAAGAAAAGGACATGCAAGCCTCCTGTCAGAATATTAGGGTTATGAAGGGACACACATTATTACACGTTATTAGAACATGAACATTTCACAGTAGTATTGTTCAAGAAAATTTACATAAAAATATTTTTCTTGACTGCTATGTTTGTGTTTCAAAGTTTCCACTCACATTTTGGTCTTTTCATCAATATTGCTTCAAAGTTCACTTCATAGGATTATACAGTGATTTATTGGGTAAATTATCATTCTTGGTTTAACCTTTTTTTCTTATTATAGTAAATATTCCACTCCTTTGTAGCAGTAGTCAAATATTATGTGATCCTAACAGTATTTCCTTGAGATGTAAACACTTTTTTCTCCTCTGGTTGCTTACACTTTTTTTTCAACGTGGAAACACTACATTTTGATTCCTATAGAAGACCGGAACTTATATGGGACTTGAAGGATTCCAGGTAAGCTAGAAGGTTGAGAAGAGGGAGGAGACGATTTCAGTCATGAGAGACAGTCAGTAAAAATGTCTAGAGTGGAGAGATGGAGCATCTTATTGCAGGAATAGCAAAGAGGACAATGGCACTGGATTGAAGAGTATGCTACTTAAAGTAGTTGTTATTTGTTAATTTGGGAGTTTCCTTCAGAAGATTACTGGGAGATTCTATTTTCACTTTGGTCCCAGGTTACAATGTCTATGGTTAACTTTTATTAATGATTTCTTGAAATATACTATCCAGATTTTTCAAATTGTAGCTTTCAGTAAGTTCAATTGTTTATATATTTTTCTCTCCTTTAGCTATATGTTTAGGTCTCTCAGTTCTTACATTACATACCTCATGCATTCTTCTATTTGTGTTTCAATTTTATTTTTAATATTTCTTATTCTCTCAAGTAGTTCTTATATTCTTTTTGATTCATTCTAATTTTTTCAGGGATCATGTTACTTGGTTAAAGCTGTGAACTTCTTATTCTAAATTATAACTTCTCCTTTGAAGTCTTTCATATTGATTTCTTTTTTTAAATATATTTTTTCATCTAGAACTCTTGATCTTTGTTGGAGTATTTGTGGAAGAAAATTAGGCTCCACTGCTTCACGACAATCCACCATCTTTGTCAGTTTCCATTTCATTTTTTGAAATTATGCTTTGATTATTTCTTAACAAAAGAAATGACTTAAGAACAAGTTTAGATTCACTGAAAACGTGCCAATCCACTAATTTTTTTCCATGTTGCTCTTTCCTATAATTTCACTAATTTGCCTCAAATCAGTTCCATGCCCATTCTATCTAAATCTTCTCCTAGGACTGTATATACAGCAGCTGACTCAGCTAATAGGACAGTCTTTTCTGGTCCCAATAATTTCACTAATCAGTCTGTTAATTTGGGCTTTTCATGCTTCCAGTTTCAGATAATTATTTATGGATATTAATAAAGTATTAACAAAAGTCAGAATAAAAGTGCTGGACCAGATATTTTAAATATAAAGCTTCTTAAATTCATTGTGACATACAAAGTTAAGACAGTAGATAATGTTTAAATTTATTGTCCTCCTCTTTTCTGGAAATTTTCCATCAATTTGGAAGTTGTTCAAATAATCCCTTTCCAAAAATGGAACAGGGAACACACATCTGAATCAATAGAGAGCCCTTTCTGCTCTGGGTTGGCAAACTTATGTGAATACATTTGCATAAGCACCAACTTCTAGTATCTTGAGCAACAGCTTCTAATGATGCCAGTTCACATTGACTCCAGAATAAGTCATTTCACTCACAACATCCCACTTACAATTAACCAAGATTTTTTTTTCTAAACAAAGCTCCTTATTTCTATAGGAAAGTAATTGATCAGTTTTATTTGTCTGAGGTTTTCCACTTAGACAAATTTAAGTTATTCCTGGTAAACCTTAATACTGCAACTGCATTGAAGTATTTTACAAGTAATATGGAGCTGAACAGCAAAACATTTCCATAATTGATATGACCTCAGACAGAATTACTTCCCCATGGAAAATGCCGTAGGAATCTTTCCCCAGGCATCTTATGTTCTGTGCTTATTCCTAATGTTCTAGTACAATCTGTTTTCTTCTCTGGATGCAGAGGATATTGCTTTGTTTTTCAGTGCACCAAGCTCACCCCAATTTTATTCAACATTTATTAAGTTCCCACTGTGAGCAGAACACTGTATTAGGCAGTCTGTAATCTGACTTCACAAAAGCAGAAGGTCATTTGTTTTTCTTCTAGTGAGCTGATTTTAAAAGAAATTAGAGACAAGACATTGTCTGAACTCTGACTTAACAGACACATAGATCTTTAAAGCCAACACTTATCACAGAGTTGGGAATTAAGTTATATATTCAAAGAGGAAAAAGTCAAGCTATACATTCACTTATTTGAGTGTAATTCCCAAGTACAGCCTACTTGCCATTTTTTGACACGTAACAATCCATCTCCCATCTGGGTGCTTTTATACTGGCCATCCCTCATGCCTGGGATGTCCTCTTCACCACCACCTCTTCGAATTCCAGCTTTCCTTCAAGACTCAGGGCAGGTGGCACCTTCTACATGACACCTTTCCTAATGCCCCCACATTTTGTATATGTTCATTGTATGCATCCATATATATGCACATATATGCATACATAAATGTAAATATATATTTGTATTATAGATATGCAGGTATGTACATTTAATATACTGTGTATTATAATGTACTCGACTAAAATGACAGCTCTTTGAGGACAGACACTGCTTCACTTTTTTCTTTGTATTATTTACCATTTTCAAGAGTGTTTGACATATAATAGTGAATGGTTGTTGATTTCTTGATTATAATAAGAACTGATGTGATTTAATAACTAGCCAGATGCATTAGGAGTCAGAGGAAATGGCTTTCAATCTTATTTTGACTTCTTAATGACTGTAGGCATGCACTTTTCTCTCCATGTCTCAATTTCTTTTCTCTAAAATGATAGGGATTGAACTAAATTTCTGCCTATTGAAACTCTTAAATTAGTTGTCTTATACATTTTAAAATAAAAAATCCCAAGCTGAATTCATTATCTTTTTCCTGAAACCTTCCCATCTTCCACATTGCTGTCAAGGGCACTACAATTCTCCAGGTGACAAAGTATTTCAATCATAATGTTACCCTCAAATCCTTACTGAGTTTCATCCCCTATAATCAATCTTTTATCAGGTGTTATTGCTTCTACCTTCACACCATCTCTCATATATGTTCTCTCCACTCACATGATGCCCTGGTGCAGGCCCTAATTACCTTATGGCTGGACTATCGTATGAGGCTGTTGTCCCTGGCTGAAGTTTCCCCCTACTGTAGTCCATCCTCCACCCAGTCACCAAAGTAATCTCACTAAAGCACAGGTCTAAGTGAACTCTACTGGTTCCCTATCATCATCAGGATCAAATACAAAATCCTCTCTTAGACTTTTGTTCTGTTTTATTTTTTATTATTTATTTACTTTTAGTTTACACCATTAACTTACATAAGCTTTTGAGTTCCAAATTTTCTCCCCCTCCCTATCCTCCCTCTGTCCCAAGTGGCATGCAATCCTATATAGGTTCTACAAATACCTTCACATTAAACATTCTTGAAGTTGTAAAGAAGAATTACAACAAAAGGTATGAAGAACAAGAAAGAAGAAACAAAAAAAATAAAAATAGAGAGAAAGAGAGCAAGTAGTTTGCTTCAATCTGCATTCAGACTTCATAGTTCTTTCTCTGGATGTGGATAGCCCTTTCCATCATGAGTCTCTTGGAATTGTCTTATAGCCTTACATTGCTGAGAGGAGCCCCATCTAGCTAACTTCTATGAAATTCTATTCAGCTCCTTAACTTCTTTCTTGTTTATTTTGAGGTTATATTTATCAAGTTCAGAGAGAGGGAGACTGAGGTCCCCCACTAGTCTATTTTTGCTATTTCTTCCTCTGACTCCCTTAACTTCTCCTCTAAAAATCTGACTGCTATACCACTTGGCTCATATGTATTTAGTAATAATATTACTTCATGGTCAGTGGTACCATTTACCAAAACATATATTCATTCCATATCTCTTTATCTATTTTTGTTTTTGCTTTGCTGAGGTTAGGATTGTTACCCCTGTTTTTTTTTACTTTCCTTGAAACATAATATATTCTACTCTAGCCTTTCATCTTTACCTTCTGTGTATCCCCCTGTTTTAAATGTGTTTATTGTAAACAGCATATTGTTGGATTGTGGTTTTTAATCCATTCTGCTATCTGACTCCATTTTATGGGAGAATTCATTCCATTCACATTTCCAGTTATGATTACTCTCTGTGTATTTCTCTTCATCCTATCCTCCCCATTTATGCTTTTATTTCTCCCTTCTTCCTTTCTCTCCTCAAAAGATTTTGCTTTTGACTACTGTCTCCCTCAATAGTCTCTCCCTAGTAGCCCCACTCCCTTCCCCTACCCTTTGCCCTTACCACTTCTTCCCTTCCTTTTAACTCCCCTCCTTTTCTTTCCCTTTCCCCTCCTACTGCCTGTAGGCACACTGGACTTCCATACTTAACAAAGTATGTTATTCCCTCTTTGAACTAAATCCAATGAGAGTAAACCTCAAGCAATGCTCTTCTCCCTCCATTCTTTTCCTCTACTTTAAATTTTTAAAGTGTCTCTTCACATTAATTCCTTTACTTAACTGAGTATGTTATTCCCTCCTTGAACCAAAACCATGCTCCTCATCCTGGGAGTAGCAGCCTGGTTATTGACTTTGTGTACTATGGCCTAAGAGTGTCTAGACTGAGACCAAAGCCAGGAATTTTGTTGTTTCCCTGGGGTTACACTGAAGCTCACAGAGAGAGGTGTAGGGGAGATGTGGTCTGGCTTCTTCAAGCTGATGCTTCCATGCCCCTGGGCTAGAGCTCAAACAGACTCAGAAGTTGATGGCCAGGTTATACTGGTGTCTGCCAATTCCTCTGTTTGTGTGAACGTGCACCTGGGGTTCTGGTGTTAGAGCTTCCTGGATCCACCTCCCTGGGGTTCAAGATCTCCAACTGGGACTCCTCCCATCCTGCATTGGTGTCCTTCAATCTCAGCACAGTCACAGTCACACCCTTCTTGTAGATCTCCCAAGTCTGCAGTGGGTTCCCCTATTTAAGGATTTTACAGTGGGCCAATATTCTTTGGGATTTTCAGGATCAGAGTGTCAGTTGAGAGTAGTTACAGTTTACTCTGCCATCTTGGCTCTCAGAATTTCAGGTAGGTGATTTTTAAACATCTGGACTGTGGGCTGCTAGCTTCAAGAGTAGGCTGCTGCTGCTCCCACAGTCCCTGTGCTTGTCCCTTATCTAGCTCTGACAGACCCCTGCCCTCTGGTGAGAAGTTTGGGAATCGACCCTGTGGTGGGTGAATCAGTTTGCTCAGACTTGCTCCAGCTTCCCTTTGGTTGGTCTGTGCAGGTGCAGCCCACACACTCTGTGCTCCACCCCCACCAGGCTCAACAAATCCTACTTGAGTATTTTCTATGTTGTTGACCTCGGCTACAAATCTGCCACACTCTGTCTCCTAGTGGATTCTACGGCTCTAAAACTTATTGAGATTTACTTTTTAGAGGTCACTGAAGAAATTTATGAGTGAACTCAGGTAAGACCCTGCTTTTACTCTGCCATCTTGACTCCATACCCTCTTAGACTTTTAAAAGAAAACTTACTACCTGGCTTACTACCTGGCTCGCTCCTTCCTTCCTTCCTTCCTTCCTTCCTTCCTTCCTTCCTTCCTTCCTTCCTTCCTTCCTTCCTTCCTTTCTGTTCTTCTTATGCTTTACTCTCCAACAAGTACTTCATGATCCAATAACATAGACCTTCTTACTGTTTCTTGCTGATGATGCTCTATCTGTTGACTGTGCCATTTCACTCGCTGGCCCTCAGACCTAACATGCTGTCCCTCAGAAATTCTACCTCTTAACTTCACTGGCATCTTTTGATACTCAATTTATATTTTACCTTTGCAAGACAAAGACCTCTCCTTTCCCAGCTGAGCCCCACTCCTAGCATCTGTCCACTTAGATCAACTTTTATTTATACCATATATATCTAATAAGTACATAACTTTGCATTCTGTCTATTCCTTTTGCTTCTTGATATCAGGGATCCTAATTTTGTCTTTGTTTGTATCCCTGGCACTTAACATATTTCCAGGAACATAATAAACATTTAAGAAATGTCTGTCGACTGACTGGCTAAATCTGTGATCATACAAATTTAACTAATTTCCCATGACAACTTAGCAAAAATCAGAATCTCAGTATTTCAGTTAAGACATGAATTGCCCTGGATGATGGAAAGTTCTCTTTCCAAAAGTACCAGAAGATTTCCTAATTTCCTAATCTGTTTTTTTACCATGCCCTCTCTTGCTTCTCATTATATATGTCTAGATGCTTTTTGTTCAGTCTGATCTCCTATAGCAGTCGTTCTCAACTTGTTATGTTCAATTTGTAACAATGAAAATACATACTGCATATCCGATATTTGCATTATGATTCATAACAGTAGCAAAATTACAGTTATGGAGTAGCAACAAAAATAATTTTATGGTTGGGGGGGTCACCACAACATGAGGAACTGTATTAAAGGGTCGTGGCATTAGGAAGGTTGAGAACCACTGTCCTAGAGCATCATCTACATCATAGATTCAGTTGTGGCTATAGCCTGACCCTGATATGCTCTTTTTATCTTCTCTTTATATACTTTAGTATCTTGTCAGTTCTTATGAGTTTAATGACCATCTCTACACAGATATCCCCTAAACTGAATGTATAAATCCCTTCTTAATCTTTCTTCTGAGCTCAGATTTTTCCAGCTACTCCAGAAATTATATAACATATATAAAGGGCAAATATTTAAAAGTACTTCATTCCAGTTTTATTATTTTTATCATCATCATCACCACCACCACCATCATTATCAGCTGCAACTCATTCTCCTTCATTTCACATGCACAATCAATTGCCTAATCTTGTCCGTTCTACTTCTACAACTTCTTTTACATCTATCCTCTTCTCTCTTGTTACACTATTGCCAAACTAATCAGTCTTTCATCAGCTGTCATCTAGACTCTTACAATAGGCTTTCAACTGTCCTTACTGCTTCCAGTCTGTCTTCTCACTCATTTATGTGCCACACAGTGTTCAAAGTGATATACTTTTATAGTTCTTATTTTGTAATTCTTTGCCCATGAGACTCCAATGGTTCCCTGATATGTTTAGGATCTGATACAAGCTCCTGTTTGGCATTTATACCCCACTGAAATCTGGTTTCAACCTACTTTTCCAAGTTTATTATGCATTAGTGCCTTTAATTCTTTGAGTTCCAACCAAAATTTATCTACTGACTCAAAGATTCCGCACATAGAATTTTTCTGTCTCCTCTTTCCCATCTCATTTACTCTAAAACTCAGTTCCAATGCCATATGCTACATGAGACCTTTCATGATCCTCCCTCCCCACTCCAGCTGCTAGTATTCTCCTAAAATTAACTGCTATTGATTTTTATATGTTTCACGTATATGTGTACAAATGTATATTTGACATTTTATCTCTCCTTACCTCAATGGAGTCTCGCCTTCTTGAATACAGAATTGCTTCTTATTTTCTATTCTCAGTAGTTAGTACAGTTTCTTGCATGTAGTATCTGCCTAATAAACATTTGGGGGCTTGAAGAGAATTGACATTTCATGTCAATCCTTGTGAGGTGCTCAAGAATGAGGCTCAGTATTAAGTTCAATAAAACCTTGTTTTCCATCTGAAAGCATAGCAACAGATGAACCAAAGGAAAACATCTTAGAAACACCTTGTAAGCATATTGAATTTTCATAAAAGATGGAAAAATATCTTCAAAAATATGCTGCATTATGAAAGAGAAAGAATAGTACAACGCAATCTGACAAAGATGTATGGTTCAATCAGAAAATAAACTATGTAATTTTCCACTGAAGCAACACACCTGTAAATGCATATTATGCTGTCCCCTTTCTGAGTTACACATCCTCAAAGTGAAAAATGATAAATGTATTTCTTTGCTTTGAATAGAACAAACAAATTAAACATTCACTGACAATGGGGTATAGTGAATAGACTACTGGACTTGGAGTTAGGAAGACTTGAATTCAAATACCACTTTTGAGACCTGAAAATTTTGTGTTCATCCACAAGTCACATAATCTCTCTGATCCTCAGTTTTCCTTTCTGCAAAATGGGGACATTAATACCAGTAGTAGCTTTTATGCAGAATTGCTTAGGTTTATGTGAACAGTATGCTGCCAAAGGGAGAGAGTACTAACTCTGGGGTCAGAAAACATGGGTTAAAATCTTGCCTTGCATCTCTAATACTTATGTCACCTTGGGCAACAAATTTCCAGGGCCACAATTTCTTCCACTGCAAAATTAAATAGTCTTAATAGCTTCTGCAAACTCTTGCAACTTCATTTGTATGTTCCTATGTTTATAAAGTGCTATTAAAAGATCATTGATGATTCAAAAGGGTTGCAATATTATGGACAAATGCATGTGGGTCATTTTCTCTGAAAACAAGTAAGTAGAAGAATTTAATATTATCATACTAGATAAATGGAAAACAATCATAAAGAATTCTCTTTCTCCCTGCTTTAAGAACTGAATCTTTAAAGAAAGAGAAAAGGGAATGTTTATGAATCTTCTGCCACACACAGGACATGTGGGTATACAATAGATTTTGCTCTTAATATTCTATAAATTTTCATTTTTTATAGACTTCTTCTTGTCCAAAGATATTTGAAAGTGTTTGACAAAAACAAAATAGTTTGATGCCTTTAAGAAAGAATTTCTAGCAAGAACCAGACTGGGATCTTGAAATCAATAGTGGAATGCAAATTAAACAGAAGGAAAAAAAAAGTCAGTGAAGGTACAATTCAGGTACAAAGTAGACAGAGGATTTTTTTTTCTACCTGACCCAAAAGAATCTACCAGAAACTATAACTGAATTATACAGTAAAGAAGATGCTTCGACATTCACACACAGTTGGTTCTATCTTTCCATAGGTAAATCACTGAATCAGGGTCTCTATTTCCTCATATAAGGAAGACCCTACATACAAGAGTTTCTGGATCCACTCAATTCATGCCTAGCTCCTATGAGTTTCCTATACAGTATAGTGCTATTCATTTTCCTCTTAATTTACCAAAATTAGGAATAAGGTTTTTTTTTAATGAAACCTATACTGAGAAACATCTTTCAACAATTTTCTCTAAAAGAGGGACAAAAAGTGTTGAAAAGAATGTGGAAAAAAGGAAAATTTTCTGGTACAAATTTAATGTCTAGCTACTAAAGAGATTAACACAAACAACCTATATATTCAAGTTCTTGAGTCTTTTCCCCTATTCATACTCTGAGGATTCCTATTATGAAACCCTCTTTCTAAAAGTGTATAGCTTCTTCTGTTCCCCTCCTCTCCTTCAAAGGAGGCACTCGGGCAGACGTTCTAGTTTCATCCTCCAAACAAGTTGGAATAAAATGGCCAATCAATCAGCCATTCAGTTATTGACTTAATAGTAGCTAACCACTATATCATTTGCTTAACAGTAGGTAAGTCCTTTTAATAGACACATAGTCTCAGAAGGACAGACTCTACCAAGTCACTAAGAAGTAAATGAGTCTAGAGCCTTCTTCAATCAAAATTGCCATTGGTTGAGTGAGTAAACCCTTGTTTCTTCAAGAAGACCAGGAGCAGGACTCACCATCTCACCGTGTACTAAAGCTGAGGATATTTTGTGACACAAGTTGAAGTCTCCTTCTGGACAAATCAGGGAAATTCATAAAATAGAAGATACTATTCAAAAATAGGATAAAAGCACCAGATGATTCATTCAGTTAGCTGCCATCTAGAGTTGAGGATACAGGTTGATTAACTGAAGGGTCACAAGTAGATAGTAGTATCCAGATTGGAAACAATGTAAAAAAAATTGGTCTGCATAAACAAGGAGACATGATTTAGGATCAGACTATAGATTTTAGAACTTTTGGACTCTTTGGCAGAAATTATGCTACTGGTGAGTCTGAACTTGTATTTCTCTTCCAATTGATGCATTGGTTCATAAAGTTCTCTTTTCCAGTGTTCCTGGGGTAGTTCTAGAACATATGTTTTTAACCTGGATTCTTTGAATATCTTTTTTTTAAATATTTGGATAACTAAATTTTATTACAATTTATTTTCTTTATAATCTTATACATTTTATTTAATTCATTTAAAAGCATTATATTGAGAAGGTGCCCATAGTTTTCACCAGAGTGCAGACAGTGTCCATGAAACATACACAAAGATTAGGAAATGTATACTTGGGCGGCTAGGTGGCGCAGTGAATAGAGCACCGGCCCTGGAGTCAGGAGTACCTGAGTTCAAATTTGGCCTCAGACACTTAACACAAAAAACTAGCCGTGTGACCTTGGGCAAGTCACTTAACCCCAACTGCCCTCCAAAAAGCAAAAAAAAAAAAAAGGAAATGTATACTAGAGAAAGCTGGGTTTTGTTGGAACTTTAATGATTCCATTTTTGCTGAGATTCCATGACTACCAATTTTCAGGCCAGGCAGTCCAGACTCTCCTCACTTCATGTATGGACTATTTCAATGGACCAACTAGTTGGTCTCCCTTCTTTAAATATCTTTCCACTCTAGTTCATCATCTACTAAGCTGCCAAAGTGATCTTTCTAAAGCACATATCTGATCCAGTTACCCTAGAGATTAAATTTTAGTGGCTACATATCATCTCTAGGATCAAAAAATATAAAATCCTCATTGTTTAGAGCCTTTCGCAATCTGCTTCTCCACATCTTTACTGTCTTTTTGCACTGCCCCCCACTTTCATACTGTTTCTTCCACTGACACTGGACTCCTTGCTGTTCCTTAAAACGTTTAAATTCTATCACTCCAGATGTTTTCACTGTCTGTTCCCTACCCTTGGAATTCTCTCCTTCCTCATCTCTATCTCTTTCCTTCCATAAAGTTCCAAATAAATTTTACTTTCTATGAGAAACCTTTGCTAAATCTTCTTAATCCTAGGACCTCATTTCTCTTGTTTCTCTCCAATTTTCCTGTTAGATATTTCGGTTGTAAGTACTTGTTCGAATATTGTCAGCCCCTTTAGTCTGTGAGCTACTTTAGAAAAGGAATCATCTTTTGTCCTACTTTTAATTTGCAGTGCTCAGCACAGTGCATGGCACATAATGGTTATTTTATAAAGGTATACTTATTGAGTTTTAAATAAAAAGCATGGGTCAATTTGACTTATTCCTAGTTGAACAAATGATGATAAAATCAATTGGAATTGTATAAGTAAAAATTTTAGATATTATCAATATTTGTCTCAGTTGGGTGATATAGATTGAATAAAACCAATCACTAAATGATTTTGAAAAGTTTCTGACCCTTGATCTTTTATTTTTGATTCTAATTTTAGCTTGTAATTTTATTACTGTGAGGGTTTATTGTGGTAATGTAGATCACCATCTAAAAACTTAAACTTCAAAACTAAAAACAGAAACTTAAGAGTTAAAGGGTCCTCTAAGCAAAAAAGGTTTAATTATTTACTCAGTGTCAAACAACTAATAGTCATTAGATATGGTATTAGAACTCAAATTTTGATGTTTGCCGACTAACCTTTTAGGAACTACATAGTATTACCTTTCAATGGGTTGCCAAATCTTAATAAATCAGCAAAAATTAAAGAAATGAATACTTTAACTTGCAGGCAGAGAAATACAATTGCACATTCATCAGCTTTCTTCAATACAAATGAAGGATATATTCATTGATTGAACTTATTTGTTTGTTCTGTTTCTTAACCATCATTTTTTTATTGAAGTAATTAACAATGTGTTTTTTACAGTTTTAACCCATCTTAACTGTAACATGATACCCTTCCTTACAAATTGCTGTCTGTCATTTTAAGAAACTAACACACCCACACACACCTATCCACATAGATGTGTGTACATATGTGTGTATATTTGTGTGTCCATACATACATATTATGCACACACAAGCATGTATATTCATAGACATAAATAAATACATATTTCTGGGTGAATATGTATACATACATGCAATAAAGTTACTGTGTAATAATTACATTTCATATGCTACCAATAATCAAATTCCTCCAGGAAAAAAACTGAGACCAGCAGTAAATAATGGTTTATGCTTCCTGAGATGTATTCCTTATTCTCTTCTTGATGGTTTTTATTTATTTGTTGTAATGACACCAAAGTTCTACTTTACTGCTTGTTTTAGCTATTCAAGTGCCTTCGAGTCTCATCTTTGTGTACTGTGGTGGAAATAGTATACATTGTGTTGCCCTTAATAAGCCTAAGGGAGTTTAGAGATCTTTCCTGCCCTTAATAAGTCTAATATCATCACATGGAGCTCAGAGTAAGAGGAGTTTACTGAAGGAGTAAAACAGTAAGGGTACAACCGGAAGGAGCAGAGCAGAAAAAAGCTTGGGCACAAGCTGGGACCAAGTAAAAGGAGGGAGAATGCTTCTGATTTCAGCACTCTGTTCTGTCTGTGTTGATGTTACTTTGTCAGACAGAAACATTCTGTCTGTTGAAAGAGGACTTTACTGCTGTTTACAGAAGCCCTGAAAGAGGAACTTTATTGCTGTTTGCAGAAGTTCCGGGACTTTAATGTTTATTTGTATTTGATTTCTCAGACAGAAGCCTTGTATGTTGATTTGTGTTGCTTTGTTTAGACATAAAGTGATTTGAGATGAAAATGCCAGCAATGTGTGTAAATATTGTTATAGCTCTGTTAAGTTTTGTTTTCCTAGAAACAGAAATGGCAAAGGACCTGGAGTGGAATAGTACCCATGGACTGAGATATAGAACTGGAGCAAAGAGATGTCTGCATGTAAACCTAGGCAAGAGCTGGGAGCATTCAGCTTACGGAGGTGTAGCCATGGCATTTGGAATTCAGCAAAAGTAAAAGAGACCTTTATTTAGGTACTCTGTATTGACTGGAGAGATGGTTAACTTACTGTGAACTAGGGGTGAATGGAGTTATACTTTCTTCTACCCCTTAATGATGATTGGCTTTAGCATGACTGGAAGCCAGACTCTAGTTAAGATGAAAGATGGCTTTTCTTGGGAACTCTGTATTGACTGATGAGATTGTGACTTACTGTGACCTACGGGTGGACGGTGTTTATATTCTGCTGCCACTTAAGATTTATTGACTTAAAAATGATTGGATGCCAGTCCTGAGTCAAGTTGAAAGAGGATTTTAGTTGTAAACCGTGTATTGGTTGAGGAGATTATGACTTACTTAATGATATGTTTTGTTTAAGATTATGTGACCACCTTAGTAATAAATTATGTTATATTGTTGTGATTGTTGTGATTTAGTTTCTTGAATGTTTTGCTTTAGTTTATTGCTGAATAAATAGAGAGTTTGCTGCATTATACTCAAAGTTATTCACAGCAGTAGTCCTTGGGAGAGCTGCTTGTGATAGGCTTTACATTTGTTTCTTAGTTTTTGCCCCAGAACACAGAAGATAAACGAATAAATAGCTCAAAGGCTTTCTTAGATGACAAAGGCTATAACAGCCTAGTTATTTTTGTCAGACAATCTGCACCTTGCTATACACAGATGTATTAAGTAAACCAAATGAGATGAAAGAACATACCAATAATTAGTTGGATATTAAGCAGAGGTTCATAGATTCTGTGAGGCTCAATAATAAATGTGTAACATTTGAGGTATGTGTCCATTATTTAATATGTAATTTTCAATGATCTGCAAATAATAAGTACTAAGAAGAAAATCTTACTGAAAATTAGGAAAACCTAGGCAAAAACCCTGAATATCTCCAAGCATAGTTGGATATTTTCATAATTGCTACCAATTGTCAGCTAGGTGGTAATGTGGATAGAACTCTGGGACTGGAGGTAAAAAGATCTGAGTTCAAGTTCAGATTCAGAAATTTAGTAGCTGTCTGACTTTGGATAAGTCAGCCTTATTTTCCCCAGCTTCCTCATCTATCAAATGGGGACATAACAATAGCACCTATTCAAAGATCCCCCTGTACTGGCTTGGATTTCAGATTGAGTGATGAAACCCAGAGTTTATGAATCACCCTTGTGGGATGGACTTGTTGACATGAAGAGACAGGACTGAACTGGGAGGAGTTGGTACTATGGATTTAGAGAGAAGCCTAAGCAGAGAGAAGCAGAAGAACTTTTGGGGAGCAGTGTTGTGGAGGCAGAGAGAGAGAGAGAGAGAGAGAGAGAGAGAGAGAGAGAGAGAGAGAGAGAGAGAGAGAGAGAGGAGAATTGCTGGGGGCAGAGTTGCTAAGAGATTGCTGAGGGCCAGTTGGAGCTGCCCAGGAATTTTGAAAACTGCCATCTGGAGCTGCCAAGAACTGAGGAGGCATGGCTTTGATGCCAGTATTTGGTCTGTCTGTTTTCATGTTGTTTTGCTAGATTTATCTGCTAATGAAGGACAGAGTTGTTGCTGTAGAGGCCCTGGAACCTTGCTGTTGGTTCAGAAGCACTGAAGAAGGATTTTCCTATTGTATGTGAACAGAAATCCTGGAAGAGGGTTTTGCTGGTGTTTTCAGGGGTTCTGGGACTGTTTTGTAAGCAGAGACTGGATTGATGAGGACATTGGAAGTGTACATTGTGGCTTTATTAAGCTTTGTCTCCCCAGGAGTAGAGACTGCTGAGAATTTGCCTTGTGTCAAGATGAAGATAAGAGGTCTCTTTGGGTAATAAATGCGATGATGATATCTTAACCTTGTTGTTGCTTAAGGGTGGATGGGATTTTCTACTCTCCACTGCCTCTTTTGAGAAAAGGGCTTGGCATTAATGGATGGTGTTGTAATTCAGTTGTGATCCAGGGGTGGGGATGTACTTTGACTAATGTACTGCCCAGGTGTGGGGTACTTGGACCTTGGTACTTTGCAGTTGAATTGAGGACTTACTAAATTATTGAGTTATGCTGTATTTTGATTTTCTGTGAATATTTTGCCTTAATCCAGTGGTTTTCAATCTTCCTAGTGTTGCAACCCTTTATTACACTTCCTCATGTTGTGGTGACCCCCAACCATAAAATTATTTTTGTTGCTACTTCATAACTGAAATTTTGCTACTGTTATGAATTGTAATATAAATATCTGACATGCAGGATGTATTTTCATTATTACAAATTGAACATAACCCAAAGGTTGAGAACTGCTGCAAATCTGTCACTGAATAAATGGAGTTTGCTATGCTCATAATCTGAACCTGGAAGTTTCTTTTGCTTGGCATTATGCCACCTCTCCCAGGGTTGTTGTGAGGATTAAATGAGATAATTGTAAAGCACTTACTACAGTGTCTAGAGCATGGGATATGCTATATAAATATTAGGTATTATTATTATGTATTAATTCAATATAAGCAAGTGCTACAAAATGGAAAAAAGATTTCAGAAATAAAAACAATACAGTGTCTGAACAGTTCTGTTTAAAGTTTAAAGTTCTGGACCATATCGTATTTAGAGAGAAGATATGAGCCTTTTCTTAATTTGAGCACATCTATAAGGGCTAATTTAAAGAGTATTTGTCTGAAGCTTTGACCTCAAAGAAAAAGTGAGCATGGAAATTGTCCTTTTATAACCCCAGAGCTGGAGACAACTGACAATATCTATGATATGCAAAGAAAACTATTGTTAGAGATAACCAGAAATATACAAGACAGATTCAAGAAATTAGATGTTCTAAAGTTTATACATTGTATGTGTGTGCAAGTCTGAGCAACATGTGAAGTGGACTGGAACTCTTAAAGCAAGAAACAAAATTTGATTTCATAAGTATCACTAGGACTTTGGCAGGTAATACATTTGATTAAAATGAAGCCCTGGAAGGCCATTATTTATTCAAAATTAATATATTTGGTAAAGGGAGAGGGAGAAAGAGTAGTATGTTACATACTAAAAAATTCTGTATTCATGGTAGAAGGCATGTTGGTGAAGTCATGCAAAGCAACCACATTAATTTTGTCATTAAGGTATACCTCAGGTCACTGCAAAAAGAGGAAATAGCTGAGTTGTTAGAGAAAAAATTCACAATCCCATCAAAGGGGGATGACACAGTAGTGATGAAGGAAGGACTTCAATTATGTGAACATATGTCGTCTTTCTCTGGGTGCAAGGACAATCTTTTTCATTATTAAAGTAACTAATCATTTCCTGACTTTGCTGCTATTCAGACTCCGACTCTAACCAATAATTCCTCAACCCATCAATGAACATTTATTAAGTATCTGAGCTTAAAAAGGCCAAGCTCTCCTACTGCATTTGGTGTCATTTACTGTTTCACTGGTTCTTGATATCTCATGGAGTCATTAGCTTCCACTTCCCAGTTCTAAATTTTAACAAATTGTTTTCTTCTATTATATTTTGTACTTCCTTTTCCCTTTGACCCATTTTACTTTTTAAGGAATTCTCTTCAGTGAGTTTTTGTGCCTTCTTTTCCATTTGGCCAATTCTATTTTTTAAGGAGTTGTTTTCTTCAGTGTATTTTATTTCATTTGGCCAATTTTATTTTTAAGGACTTCTTTTTCCTGTCAATTTTTATCTGTCCTTTTCCAAGCTATTGACTATCTTGCATACTTCTCATTAATTTTCACAATTTTTCTTCTGCCTCTTATTTGACTTTTAAAATAATTCTTGAGTTCTTCTCAGGAGGCTTTTTAGGCTTGAGACCAATTCATATTCCTGTTTAAGGTTTCAGATGTGCGAATACTGACCATGTTGTCCTTTTCTGAATTTGTGCCTTGATCTTCCATGTCCCTATAATAAGAATTTATGATCATTGTCTGTTTCTGCTTTTTTTCATGGTGTTTGCCTGTTCCTTGGCTTTTAAAGTTGAGCTCTCTTTCTGGGGCACAGGGGGCACTGACCCAACTTTTTGTGCTTGAATCCTGGGACCTGGTCACTGGATTTGTGTTCTGGGATGTCAGTCGCTGGCAGCTGGAAGTTGTAGGGTTCTGGCAGCTTACCTGGTGCTGATTTGGGGTCAGCAACACTGAAGCCATTGGTTTGGAAGAGGGGAGACTGGGCTCTGGGGCGTGCTGCTCACCCAGGTTTTGCACCCAAATGTTTGGCTACTGAAGAATGTATGCCAATATCTAGCTGGGCCTCCTGGAGTTGTGACTTGTGAAGTTGTACTGAAGTGCCAGTAGATTTGACTGCTGGAGACCATCAGCACAAGCACATGGAACTTTTCAGAACTTAGGTATACCAGTCCCCCTGCCTGTGCTGAGGCATTCAGAGGGTCCTGGTGTTGATGCCTGTCTACTCCACCACCCTGTGGCTCAGGATCTCCCCCTGGTTTGCTGAGGTGGGGCTTGCTTCTGGCTTGATCAGATGCCTCCCATCCTGCATTGCCCCCTACTCCTCCCCATTGAGAGGCACCATTCCTGTTAATCTCCCAAGCTGCCTGAAGTGCAAGACTGCTACACCCTGTCTTTCTTCTGGCTCAGATGTTCCAGGGGTTTTATTGGTGTGATATTTTATGGACTTACAGAGGTCAATAAGGGAGGGTGAGAGTAACTTACTTCTTACTCCACCATCTTGGCTCCTGAAAATCTGTTTTATTTTTTAAGGAAAATAATCTTTACACAGGACAAAGGTAAATCAAATGATAAATAGTTGAAATCAAGATGATCAGGGAGATATAGGTACTTTAGAAAAATTTACATTTCTAAGCCCAGAAAAGTTATATACCAGGATACTAAAAGAGCTGAGGGATATAATTTCTTATTTTCAGTAATAGTTGAAAAATTTCTGGAAAAATTAGAGTCGTTTCAGCACTTTAGAAGGACAAATATCTCTTCTTTTAAGGTGATCAAATCGTAGATTGATTCACTACATTTCCTAAACCAAACAAAAATATGTAGAATGTGCAATAAAAGAGATGATTAGTAAATGTTTAGAATAGGAATTAGTGATTACTATATGCTAACATGATTTCCTAAGAGCAAATATTGAAAACATAACTTTGGATTTTGATTGCAGCATTCCTAGACTAAGAAATCAAGCAGTTTTGCTTTTTTTAAGTTGGTAAAGGGAGGAATATTTTAATAGGCAAGCACCTCTCAACCTAGTATTATTATGAAAATAGTTTTGACCTTGAGCATCCCCTGAGTCTTCAGGTAAAGGAGAAGTGCCTTCCCCTAAATGATGAACATTCTCACACCTGGTCATACATAACCATAACTCTTTACATCCCATTGCCAGAATTCCTGTTGATCATTGTTAAACCCCACTCCATACTTCCTACATTCCAATTTCTCACTCTCATTACCCTCAATCCTCCTACCCTCAAGTTTCTTCCTAATCTTTCCTAGTCTTTCCACTGTGCTGTATGTGATTCCTGTTCATAGGCAATAAACTTCTCTTCATCTTGAATTTATTCTTCTCCCATTCATTCTATCAAATCTAACTAAAAACTTGACTTTCCCAGGACACAGGCCCCTGGTCAACTTCTCCAGCACTGGCTGCATTTTCATTCATTCTTATGAGCTTACTGCTCAGGTGAGAAGGTTGGAATACTTCTTGCTCCCCATCGCCACTTCCAAATTCACCTCCTTTCAGTACCCAATAACCTCTTTTCCTTTCAGGTTTCTGTGATTCATATCTACTACCCAATGAAAGTTTTGGTAGCTGTCCAGGTCATACTCCTTTTTTCCTCAAGGAGTTCAATAATGGCCTTACAATTTTTTCTCTCTCCTTCAACTCCTGCCCTCATACTGGAAGACTTTAACATGCATTTTCATTGTCCTTCAGATACTCTAAGTACTTAGTTCCTCAACCTACTCCTCCACCCTACCTTACCAACATGCAACAATAAGATCTTGTCATCAATCACAAATGTACTATCTCCATGACAAAGAATTCTGTGATCCTCTATAAAATAATAATCAATTGGTTTTCAACTCTCCCTCTGTCTTAATTTTATATAAGCCTACTCTTCATCCATACTGTGACTTTAAAACCCTTGACCCCTCAGTTCTCTCCAAGGGCATATCCCTTGCACTAGATGCTTTCTCCTCTTCTCCTCATCTATTGATGAACCAGTTTAACTCTATGTTGTCCTCCTATCTTGAATCCTTAGCCTCTTTATATCAATTATTATGCCCAGCTAAGCTTCAATCTTTGGTTATTCTCACCATTTTCAGTTACATGTATGCTGCCAAATGAAGGTGTAGAAAATCATACATTATGAATGGGTCCAGTACAAATTTCATCCCTCCTCAAACCTCTCATGACTCCTTTCTTCTCCCACTCTTTTCACTGTGAATCATACCTTACATGTAACAGAAAAAATTGAGGCCATTCAATATAAACTCTTTTCCCCTCTTCTTCATCTCCTATCACAAAGATGTCTTCTGTCTCTATTTCCTCCTTCAGACCTCTTCCACATTATGGAAAGACAGTTATTGTTTACCTAGATTTAACAAAGCTTTTTGACAAGGTGTCACATGATCTTTTCACAGAAAAATAGAATAATGGTATAGTCAGATGAATTAGGAAAAGGATTAAATTGTGACAAAGTATGCCCACTAATAGTCTGATGTCAGTTTGTAAAGATGACTTTATTGGAGTGTGCCAGGAATCTGTCCTTGATCTTATGATATTGAAAATTTTATTAATGACTTGGTTAAATGTATAGATGGCTTGCTTATCAAATTTACAGTTTGAACAAAGCTGTCAGGGATAGCTAACATGCTGGATGTCTGAATCAGAATTCAAAACAATCCAAGTAGGATTACACATTGGGTCAAATCTAACAAGATGAAATCTTACAGGGATCAATATAAAAGGTAACACTCAGGTTCCAAAAATCACTTTCATAGTTTCAAGATAAGGGTAAGGGAAGGCATAGTGATTCTGGGGTATAAAAAAGGTCTAGATATTTTAAAGGATTGCAACTTTAATATTAATCATAAAATGATATTATACACCAGGAAGCTAATAAAAACTTGGCTATAATAAGACGATGTAAGGAGGACAAAAGAAATAACTGTCCCTCTGGGTTCTGCCCTGGCCAAAGTATACATAAAGCACTGTGCTCAATCCTAAAAGCCAAATATTAAGAAATATATTGCTTCCCTTGAGAGCATACACACAAAACTGAGTAGGATGGTTAAGGGTCTTGATGTAATATTATGTATGGATCAGTTTAAGCAATTACCTTTTTTTTACGTAAGAGATAAAGAGAATTAGGATGAAAAGGATAGTGTTTTCAAAGATTAAGAATAATATCATGTGGATTAGAAATTATTCTTTTTCTACTAGCCCTTGTATGATGGTACTGAGGGAAAGGATAGAAGTTTCATGCAGGGAAAATTTAGGTTTGATATAAAGAAAATCTTCAAAAAATTAGAGCAATACAAGTGGAATGGATGGTCTCCAGATGAAGTGGATTTCCCCTCACTTGGAATCTAACTATTCTCCATGAGCAGAAATAGCTTTGCTAAAGGTCTTTCATAGGATCAAATTCATTCTACCATGGAGCATACTTTTCAGTTCCAGGTAAAATTATATGAATTCTTCTGAGACTGAGATGTTTTACCTTTAGGCTTGTGAAAGAAATAGAAAGTAATTTTACTGAGACTTTCTGCAGAGGGAAGAAAGTCTAAATATCATAGTGGTTTTAATCTTAGGGACAAAGACAGGAGGTCTCTATAGCAGAACTAGGCATAGGAAACAGTATAAAACAAACATAAAAAGGAAAGATAACATGCTTCATTTGAATGATATCATCAGTCTTTAAAATCTGTGAGTAAATCTCTTTGCAACAAATTAAGCACAACATAAAGAACTGGGTTGAATTTGACTAATTAAAAAAACAGCAATCACCTGGAATAATAAAATGTTGATTACAGTTGAAAGACAGTATTGCCAGACTAATATAAAATGGCCTAATGGTCCTAGGACGAATCTTTTGGTGATAGGAAGAAACGTCATTTAAAAATACAGATATACAGGGGTCCCAATTAATTGATTCCTACAGGGAAGTTGACAGATATGGTTGTCATAAAATTCATAGGAAGAATCTTTAGTAACTAGTTATAGAAGTGTCTTCTCTGTAATGGGGTTACCTTGCCACTGTTAAAACTACAAAATACGCTCTAAAAATGTTAACAATCCTAGCAACCAGATCAACCTAAGTTTATCTTAACTAAAGCCTGCAGAGTCTGAGTAGACACGCAACACAGAAAAACTTGAGAGAACTGATTGGAGACAAGATGAAAAAGCATGTCTGTTGGGGTCAGGGGAAAAGGCATGGTTCAAGAAATATCATGGTTTAATTTCCTGCATACACATCTAGAAAGTCCAGATTTCCTGTGTTGAATATTTGTGATGCTACATCTATCCCATCTAATTGCTTTTACAGACTTTTGCATATATCTGAATTGGTAGCAATAAAACCTTTAGAAAACTTAAATACATGGTCTTATTTGTATAAAATGCAGTGTGGCATACAGTTGAAAGCCACATGTTACCACATTCTGTTTTAGGAAAACTTCAGAAAAATACAAAGAATTGGCAACAATATTGAGAGGAAGCACATGTCACTGAGGTGTTATGACATTCAAGATATGACAAAAGAAGTTATTTTGCATTAGGAACACTTAAGAATTATTAAATGGGGGGCAGAGCCAAGATGGAGGCACAGAAACAAGGTTCTACAGCTCCCACATAGCCACCTCAAATCCAATAAAACATGACTCTGAACAAATTTTAGGGCTCCACAACACACAGAAATACAGAAAAACACATCTCTTGCTGAAGGCAGCTTATTAAGAAGGGCTTATCACAGCATGCTAGGAGCTGAAACTGGCCCAGCCAGAACCACAGATTGGTCCTGGGGCAGCCAGAACAAGCCACAGCTGGAGACTTCAAGAGAGTGGATCAGAGGCAGCTGTGGCAATTCCCAGGATTATCAAGCCACAGGAAACAAGGACAAAGTGATAGGTTAGTGGAACTTGGCTAAATTTGGCAGAGAGAAGCTATCCGGCCAAACTGCCTCCAGGGCAAGGAAGGAGCAGAAATGGCGGTTGTGTAGCCACCTCCACATTGCTGCTTAAGAAACGCCTGCCCTGCAGATTACAGGGGGGGGCAAGCAATCATTCGGAGGCTAAATGCTCTTGCACTGAACATCTAGGATCCATATCATGGTCTTGGGTGGTGGTCCTGGGGTGTGTTTTCAGTGAGACAAAGCTTGAAGTGGCTGCAAAAAAAATGGTGGCCTTTCAATAGCTCTGGCAGCTGTGTAAAACCCAGTGATTTGGGACAGAGCTTTTCCCTCTGGAAGCAGAGTTCCACAGAGCTAAAAAATTAAGTAATTGGCTGGCAACATAAACAGGCAAAGGAAGCAAAGGAAGAACAGCAACCAAACTTTAGATTCCTTCTTTGGGGACAAAAAGAGGAAGACAAAACAGTCAGAACTCCCATACCAAAAGCATCCAAGAAACATGAAGACTGCCTGCAAGCCATAGAACAGCTTAAGAAGGATTTTGAAAACCAAAAAAGAGAAGTAGAGGAAAAATTGGGAAGAGAAATGAGAATTAGGCAAGAAAATCATGAAAAGAGATCAACAACCTGACTGAAGAAAACAACACCTTAAAAATTAGATTAACTCAAATGACAAAAGAGGCCCAACAAGCCAATAAGGAGAAGGATGCTTTAAAAAGTCAAATTTGCCAGATGGCAAAAGAATCTCAAAAGCTTTCTGAAGAGAATAAATCCTTGAGAATTAGAATGGAGCAAATGGAAGCAAATGACTTTATGAGAAATCAAGATACTATTAAACAGATCCAAACAAATGAAAAAAATAGAAGGCAATGTGAAATAAGTGCTTGAAAAATCCACTGACCTGGAAAATAGATCCAGGAGAGACAAATGAAGAATTATTGGACTACATGAAAGCTATTATCAAAAAAAAGAACTTAGAAAGCATCCTTCAAGAAATTCTCAAGGAAAAATGCCCTGCTGTTTTAGAACCTGAGGGCAAAATAGAACTTGAAAGAATTCACTGATCACCTTTTGAAAAAGATCCCCAAAAGAAAACTCCTAGGAATGTTATAGCCAGGTTCCAGAGTCTCCAGATCAAGGAGAAAATATTACAAGCTGCCAAGAAGAAACAATTTAAATACTGTGGAAACACAATTAAGACAACCCATGATCTAGCAGCTTCTACATTAAGGAATCAAAGGGCCTGCA
>CM053594.1:167707847-167730829 GCA_028646575.1 Pseudocheirus occidentalis | reverse complement strand
GGAGACCCTCCCTGCCCTACCAGAAAGTAAGAGAGCAGGGCAGGGGAGGGGCTTTACAGCGGCATTGCTGTTTTAGGTTTGGGGCAGGGGCAAGACGGGTAGAAAATTTTTAATTCAAAAATGTAATGAAAATGAATGATGTAAACAAGAAAACAAATAAAAAATATTTTAAAAAAAGAATGGGATTAAGGTTTTTGTATTTAAAATAAAGGAGACAAAAACCATTTCTATCTAAGGCAATGGACTAGATGTCCCTTGAAATCAGTACCTTAATTCTAAACTTGAATTTTCCTCTGTTAGTGTAGTCCCAGGACTGAAGCAATGTTATCACACAAACAACGAATACAGCTTATAAACACCAACTTGTCAATGCATAGGCTCTTTGATTCTTTAACAGACCAACTAATATGCATTGATTCATTATATTAATGATTTGATTATTCCTTCCACTAAAGAAGCTTACCAAAAATTGTGTATAGTTCTTTTCTTGTCCATACCCTGACACACATACACACACACACACACACACACACACACACTTTAAAACATTTACAGAGGGTTTACCTAACATGCTTTGCTCTTATAGGAAATGTGTTGCATCCTACTCACGTTTATCATGAATGTCCATTAACTTTGGGTCACATAAAATTTTTATTCAATGGTCAGCGAGGTATTCCACAATCAGCATCAGCAGGGGAACAGTGATGTTTAAAGGACAAAGTTTACTATCATAGAAATGCTTGGGAACATTGAAACACTGAAGCACTATGCAATGTCCTAAATATAATCCGGACCACATCTCTCCTGCTACTCAGTTTGGAGCCCAGCTCACTGTCCATTTGTTATACCTACCCAGTTAAGATGTATTGATGAACTGATTCAAATGAATACCTAATCAATTACATTTGGTCATCTGGACAATTGGTCTAAGTTTTCATCCTTTTATTTTTCCTGTGTGAATTGTTAGGCAAATCTTTAAAAGTAGTTATATACCTCATTAAGATATTTTAATACTTTGGAACCTATGGCAATTGACAATTATATTCAGGATATATTACTTAAAGTACTTTGCTATCTATAAAAAAAACTCTTCCATTTGTACCCTGTGCAAGAGTTTAACAGGGATAATGTGGTTTATCAGTTTAAAGAAATCCACTATACAAATAAACAAAATGAAGGAACATGGCCATATGACAAAATCATTATATGGGGTAGGAGGGGAGGGTTTACTGTGAAGTTTTTGTAGATCATAATATTTATATGAGACAATAGTGTTACATGGCAATATGACAACCAAAAAGTTAGTGATTAGCTTGTATTAATAGAACTTTGGTATCTAGTATCATGTGTGTATACATATATGTGCATATACACTCACAAAGCATGTCAAATAAGAAAAAAAGAAATGTGTTTTCATATCTCTATCACCAGGATGTAGAATAACAACAGGATGTGATAACCAAGCTACACTCTGTCCTAGTTAAACTACAATTAGTGCATTTCATTCTGAGAGTTAAATTTTAAAAGGTTTTAAAATTGCAGTATTTTTAGAGAAAGGAGACTAGGATGTGAAGGGAGTTGAAAATAATGTTACTGTAGGATACCACAAAAGCCCTGGGATGAGACCCAGAGAAAGAAAGATCAGGAAGGCATATACTAGCTCATTTCAAGTATTTTGGGACTATCATATGAAAGAAACATTTTTTGTATTTTGATTGGCTTCAAAGAAAAAAAATTAATGCCAATGGTGGAAAATGCAAAGAGGTAATCACTTCTTGATACATGGAAAAATCTATCCTAGGGAAGCCAAAGAATGGAATAAAGCTAGCAAATTCCCCTTAACTAAAAATATTCAAGAAGATGTTGGATATGTCAAAAGTCTCATAAAGTGACTTTATGGAACTCAGAGCTTTCTACTCTAACAACCCACTCTAATGCTTCAAGTAATAGCAATTCTCACTGAAGTAAAAAGGCTTTGAACTGTGAGTGGAGGCAAGATGGTAGAGTAAAAGTGGGGACTTGCTTGATATTTACCTCAAACCACTCTATATACCTGTAAAAAAATTACTCTAAAAAATTCTAGAGATGTAGAGTGAAACAAGATGACAGAGTGAAACACATCTCCTGTCCAAGACAATCTGGAGAGCTGACAGGAAGGGTAAATTGCACCAAACTGGGAGTGGAATGGAGCCAAGTGTGGCCACACCCAGGGCAGACAGGGCCAGAGCAGGCCTCAGGGGATAGAATCACTGGCAGGTGTGGAAGTTTCTAGACTTCTTAACCCATAAACACAGAGAACAGCATGCCAGATCAGTGGGGAAACTCTGAGACCTGGGTGAAAGAGGAGGGTGGTCAGGCATCAGGCCCAGAGTGGTGGAGGTGGAGGCAGGGGCAGCAGTAGGAACTGCTTCCTAGAGCTCTGGGCTGACAGATGGTGGGAGATTGAGCCACTGATACAAAACCCCTGAAGCCTAGGAGAGCACACCCACTCCCCTCCCCTACTGGTAGCAGAGCTCTACCTTGAAAAAAAAGTTAGTCAAATATTTGACTGTGAAGATGAGTAAAGAGTGTGGAAAAAAACCTGAGAATATACAATCTAACTTTGGTGACAAAGAAGATCAAAACATACAACCTGAAGAAGACAACAAAGCCAAAGCTTTTACATCCAAAGCCTCCTAGAAAAATATAAATTGGTTGCAGGCCATGGAGGGGCTCGGAAAGGATTTTGAAAATCAAATGAGAGAAGCAGAGGAAAAACTGGGAAGAGAAATGAGAGTGATGCAATAAAATAATGAAAAACAAGTTAACAGTTTGTTAAAGGAGACCCAAAAAATGCTGAAGAAAACAACATCTTAAAAAAACAGACTAACTCAAATGGCAAAAGAGGTCGAAAAAGACAATGAGGATGCCTTAAAAAGCAGAACTGGCCAAATGGAAAAGAAGATCCAAAAGTTTACTGAAAAAAATAATTCCTTTAAAATTAGAATACAACAAATGGAAGCTAATAACTTTATGAGAAATAAAGAAAATTATAGAACAAAACCATAAAAATTAAAAAAGAGAAGACAATATGAAATATCTCATTGGAAAAACCACTGACCTGGAAAATGGAGAAATTATTTAAAAATTCTTGGACTACCTGAAAACCATGATAAAAAAAAGCCAAGACATCATCTTTCAAGAAATTATTGATTCCTTCAGAAGAGGAACATGGAATCAACTAGCATCTGAGATAAAAAATGAACCTGGTTATACTAGAGCAAAATAAAAATGCTCTTAAATTGTTACATAAGGAGCCTTTCCAATAAGCTTTCTTTCATAACCCAAAATAGTTTACTTCTAAATTAATTCCATTTCTCCCATAAACATAGGAAATTAATCCTAATAGTTTATCTTGAGTTTTACACATTCATAGCAAAGTTGGGTTGAAAAAACAAATATTGAATTTGGAACAGTCCAATAGTATTTTCAAATGTTGCATAGGTATTTTTTTTGGTAGTCATCCTTCATTCTTGAAGAGGAATGAAATGACATCATTATATTATAGTCAAATTATAGTACTTCTGACTGTTGACTGATCAGAGCAACATGAGCTTGGAATGCTCTACCAGAGGTCAGGCACAAATTGTCTATGTAAACATTCGTATTGCATTGTCTAAATCTGTGTGTCTCACATTTCTTTTGAGCTACTTCAATTTAGCTTTGCTCATAGAGCACATCAACTTCTCTAACAGATGGGGGCATGCCATGCTGGGTGGCCCTGTGCCAATATCTCCCATGTCACATTATCAACTCCAAAGTTCTTAAGAGAGACCTTGAAAGTGTCCATGTGAGCACTTGCCCTGTGTGTATTCTCCATAAAATAATCTTTTATGTAAGAGTACATTTGGCATTTGAACAACACAGCCAGCCCACTGGAGTTGCACACTCTGAAGCAAAGTTTGAACACTTGGCACTTTAGTTGAAGAAAGGACCTCAATGTCTGGCATCTTATCCTGCCAGGTGATCTTCAGAATATTCCTAAGACAATCAAATGGAAATGATTCCGTTTCCTGGCATGGCACTGGTACACTGTCTGGGTTTCACAAGCATACAACAATGAGGTCAGTAAAACAACTCTATAGACCTTCAGTCTGGTAATCAGTCTAATACGTTTTCTCTCCCACACTTTCCTTCATAGCCTCCCAAACACTGTGCTAGCTCTGGCAATGCATTAAGCTCCTTATCAATGTGTACATCCCTAGAAAGTACGCTACCAAGGAAAGTGAACTTATCTACAGTATTCAGAACTTCTCTACTTGCTGTAAGCAATGGTTCCATTTTTGAGTGCTGTGGTGCTGGCCGACAGAGCATCAGTGTTTTATATAAAGACTGTCAGCCTTTACCTTCCAGCCTGAAAATAACCTTTCTTCCTCATGCACTAACAGGGAAATTGGTTTCCTCTTTTTTCTATTTAAAAGATGCATTGCTATGAATATGTTATTTTACAAATTAGGCTTTCTCTCTATAGTCAAGGAACTGATTTCATTAATGCATACATTCTAAAATGTACAGGATGCTATGATACTATGAGACTGTGATATAGAGATCAAACAATATAGAGCTTGTTTGATTTTTTTGTTTTACATAGCTATTAAAACTTCAGGTTAAAACCACTAAATTAAGCCATATGCTTAAAGATAAATTAATTTGAAATAGTTAATTCCTTCCTTCTATGTCATACACAGTACAGACCTAGAAATGTTTTAAGGCTTAATGTCTTCTTAATAAAGACAATAGGGGTGGCTAGGTGGCACAGTGAATAGAGTATCGGCCCTGGAGTCAGGAGGACCTGAGTTCAAACCCAGCCTCAAACACTTAACACACACACACACACACACACACACACACACACACACACACAAATAGTGGTGTGACCTTGGGCAAGTTACTTAACCCCAATTGCCCTTCTAAAGGAAAAAAAAGAGTCTATCCTATATGGCAATCTTTCAATAAACTTTGCTTTAAAAAAAATAAAGACGATACAATCTCTGTTCCTGTGGGGGGGGGGAGTGAATAATCTTGAATCTCTTCACAACCACAAATGTAACTTCCATTAACAGTTTTCCTGTTGTAAACAAAAAGTTATTGGTCTAATAACACCCCCTAATAACATTTAGAGAGTTTTAGAGCTTGGTCAGACATCAAAGATGCCAAGGTCATCCCCTGAATCCTGGGCCATCACTAGGAATCCTGACTTTTTTCTTCACACCAGACATTGATGAGTCTAGATGAGAGAGTGAGGCTGATAACTTTGTGCAACTGTGCTGCATTTAAACACAATTCACACACAAGTTAAGACATCACACCGTAATAACATAGGACTAAACAAGAGAATGGAGCTTGTTCCATGCACTACAGGTTAAGTAGGGTGTGGGGGGTGTTCAAAGAAAACTATCACCTCTGATGGAAAGGCTTACAAAGCCCTATTCATGGCTGCTCAACCACTTTTGGTGTCTTCCTGCTCTCCAACTCTTACCTGTAGCTCCAAGCAATTGTAGCATGCACAGCAGCCACACTCCAATAAAAAACATCTCAGCAGATGGACTATACTAGGACACTGGTAAGCAATAGGTCTCAAATCTGTCAGTGAATTAGAGGGATGTCTACACCAAGTATGTGAAGACATTCTCCTGTAGAATGGAGATATGAGAACAATTTGTTCCAACAGCCGTGAAGGTGATTAAAGCAAGTGCTTTGGTGGGTATTTAGAGAGTTTTAGAGCTTGGTCAGACATTGAAGATGTCAAGGTCATCTCCTGAATGCTGGGCCATCACTAGGAATCCTGACTTTTTTCTTCACACCAGACATTGATGAGTCTAGATGAGAGAGTGAGGCTAATAACTTTGTGCAACTGTGCTGCATTTAAACACAATTCACACACAAGTTAAGACATCGCCCCCTGATTCCATTGGTCCTCTTTAGAAACAAAGGATCAACGACAACAACATGTTAAACACCTCAAAATTCATGTTTAAATAAAAGTGGTTCAAAAATGAATTTTTGTATGCTAGAGTTTAATAATAATAATAATAATAATAATAAATATCTAACATTTATATAGTGCCTATGTACTAAATTGCTTTACAATTATTATATCATTTGATCCTAACAACAACCCTGGGAGGTAGATGCTATTATTATCCCTTTCTTAGAAACAAGGAAACTGAGGCAAACAGATGTGTAGTGACTTGTCCACTGAATGGAATTTTTTAAATTAGAAAACAAACTGTATTGTCCAGATCATTTATTCATTCATACATTCAACAAAGATTTTTTTATATACCTATCATGTGCCGGGCACTTTGGATTTTAAAAACAAAAATAAAATAAAAAAAAAAAGAACAGCCCCTGTCTCCAAGGAACTTACATTCATTGTAAACATGAGTCATAACAAAATATTTTATTGCCATGTTCATGAGGTATTATGCATGCATGCATGCCTTGTTTTTGCCTTATTCATTTATTTTTTATGAAATGGCTTCTCTGAGAATTGAGACATAATGATAGCTTTCCAATCATTATGACTGGTTTGCTATATTCAAAGCATTAACTTGATTTGGGGATAAAATACGATGACAAATAAAAGAAATCTGACACCTTTCCAAGAAATGGTTGTGCTGCTTCTAACTTGCTTCAAAATAGATCTTTTTTTTAACTTCTCTCATCCTCTTGCTAATACCTATGCACTTGAAAACAACTACAAATAAATATATGTGTATATGTATATGTATGTATGTATGTGTATGCATTTGTGTGACAACTTCCAAATGAAAATATTTTTCATTGAAGAAGTATACAGATCTTCACAGCAGGTAAAATTAAATTTAAAGACAGTATTATTAATATTAGGTGGTATTCTTCATATGAGTGAATGAAAATACCAAAGGTCTACTATACAGGTCTCTTTGAATTACCTGGTGAAGTTAAGCTTACCATCCCTTTATGAACTGAGGAAAGGGAACTTAATTCAAAGTAGATTGGGATAGCACCACACAGAAATGCTAAAATCAAATTTCCCTGAATTGTTACATGTGTGTATTTACTTTAGAAATTATTTCTGATTTTTGGATGTTCCATTTTTCTCTCTAGTAAGTTTTAAAATGTTGTTTCAAAATTAGATTTTTTTTAATTAACTTATGTTAAAACTCCAGACAACGTGGAGGCAAATTGCCAAGTATTATTAAATTGAAAGTTTCTAAGTCTTATGAAGCAAATGATTGGCCAAAGATGAATCTAATTGTTCAAGCAGAATACATACTTTAAGTTAAAGAGGTCCCAAAGCCTCATTTCTTCCCCAGTTTTTTGATCATTAAATTTCTACCACTGGTGTAATTCTTTCAAGTTAGGTAAGAAATGTTCTCTACCAACAAAATTCCTAAGTTACCCTCTGGGAAGAACACATTGGCCTATTAGTATTTATTCACACTTTAAAAGGCATTCTTTTTATTCAAAATCATTAATTATAAGAGAAATACAAATCAATATTTCCCTGAGATGGCAGCCCACACTTAGTAACCTGGGAAAAATGCAAAAATGGGTTTGCTATCGTGGTGTAAGCAATAACAAATCTGATAAATGAAGACAAGTATGGAAAAACTAACACAAACTGATACATGAGTGAAACTGACAAGAAAATCATATACACAAATGCAATGTAAATTAAAAGGACAAAATGTATGTTGGAAAATTACCAAGAAGAAACCCCAAAGAAGACATGTGAGAAAACACCATCCTTACAATCCTTTGAAAAGGTGAGGAATTTCTGCATATGGAACACAGCATATATTGTAAGATTTTTTTTGCTTTATTAACAGTTTTTGATGATGATATTTCTTTCTCTTTTTTTGAAAGAAAAAACCCTTTGTTTTAGTTGATGACCATATAGGAGAAGAGACAGGGAGATTTGTAGAGGGAAATGTTGGTGATTAAAAACATGTCAACAAAAAAATTTTAAAGATATCATTTTAATTAAAATATTTTATATAGCACTTTAATGTTTATAAGGCATTCATTGTATAAGAATTCTGTCAGACAGGTAATATGGATATTGTTAATCATAATAACAAGGTGAAAAAATGAAAAACAAGAGGATATATTTGTTTTTGGTTAAAGAGTAAGCAGCAAAGCTGGAACTCACATTAGTGTCTTTTCCATCCCCCCCATTTGATACTGGGACCAAAAAGCTCAGGACTTACAGATTATGATAAGGGTATGGGAAGGGAACCAACAACTATGGAAGTCACAAGTCAATGTTGCAAAATTATAAAGAACAAACATGGTCCCAAAGAAGAGACATGAGGCAACATCTCCCATCCCACTGCTTTGACCACCTGGGAGGCCCATGAATATGGCACATTTATTTGTTTTCAGAGTTTTGTTCATGTATTAGTTGGCTTTGCTGATCATTTTTTCTCTTCTTCCACTTTTTCTTCCCTTTCTTTACAAAATATTATTTGCCATATTAGATAGCTTTCTGGGAAGGGATGTTGGGAGGAATTCTGATGATCTAAAAGCAAATCCTATCAATAAAATTTTATGTTTTGTCTTTATTAATTTAAAACTTTATTTTACAAATATGGGAAGAATTTAACATAAAGTGTGAAGCAAAGGAATCTGAAAAGAGAGGCGAATCTTGACTATTCAAAGAGTAATGAGCAATATGAAAAGTGCCAAAAGACATCAGTTGGAATATTCACAAATATGAGCACTCCTTATTTTAAAATTTACTTATGTTCTCCACATTCATACACATACAAATGAGATTACTTTCTTCAGATGCTTAGGGAAACCCAGTTCATCATTTTGTAGCCATTATTATTATTAATAATAATAACAATCATAGGTAACATTTACATAATGCTTACTATGTGCCAAGAATCATGGTAAGTGTATTACAGTTATAATTTCATTTAATGTTCACAAAACCCCAGAGTTGGGGGAGCAGTAGGTACTATTATTATACCAATTTTACAGTTGAGGAAACTGAGATACACAGAAATTCAAGTGACTTGCCCAGGCAGGGTCACACAGCTAGTGTTTGAGGCAAATTTGAACTCAGGGTTTCTGTTCTCTAGACCTGGTGTTCTATCCATTACAAGAATATGGCAGTATTGGGGGTTGGGGGGCAGGTCCTCACGTTCATCTGCCCTCAAGAAGCTTAAACTCCAATGAGGAAGACAATACATATAGTTGAGTGGTGACCAAGGAGGAGTGTTTTGGACAGAGATGACAATAGACACCTTGGAAAAAATGACACATTCTTTCCAGAAGTTACTATTCTCAGAGCTGAAATTAGAAAAGCAAAGGAGGATCAGAGAGTCAGGAGTTGATGAATCTTTTCTGTGATTTGCTTGGCCGTCCCCACATCAGCGCTGGTACATAAGGAGGAGTTTTCTAATAAGCTGAGCTGTTCAAAATAATAAAATATGTTCTTTTATGATCTAGTGGTCTGTCTTTCAGTGGAATTGTTCCATCTGAGGCTAGGTGACCATCTGTTGTGGATGTTACAAAATGGATTGCTGCAATAGGTAGGAGTTTGAAGTAGATATTATAGAATCATAGACTATTCAAACTAGAAGTCTCACAGTTTTATCCTCTCTAAAATCCTTTCTGTCTATAAGAAGTTTGACTGTTGGTGCTGAAGAAGTAGGGATAGCCTACAGGAACAGAATACAGAGGATAAGTCCATAAATATTAGTGGCTGCTGTACATGAATGCAGTCAAGACCTGAAAGCCAGCCTGCCAATACTGGGAAGAAGGAGAATGGTTGGAGACTGGTAATTACAGAATACAGGCTGAGCTGAATCTTCAGGTAGAGGAAGGTGACTTATCATAAACAAGATGAGCAAGAGGAAGGGAAAAGAAGTGTCATAGTAAATTGCTTTTACTTTTACATAGTAAGCCTCCTGACTCTCTGATCCTCCTTTGCTTTTCTAATTTCATCTCTGAGAATAGTAACTTCTGGAAAGAATGTGTCATTTTTTCCAAGGCATCTATTCTCATCTCTATCTAAAACACTCCTCCTTGGTCACCACTCAACTATATATATTGTCTTCCTCATTGGAGTTTAAGCTTCTTGAGGGCAGATTGTCAAAGTCAATTGCTCCAGTAGAGGCTTTTCTCTGAGGCACAGCTATTTGTAACAGAGAGCTTGGCCTTTCCAGACCAGCACTGGAGTTGGCCTCCTTTTGCATAGTTTTAGGTTTGCTAATGTGTTGTCTTTATTTTCTGTGACCTAAGAATACTCTTTTGAAGGAAGTAGGTCACTAGAACAGTGGGAGAGCTCTATGCCATCCATGAGTTATCCCTACCCTTGTCCCTACAAGTCTTGTCAGGAAATTAAGATGCTGGAGGCCTAGAAGAGGAAGAAGTCCGTAGATGCTACAGGGGATAACCTGGGGGAAATTCTTGCCTTAATCTTATTGCTGCAGAAGCAATCAGTGGGAGAAATTTGATGACAATCTTACGTTGTTAATGAGTTGTGTCAAGGATTGAGCCAATAAACTAACAATCATTGCATACCTGGACTATGCCAGTTGGTGAATTAGATCTGACTTGATGTGTATACTATAATTTATTGTAGATGAGCTAGTAAGTATTAAGTGAGCAATGTGTTACCTATCATGAAAAGAATGTGATGTAGTAGGTTAAAAACTGGTCTCAGAGTCGAGAAGACCTGACTTCCAGTCTAGATACAAACAGATACATTTAAACTCAGTGCTTTCAAGCAATTCTAAGACAAAAAGTCATAGAGCAGGTACCTAAATAATTGCTAATTAATTCATGGAATAAGAGAATGGGACAACAAGGGGGTCCCTGTAAATCAAGTTGGGGGTTGGCTTGACTGATTCGTTGTTTACTCACCCAGATATTACAATGACAACAGCTGGGGAGTAAAACTTCAGTCACTTTCATAAGGCACAGAGTACAGAGGCAGAGAGGCAGATGCTGCCAAGGAGGTACGGTGGTGGGAGACTTGTTGAGGGGTAGCACAGAAGCAGATAGCTTGGAGACATTGGAGGGAGGCAGGTAGTGTGGGGAAGAGAATGGGGAAGGGAAGAGGCACAGAGAGGCACATAGCAATAGATTAAATTAGGAGCACTCAAGGAGCATGAACCTTCAGTAGATGTAGCTGGTGGAAGAGTGGGAGGAACCAAACAGAAATTGGTTATCTCTTTTTTATTGGGGTGTAGGAAACAAACTAACTCTCATCTGGGCGGAATTCAGGTTAATTCATTAACATGCCTGAATCATCTTAAAGTTACCAGCAACAGCAGGATCTCTGCTAGTTTTATTTCAGATGTCTGGAATTTATCTAAAGCTTACAGACCATAGGCAGTGAGCAGGACCAATGGACTCTTGCAGTAATGCCCAACTGACTTCCACTGATTTAGTATGACTTTAGTTAATTTATGAAACAGTTTGCACATAACCATTGTGCCCCTTTGATATATGGAACATTCTATAAGTGAAATCTTACTTCTTGCTATTGTTAAGTCATACTGGTTACTTATAAACTTACCATACTAATTAGAAGTGAGGGGATGGTGATCGGCAGGACCAGATCAAGATAAAATTTTAACATACTAATGTACTTTGGAAGGAAGAGTTATTCACTGAGAGCACTCTGAATTCAAGAAAGGTCTTCTTCCCTAGTTGCACATAAAAGATGTTTTCAGCATTTCTATTGGTCAGGATCATATCAGCCTGAGACACACATGGGGGGAATGACACAGTAAAAGCAGATCTGGCATGGCAGCTACTTATTTGAAGTTTATCAACTGACACCCTGGTTCCCATTCCAAAAGTATGCCCCCGCGTGTTTTTATCATTATTTTTGCCTAGTAATACAAGGATATTCAATAGCAATTATAATCCAAATGCATACCATATGTGCTTGATGGATCCACTGTTACATTGCCAAACTTTGCTAATTGTTTGCATACTTATGCTTGCTTGCATATATGTGGTTATAAATTTCACTATTTTTATATAGACACTAGAATGCACCTAATATGCCCCCACTGCCCAGCTGTATTGGTACTGCTAAATCTCATGTTGTCTTTCTAATCCTTTCCCACAGCCTTGAAATCTGATGTTATTTTCATTTCACTTTCTGAGCATGACTGGCTCAGATTATTCTTCCACCCTCCACAGCTCTCTTCCAATTCCCAGAGCTATCCTTCCCTCTCTGCCCATTCCCATCCCAGTATATTGCCTGAGGTAACCTAAATTGATGTTGCTTTCGTGACAATCTCTCAAATAGGCTTTCTTCTCTCCTCTGACACCGCCAACACTATAGTACCCCCCTAATCTCCTCGTGCCTGGATTAATACAACAGTCTAATGTAGGTGGATCTACCTGCATCAAGTCTCTCCACACTCCAGTTCTCTACTCAGGCCCTCTCTCCTTCCTCCTCATCCCCCAAAAAAGGATTTTTCTAAAGAGCACTCAATAAATTCCAGTGGCTTCCAAACTGCCTCCATGATTGAAATGCTCTGTTAACATTCAAAGCTTTTCATAACCTATACACCCCCCCCCAACCTTTCCAGGTTTTTTTTTATACATTAATTCCCAACACATACTCTTCAGTCCATTGACACGGACTTCTTGCCTATGTCATAGACAAGACACTCCATCTCTCAGCTTCATTCATTTTCTCTGACTATCCCCTATTTCTGGGATGCTCTCCTTCTTCTCCTCTGACTACTGACTTCACTGGCTTCCTTTAAAATGTATAGATATAGATATTTTATTCTGAACATAAGAAATAAGATCAGCATTTCCATAACGTAGTAGAATAGCAAAGAGATAATTGTACATGAAAATGCAAATCTATCATGTACAACTTGCTATTCCTTTTAAATATGCAATAGTTATCATGCAACTTCCTTTTTTTTCTTTTTTCCCCTCCCTGTCCAGACTAAAAGCCCAACTTCTATAGGAAGCTTTCCCTAAATCTCTTATTTCCAGTGCCTTCCATCTGTTAATAATTTCCTATTTATTCTGTATGTTGCTTGCTTTGCATTTATTTGTTTGCATCTTGCTTTTCCTATTAGACTGTAAGCTCCTTGAGGGCTGACTTTGTTTTGCCTTTTTTTTGTATCCCTAGAACTAAGCACAGTCCCTAGTACATAGGAAGTGTTTAATAAATATTAATTGACTGATTGATTAGAAGACAGCTATGTTCATTCCAATTTTATCCTGATGTCATGACAATTATCAAGCATAATAAAATATATGATCCTTGAAGAAAGTTACATAAAGATAGTGATCATGGCAATATGACTTTATCAAGCATAGCCTGATCTTACCACAGCAGTCAGATTCCTCTTCCATCTGAGCATTCAGGACAGTAGTGATCCACATTAAAAGGTAAGCTAAACATTAACAAAGAAACCAGTTGACTATTGGGACCTCCTCTCTTCTACTTTCTTTTCCAATATACCCTTCTGTACTTTTAGAGAAAGCTTTAAATTTTTTTCCCCTACTGTGAGCTACTTTTTACAGCTCCAATAGCACTTTAATTCTGTCTGTCTTTAGATAAAGGATGACATTGATTCCAGTTGTTCTCTCTGTATATGTCTTTAATCCTTGCGCAGTATGCAGGTGAGGCAAGCTCTGAGGTTTAGCTTACAAGATATAATGGGCTGGGAGTCTAGCTAGCTTAGTGGCGTAAGGAGAGAAGGTTATATCCCTAAAGGGCTCTAGTGAGAAGAGAAAGGAATGGTCTTTGGAGGATTCTGGTTTTGGACCTTTTCTAGAAGCATTTAAATATATATATCATGGTACAGGTTATTTTGAAATATAATATTTTGTTGAATTTATTATTAGATTTATATAACATATCAATATATGTTATATTGAAATACAATGATTTTGTTATTGACAATATGAGTATTACATATCTTGTCAATGTCTGTGTATAAATTTGATATTAGCTTTTCTTTCACTGCAATTTTTATTCTACTTAATCTGTGAAATGGTCTTATCATGGCAGCAGAGATATATATGCTCACTATATTATACCGACCAGGCTAAGAACTTAAGAGGTTCAAAGTAGTCACAACAAGTATAAATTTTAGAAAGAGGAAAAGTGAGAAATAAAGTTAAGAACAGGCAGTTCTATTTAAGTGAATATGTAATATCAATGTCTCTTATAATAACAATCTGTGCCTGTACAGAATCTCCCCAAAGTCTTAGAACAGCGATTTTTTCCCTCAAGTAGAAGTCAGAAGACCAGGATCTTGCTTCCTTAAGATAACAGTAATTCAACCCTCCATTCAAATATTGAACTTGGAGTAATTGATCTCTACCCATGAGTAGAGTCCCATATTAATGGACTTTGAAGTGGGAGTTATACCTGTACATTGAAGAATTTTAATTGGATGGTCTCTAAGATCCCTTCTAATTCTAATTCTATTATCCTATGATTCCAAGATCCTATTTATATCACTTGATCCTCAGAACTCTTTGAATGTATATTACCTATGTGACTGTTCTCATTTTACAAATATGGAGTTTGAAGCTCAGAGAAGAGTAATGATTTGCTCATGAATCACATAGCTAATGTCAAGAGGAAGAATTTAAACCCTGGTTTTTTTTCTTTTTGCCTTAATGTCTAGGAATCTCCCCATTTTGCAGTGTATTACATGTAAAATCCATTATCGATTTTTAAACTATTATGATTTCATCCACATGTATATTCTTCCACATACATAAATGGATTACTAGGGCCACCAAAATGCTCTATCTGAGATCCAGCCACTTTATTTAAGCCTCTCCTAAATAGACAATATACATATTGGTATATCTAATTTTAAACCTTTAACATCTTGGTAAGATTTACCATAACTTCAGTTCCACTTACAATATCTTTCAGAACACAATGAAGCAGAGAAGAAGGTCTTCAGGGGGGAAACATTTATGACCTAGAACTTTATAAACATGTCATTTACATGTTTTTCATAATCTGTTTAAATTTATTGATTCAACCATTAGGACTTGTCATATACACAGATACACTGAACATCAGAACTGATAATTCAATTCCCTGATCACCATTTCCAATTCTATCAAAAGAACTGGACCGCTGCCTCATCTTCCTATTTTTGTTTTGATTTTGTGGTAGTTTTGCCTCCTATTTGGCTGATTATACTGTTGGGGATCCAGTCTCTGTCAATTGTACATCTGTTACCCATCATCCATTCTACATTACCGAGTCAGAATGTTTTCATACTATAAATCATATCCAGTGATCTGTGAACTTTTGAAAAATCAAGGAGATTTACTTTTAGTGTTGCAAATGGAGGGGGGGGGAAAGGAAGAAGAAATTAATCCTTATTTTAACTCCCTATATCCACACAATCTTCTGCCAACACAAATTATTTCCCTGTAAGTGACAGAGTTTCTCTTTAAAATGATCCCAAATAAAAAGATTAGCAAACATTTAGCAGGATACGATTGATATCCACAGTATCACTTCAGCTCTAAGATATGAGTTGACTCTTCCTTGGTGAGTTTTACAAAGTTATATGATTTGCCTGCTACTGTGGAGATTTTCCTTCATCCTTTTTTTTTCACCTTAGATAACAGGAGGTTAAAGCTTTTAACTTCTAGGTAGATAAAGAAGTTGTTAACTGAAATTCAACAAACGTTTATAAAATAACTACTGAAAGCAAAACCTCTTAATTTCTGAGGATATAAAGCAGCAGATCTCAACCTGTGGGTTGTGACCCTTTGGGGTTCAAACGACCCTTTCACAGAGGTCACATAAGACCATCAGAAGACACATATTTCCACTGGTCTTAGGAACCAAGATACCACTCATCTATCTGCCTGTAGGCGGGTCAACCCGCATGCAAATACACCCACATATGAGTGGCGTCCTGGCTTTAGGAAGGTTGAGAAACACTGAATAAAGAAAAAAATTGGGGTGGAGCCAAGATGGCAGCATAGAAGCAAGAAAACTCCACAGCTTCCACATAACCACCTCAAATACCCATAAAATATTACTCTAAAGAAATTTTAGGGGTCCAGAACTCTTAAAATTACAGAAAAACACATCTCCTGCTAAAGACAGCTTGGCAGGCAGGACAGGTACAGCACACTCAGAGCTCAGGGAGCCAAACCCAGCCAGGCCTGAAACCACGGCTTGGCCCTGGGGTAGTAAGGACAAGCTAAAGCTGGAGACTTCAGAAGAGTGGATCACCAGCAGCTGTGACAATTTCCAGAATTAGCAAGCCATAAGAAATAAGGACTAAGTGAAAGGTTAGTGGAACTTGGCTAAATTTGGGGGATTGGCTCCAGGACAAGGAAGCAGCAGAAGCTGCAGCCCTGCCATGGCTTCCATGTGGCTGATTCAGAAGTTCTGGGCTGGCAGACTACATGGGGGCCAAGCAATCATTCAGATTCTAAGCATTCTTTCCTTGAGCTACCTGGATCAGAATCCCAGTCTTGGGTGGTGGTCGTGCGGTGCAATTTCAGTGAGCCAAAGCTGATGGGGGCTGCATTGTCCTCCTAATAGCTCCAGCAGCTGTGAAAACACCAACTATTTGGGACAGAACTTTCCCCTCTGGAAGCAGAGTTCCACAGAGCTAAAAAGTCAAGGAATTGATTGGCAACTTGAGCACATAAAGGAAGTAAAGTAAGAACAGCAATCCAACCTTAGATTCCTTTTTTGGGGACAAAAAGGACCAAAGCATGGAATGGGAGAAAGACGACACAGTAAGAATTCCCACACCAAAAACTTCCAAGAAAAATGTAGACTTGGGGTGGTGGGTGGGGAAAATGGGGAGAAAAGTTTTAACTCAAAATCTCATGGAAATGAATGATGGAGACAAGAAAATAAATAAACGAATAAAAAATTACAAAAAAAGAGACATTGGCACCCAGCTCATGAAGGAGAAAAACAGCCAGAGTAGTCTAGGTAGAGATGGATTCCTCTGTCCAGATTTCTGGAGATGGCTGAGTCTCATCATAAAGACACATTCTGAGTAGGAGCAGCTGAAGAGTTTTTAGCCCACTTCCTCATTGTTCACCAGTCAGAGGTGATATTTACCTGTCAGGGCCACCCTTTCTCAAAAGTTATTTAAAGCATTCAATGTCTATATGGTTTTGTTTTTGGTTACTGAAACCACTTTCCATCTATTGATTATTAGCTACTTTAATGAATAAATTATCAATTACACAGGAAAAAGGACTACACAGCAACAAATGGTATATCAGTTTAGTTCTGCAGCAGTTAAAATTTTAAAAAAATTAAAAATTCTTTGTCATTAAGGAGCTTACATTGTAATAGGGAGAAAAAAACATAGAGAAGTAAAATAAGGTATTTTGAGAACCCTGAGAAAGCTTTGATACCTAAGGGAAAAGGGTAAATTTCATACCAGAGCAGACAATTCACAACCACCTTAATATTTCTGTGGTTCTTGCTTATTGTTAGCTGGACAGAAACATATGGTAGAGAAATCTCATTTATTATGGAAAAGGAACATTTGCTATAGTAATCACAGTAAGGGAGAGGATAAGCTCGAACTTCTTGATTGAATCAATGAATCAGAAACATGAATTAAGTAAGAACAAGGCTGCATTAAACCAATCAGTTAAGTCATTAGACTAGATAGGAAAAATCCTTGAAAGTCATTGGAAGAACTGGTGTGAAACTACAGAGGATCCTTTTGGTATAGGCTAAAGAGATTTGATCATGTCTATATTGTTGTTTGTCCTTCATTCTTGAAGAGGACCTTGACATCAGGAAAGTGATGTTATAACTTGCAAGTGAATTGGATTTAAATGAGGGAGAGGTGTGCAAAGTCACCAGCCTGTGCTGTCAGTCACTCCTGAGCTATCTGGTTCCAGTGGCAAGATACAGATCAGGATGACTGAAGAAGACCTCAAATGTATGTCCTATAGGTCTTCTATTAAATAGTTAGGCAGTTCAGGAAGTAAGATTCTCCTTATTTCTCCTTGTCAAAGGTTCTCCTCATCTCCTCTCCACCTTTGCCTCCCTTATGCAATTTCCTCCCAGGAGACTGGCTCCAAGGCTATCTCATCTCCACTTCTAAAAGTAAAACACTTAGATTCTGAGCTGGATGGTTAATAAAAGTCCCGTAGTCCATGACTAAATCTCCCCAATTAGTGACAATATATCAATTCATCTAATGGCTTTCAAGGACTCTGGGTTCTAGTTTAATGTCCTTAATTGATTAATAGATTGATTCAATGCAGAGATCTGAACTAGTTCATGCCTCTGTTAGATGTATTCAATCAAGAACTAATGTTGACTCTCACTTTTATGCCATGCCATGGATTTCTCCCAGTCCTCCTCCTACCTCTCTGACAATTTCTTGTTTCCTTCAAAGAAGGAAAGTACACTGTTTCAAGAGTCAAAAATCTGGATTCCAATCCTAGCCATGTGATCTGACTTGAGTCATAAAACCTTCCTTGTGCAGACCACTTTCAGCGGTCTCTTCTGCACCCTCTTCTCTTGCCCCTATGCTGTTTTTTTGTATATCAACCTCCAAGATCCAATTATGATCTCTATTGATATGATTCCCAAATTTGTCTAACCACCCCCTTTTATCTCTTACATTCCCATCATATATCAACAATTGCTTGCTGGATATCTCTTCTTACATGTGAATGCATGTATATACATATATGTATGTATATGTGAACATTGATATATGTGTATATATGTTTGTACATATATTCATACTGATATCTCCTCGCATATGTATATGCATATATATATATGTATAATATATAGTAACTATTTTCTATATCTTCATCTATACATCTTTCTATCCTATAGTCACATTAAGCTAAAAACATTAAAACAAAAGTAATTTCTCCCCCTAAAATAACCCTACCTTTAGGTTTTTCTGTATTTTTGAGGTCATCTTTCCCTCTACTCTGCCTTTCACATCCGTTCTGTTGCTAAGTCTTATTGATGTTACTACTCCTACCAATCTCTCACATTATCTTCCTCTATTCACTATAATAGTGTCTTCACAGTTCAACTGCAGTCATTATCTTTAATATGGATAATTCTAATATTGTCATAATGGATCTCCTTGTTTTCCATCTATCCTGCTCTCTCATCTGTCTTATAAACAATTGGGAAAATAATTTTCCTAAGGTAACAGACTGCATACACCACTTCATAGCTTACAAATTTTCAGACTCCTCTTTCCTGATAGGATAAAGCAAACTCCTTAGCCTGTGATTTACCCTCTTCATATCTCCAGAACTTTGCACAGTATCTAGCCCATAGTTATAGAAATGTTAGCTGTTATTACTATTATTCTTAACCTTCTCTATGGAAAAATTTAAGAAAAAATATTGATGGCATTTAATTTTCTTTGGACATTAAGTTTGGAAAGAGAATAACTTGATAAGCACCAATTTAACAAACTTGTTAACTGGAATCAGTAGGCCAGAGATAGACGATAGAGAAATACACAGTTTACACAAATCCATGTGGAGCTGCCCCCTGTAAATGATTTAGGCAGCTCCTCATACCCTTGGGTTCATATAGTTTTTGTATTCATGACCATCTGGAGTTCCCTTCCAGGGATTATTTAGGGGCTGCCCTTCAGTGATTTCCTCAGACTCAACAGGATTACCAAGCAGATAGCTTTCATCTGTGGTTATGAACACAGCTTCAAGGGGCACTGTAAGCCTTGCTCCACTAAATAATCACATGATCACATATGAGTCACCCAGTGCTTCATTTGCTCCAGAACAGAATGAAGACCCTCCCAGAACATTTGATATCAGAAGTCTTCTACAATCTAATTTCAACCTTCTATGCCAGTCTAATTTCATATTGCTCCCCCTTTTAAAAAAATCTATATTCCAGCTGAACTGAACTACCAGCAATTCCCCTAATTCCATGCTATCTCTCCTACCTCCTCGTATTATTAGCCTCACCTCTGCATCTCATTATCCTTTTCTTTAAGACCCAGATAAGGTGTGCCTTGTTTCATGAAGCTTTCCATGATCTACTCCACCCCCACCCCAAAACCTCAACTTTGGTAGTGCTTTTTTCTCTATTCAATATCCTTAGTCTTATAGTTCTGTATATCTTGTAACTCCCTAGTAGCCTTCAGGGAAGAAAATGTTTCATTTGTAGTTTTATATCACTCAACACCTCTCATAGTGCTTGGCACATAAATATTTAATAACTGTGATTCAAATTTGGGTAAATTGTAGTCTTTGTGAATATTCTCTCCAAGATTTTCTCATTTAAGAGTCAGATTTTTACATTGGCGTATCCATGGATTCAAAATTTTATCTTTATTTGCCATCAGTTTTTTTCACAGTCATACCATGGGCTGTATTATCTGGGACCAACATCAGGTGTCTTCTTTAAAACAAATCTGTATTATCTACTCAGAAGCATATTCAGCACAAAAAGCCATTTATCATGGCTTGATAAATCTCTGTCCTCTGACAGTTTTCACAATAGCTGGACCTTATCTAGAAGTTCAATCCAAATCAAACTCAGAAAGATTTTGCCCAAAAAATGTCATTGAAAGGTATGAAGAGGTATAGGTCCTATCCAACTTCCAGGAATTTTGGTACCACCATCATCATTTTTCTCCAACAGTGAAAAACCTCAAACATTATTATGGTAAGTCATAAGTAGATAATTGCCCTGGTTCCAATTTATGTTACCTTCTGTCATGGGAAGGATAGAAAAAAATTAATTTTCCTTGATAGGAGAGGAGATAGGGAGCTTCAGACTTAGTAGCATTAAAGTCTCTGAAATTAGAAGTATTTTTTTCCTTCTTGACTTTTCTTTTCTGTCTCCTTTTAATCTCCTGATCTAGTGCCCTCCAGTCTTGAGATGGGGTGAGGCATGCCTCACTCGGTAGGAGAGGGGTACATGGTCACATAGACAAACACCACGAGATCAGCACTACAACCACAGCCAGAACAGGCAGCACAACAGTGGTGATCCACTGCCCAGCCTCCTGAATGGCTTACTTCTCCTCCTTATCTTTTGAAGTCTCCTTTTAGGGTTTCCCTTTCAGTTGCCTCATTCTTACCAGGAAGATGTGGGGAAAGATTTCCCAGAACTGGGTGTTAAGAATGTTGTCTTATTCTTCTTGTTTCAGACTTGCTGCTTTCTGAACGAAGACCATCAGAAAACACAGGAGATTCTAGGCAGACCGAGTTCTTCTCTGACTAACCTCAGATTCCTGCCTCACCACAGTGGCCGGAAGGAATCCATCTCTGACTTTTTACATAGACTCCTTTACATCATGTTATCATATAGTAACATTCTATACATCATTCACCCCAGAGTGTTCTGGACGACCACAAACCTATTTTTTTCTCTCTTCTTAGACCAGCATTCTAAAGTATAGATAACATTGGACAGTACTGTGGAATTTAGTATTTCTGCCTTTGTCCTCATGCATGCCTCATCACAGAGAAGTATTTTGCAAATATGTCTTCCTGATCCATTCTCTATCCATGTTGTCATATTGTGACAGCTGGAAAAGTTTATGAGAAAAGGGAAATAAAAGCAGAATATGAGCTGGAAGGACAAGTTTGGGATGGTTAAAAAATTTAATTTAGGGAAGAATGATTCATCATTTTTTTCAGTAATATGCAAGGACAAATTTTCTGATTCCAGACTATTGGTTCTTTGGACAGGAATCCTAAGACTAGAAGAAGATAATTCATCAGGCTGACATAGCTTAATGAAATATTCCTCAGAGTCATCGAAATCTCTTGCTCTAATTCTCTATTCTCCCATTAATGTTCTGATATTTAACTCTGTTTTCCTAGATGGTCTACCAAGCAGTGATATAAGCAAAGAGCTGTCTTTAATTTTTAGTCTGGTCATACATCCTCTTGACATTTTTTGATGAATCATCATCTCTGTTCTAGTCCTGTCCCCATATGTCTCTATTCAAGGACCTCTTCTTTTCTAAGGCATCTTTCATGCATTTAATTACCATCCCTATATCAATAACTCAAATCACATATCCTGCCCTATTCTCTCCCCTTAGAAATAGTTCTATGCTGCCAAGTGCCTGCTCAACATATCTTCACGGAAGTTCCACCAGTGTCTCAGCCAGATGGCACAGTGAATAGAGAGCACTAAGCCTGAAATCAGAAAGATCTGAGTTCAAATCTGGCCTCAGACACTTGACACACTTACTATCTGTGTGACCTTGGGGAAGTCATTTAAGTCCAATTGCCTTTCCTTTCAACCTCCAAAAAAAATTCAGCATATGCAAAATAGAACTAACCCCCCCCCAAAGAAAAAAGTCCACCTTTAATTTATTTTGAAGGTAACACCATCCTTCCAGTCAACAAGGTTATAACCTTGCAATCTTCCTTGAGTCTTCCTTCTCCCTCACCTCCCATATCCAATCAGTTGCCAAGTTTTGTGGAGTCTATTTTATCTTTCACATCTGTCCACCCTCCTCCATTCTTATTTCCTAGCCAAAATATTATAATTGCCTCCCTGGTCAGTCTCCTTGTCTAATGGCAATCAATTTGTTGGACTAAACTGAGGGCTAAGTATGGAAGGTGTGAGCCTTGTCTGGAAGGTGTGAATTCCCCTGTTGATGTGGAAGAATGGTATTGGCTGAGAAACTCCCCTGAAACATGTTGACTTGGGAGAAGGCCAGTGTTTATAAGCAGGAGAATTTCAGAGACAGACAGATTTTGGATTTGGTTCCTGAGTGGCTGACTGAAGACATGAACAGGATGGGACTTTGTTTGTTGGTGGCCTGGCTGATCCTTGAGGTCCAGGCAAGAGAAGTCCTGAACGGTTTGAGGTGTGCTGAATCCGGTGAACTTCAGTGTGTGCCGGGGATTGCCTTGAGGACTGAACAAGGACCTGGGAGCTGTTCATCTCTGAGGACTGGACTAGAACCTGTAAGCTTTCAGCTCCTGAATCTAGGTGATTGACT
>CM053594.1:167690641-167707347 GCA_028646575.1 Pseudocheirus occidentalis | reverse complement strand
GAGCTGTCTTCCTCCCGCTCCATTCTTTGGTCTTTTTTGTCCATAAAAAAGGATTCTAGTGTTTTACTGCTGTTCCTAGCTTGCTTCCTTTTTCTCATGTTGGCCAGTCTACTAATTGCTTGGTTTTTTAGCTCTGTGGAACTCTGCTCCCAGGAGGGGGGAAGCTTGTCCCAAATCGCTGGGGCCCTCACAGTTGCCGGAGCTCTTACGGGGGGGCTACAGCCCCCCCCAGCTTTGGCTCACTGAAAGAGCACCCCAGGACCACCGCTCAAGACCACGATCCAGAGCCAGGCCGCTCAAAGCAAGAGCCCTTGGCCCTGATGGATCACTTCAGCCCCCCTGCTATCTGCAGGCCGAGGGCTCTGAAGTAGCCCAGCGGAGGCCGCTGCTGCTCTGTTCCTGATGCTACAGCCGCCTCCCATTGCTTTCTTGCCCTGGGAGCAGTTTGGCCGGCGCTGCTCTTCTCCTCCCGAGTTAGCAAAATCCTCTCACCTTTCCCTTAGCCTTTTTTTCTTCTGGCCTGATAAATGTGGTAACTGTGCCTACAGTGCAGCCGATCTGCTCTCCTATAGATGGGGCTCCCCACCCGATGCCCCAGGCTTGATCCGGCAGGGGTTTTGGCCGCGGGTTCCAGACTGCTGCAAAGAGCCCCGCCTGCTGTGCTGCCTGTAGCAACAGATGTGTTTTCTGTCTTTTGAAGAGTTTTGGAGCTTGAAAATCAGTTTAGAGTCCCATTTTATAAGTTTTTTAGCATGTTTGTGTGGGAGCTGCAGTGCTTTGCTGCTTCTACACCACCATCTTGGCTCTGCCCCTTTCGAAATATGATTTTCTGGAATGCAAATGAGTTAGGATTACAACCAACAATAACCAGAGAAACCAAATACATGACTCAGGAGAAGTATAAAAAGATCAACAGGAAACAGAAAACACAAGGGACTCAATAAGGAAAACTTATATACATGCCTATATAAGAAAATGATATGTGAAATGTCTAAAAACTCTCTCATTATTAGGGCAGTTAGAAGGCATGTACATAAACAGAAGGCACAGTTGTGAGTTGAATGTAATTGGATGATTATCTAAAAAAATATAATTAAGGGATAAGAAAGAAGATTGTACTGTGAGAACAGGTAAAGGGGAGGTTTTTCACTTGAAGAGGTGGAAAAGACCTATTCTAATTAAGGAAAAGATGGGCAGAGTGGGCAATGCTTGAATCTTACTTTCATCAGAATTGAATCAATGATAAAATAATGTACACACTTTCTTGGGCAAAGAACTCTATCTTGCCCTCTATGGATTTAGAAAAGAGGGGAATAACAAAAAGACTGGACACATAGAAAAGAAGTGGATTGGAGGAGCAAAAGCTGGATTGGTTAGAAGTAAAACATTCATGGGAGGGAAAAGGTGACAGGATATACACATATGAGAGAGACAGACAGAGACAGAGAGAGAGAGAGAGAGAGACAGAGACAGAGAGAGACAGAAATGGGGAAAATGGGATAAAGAGAAACACACAGTAAATATAAGTGAGAATGTGAATGGTGTGAACTCACTCATAAAATGAAAGCCTATAGAGTGGATTTGAAAAAATTTTTTACAATATGTTGTTTACAAGAATCACTTGAAGCACAGAGACACACAGAGAATAAAGGTAAGGGGCAGGAGAAGAATCTATAATGTTTCCACTGAAGTAAAAATAGGAACATCAATCATGATCCCAGATAAAGTAAAAGCAAATATAATTAAGAGGCATAAACAAGATAACTATATCATGTTAACAGGGACCAATGACAGTGAAGTAATAGCAATACTAACATATATGCACTAAACTGTATAGCATCAAAGTTTTTCAATTTAAGTTAAATTAGTTATAGGAGGAAAGAGACAGTAAAACTATACTAGTGGGAAACCTCTACTTTACAATCTAAGAACTAGATAAATCTAACCAAAAATAAACAAGAAAGGTGGTGAATAGGATTTTAGAAAAGTTAAATGTGATAGATCTCTGGAAAATGAAGAAGACTAGAAAATACTATACATTTTCTCAGGAATACATGCCACATACACAAGAATTGACCAGATACTGTGGCATAAATACATCATAAGCAAATTCAGAAAATAAGAAATATTAAAGATATCCTTTTCAGATCAAAATGCAATAAAATTATGTTCAACAAAGGCCTGCGGAAAGATATATTAAATATTAATTGGAAAGTACTCTAATCCTAAAATTAAGTGGGTCATAGAAGAAAACATACAAAAAACAATAATCTCCTTTAAAAGAATGAAAAAAATGAGACAACATGCCAAAATTTATGAGATGAGGCTAATGTGGTATTTAGAGGAAATTTTATATCATTAAATGCTTACATCAATAAAATAAAGAAAGGGGCAGAACAATTACCTGGGCTTGCAAAAAATTTAAAACTACAAAAAGAGAACAAATTTAAAATCCCCACTTAAACACCAATATAGAAATCCTGAAAATCAAAACACAGATTGTTGAAACTAATAGTAAGAAAACTATTGAACAAATAAACAAAAAGGATCTGGTTTTATGTGAAAATAAATCAACAAAATGTGTTAACCACTGGTTAAATAAAAAAAAAAGAAAGAAGAACATGAAATTATGAGTACCAGAAACTGTAAAGGTTGAATTCACCACCAGTGAAGAGGAAATTAAAGGATTTACTCAGAGCTATTTCACCCAACTATATGTTAATAAATATAACAATCTACATGAAAGCATTGAATATCTCAAAAAATATAAATTGTCAAGATTAACAGAAGGGGAAATAAAATATTTAAATAACCCCATCTTAGGAAAATTAAATAAACAAGCCATCAGTGAACTCTCTAAGAAAAAAACAATCTCTAAGGCCAGGTGGATTCATAGTTGAATTTGACCAAATAGTTATCTATTCATTCCAAAACTATATAAATTTATACCAAAATAGGCAAAACAAGAGTCCTATCAAAATCATTTCATGACACAAATATGCTGTCAATAGCTAAATTAGAAAGAGCAAAAAAATTAATTTCCTTAATGAATAGTGATGCAAAAAATGATTCAAGAAAGTCCTTTCAGAGAGATTACAGCATCATTTCACAAGGATTTTACACTATGAGCAGGTGGGATTTATACCAGGTATACAAATCTGGTGCAATCTTAGGAAAACTATAAGCATAACTGACCATATTAATTTTTTTAAATGAAAGAAATAATAAGATTATTTCCATGGATACAGAAAAAGCTTTTGATAAAACAGAAGAATCAGTCACATTAAAAAAAATACTGCAGAATACAGGAATTAAAAGAACTTTCCTTAAAATGATTCATATTTGTCTAAAACTTTAGCAAACATGATCTGTAATGGGTATAAGCTAGAAACCCTCCCAATATGTTCAAGGGTGCAATGAAGATGTCACTATTATTAACACTATTTTTTAATATTTTAGTGGAAATAACCGACAACTTGCACTCTTTGCAGATGATATGATGCTATAGTTAAATAATCCTAGAGAATCAACTGTAAAAAACTAATATAAATAATTAATAACCTTTGTAGAATATAAAACAAAACCACATAAATCATCACCATTTCTATATATCACCAACAAAGTCTGGCAGGAAGAGATAGAAAGAGAAATTTCATTTGAAATAACTGTAAATAATATAAAACACTTGGAAGTCTACTTACCAAAGCACAGCCAGGAATTATGTGAGCATAGTTACAAAACACTTTACACAAATAAAATCAGATGTAAATAACTGGAAAAAAATTAATTGCTCTTGTTTAGATCAAAGCAATATAATAAAAATGACAATTTTTACCTAAATTAATTTATTTATTTGGTGTCATATGAACCAACTATGAAAAAAGGTTTTTTTAATAAAGTTGGAAAAATAATAACAAAATTTATCTGGAAAAATAAAAGATCAAGAATATCAAAGTAACCAAATTTTTAAAAAAAACTGGAAGGATGGTGGCTTAGCCACATCAGATCTCAAACTGTATTAAAGTAGTAATTATCAAAACAATCTGGTAATGGCTAAGAAATAGAATGATGTATCAATGAAACTGATTGTGTACACTATGCATAATACTAAATAGCCATGGCAATCTACTGTTTGATAAAACCATGGCCCCAAGCTGTTGAACATGAATTCACTATTTGACAAAAACTGCTAGACCTGGAAAATAGTATGGTAGAAACTAGATATAAAGTATAGACCAATATGTTACACATAATTTAGGGGAATATGGAATAGTTCATCTGTCAAATATGCAAATAAAGGAAGAATTTCCAAACAAGAGAAAGAGAGCCATGGAGGATGTACAATGTATAATTTTGATTATATTGAATAAAAAGTTTTGCACAAACAAAATCAATGCAATGAAGAATAGAAAGAATGCATAAAGCTGGAGAAAAACTTACAGAAAGTGCCTCCAATAAAGGCCTCATTTCTTAAATATACAGAGAACTGATTAAATTTTGTAAGAATATAAGTCATTCCCCAATTGATAAATAGTAAAATATCTGAACAGGTAATGGCCAAATGATTTAATCAAAGCTATCTATAGGCATATAAAATGTTCTATATCATTATTAATTAGAGAAGGGCATTGGTTTTTTTTAATGTAGTTTCACTTCACCCCTATCAGATTTGCTAATTTGACAGAAAAAGGAAATGACAAATATTGGGGGTCATTTGGGACAAATGGGATTAGGTGGAGTTGAGAACTAATATAACCATTATCACTCTGCAGAACAATTTGGAACTATATTCAAAAGTCTATAAAATTATGCATGTCTTTTGATTCAGCAATACCACTACTTTTTCTATATCCCAAAGAGATCAAAAAAGGGGGAAAGACTTATTCGTACAAAGATATTTATAGCAGTTATTTTTGTGGTCACAAAGAATTAAAAATTGTATTGATGTCCAACAATTGGGGGATGGGTGTATAAATTGTGGTACATGACCGTAATGAATACTGTTATGCTATAAGAAATAATGAGCAGAATGGTTTCAGAAAAACCTGTAAAGACTTACATAAACTGCTGCAAAGTGAAGTGATGAGAAGCAGTACACTTTACACAGTACCATCAATACTGTACAATGATCAACTGCAAATGGTATAGCTATTTTCAACAACACAATGATCCAAGATAATTCCAGAGGACTCATGATGAAAAATGCTATCCATCCCCCAGGGAAAGAACTGATGCAGTCTTAATGTAGGTCTAAACACATTAATTTTTTTTTATTTTTGCCTATTTTTTAACAACATGACTAATATGGAAATATTTTGCAAGATTTCATATGTCAAATTCTTTACTGTTTTAAGGAAAGTGATTTTTATGTGTATTTGGGAAAAATAAAATATTATTCAAAGGAAAAGTTGAAATAAAATACTAGCAAGATTACAGTAATATATTTCATATCATAGAGATAATAAACTACGATCAGATGTGATTTATAGCAGTAATGAAGGTCTATTTCAGCATTAGGGAAACTACCAGCAAAATTGACTATATCAATAATAAAGATAACAAAAATCATGATTATCTCAATAGATGCAGAAAAAGTTTTTGATAAAATACAACATTCACTCATATAAAAACACTAGAAAAGAGATATAAATGGAGATTTCTTTAAAATTATGAGTACTATCTACTTAAAATTCTCATTAAGCATTATCTATAATATGGATAAGCTAGGAGCTTTCCCATTAAAATGAGGGTTGAATCAAGGATGCCCATTTTCTCCACTAGTATTCAATGCATTAGAAACTCTAACTTTAGCAATAATAAAGCATAAAGAAAATGAAAGAATTAGAATAGGCAATGAGTAGACAAAATTATCCCTCTTTGAAGATAGCATGATGGCACTTAGAGAATTCTAGAGTTTACTAAAAAGCAAGTTGAAATGTGTAACAAATTCAGCAAAGTCATAGGATATAAAATAAACCTCATAAATCATCAGCATTTCTATGTATTAGCTACAAATCAAAGATCAATGAATAGAAAGTTAAATTTCATTTAAAATAACCATAGGCAATATAAAATATTTGGGAGTCTACCTGTCAAGAAACAACCAGTACCTCTAAGAACAGAATTACACAATATTTCCACACTTATAAAGTAAGATCTAAATTATGCATTGCTCATGGGCAGACCAAACCAATGTAATAAAAATGACAATTCTAACTAAATTAATGTATTTATTCAGATCTATTCTAATTAAACTACAAAAATGTTTTATACAGCTACAATAAATAATAACAAAATTGATTTGGAAAAAAAAGGGTCAAGAATATCAAGGAATCAAGGAACAAAATTGTGAAGGAAGATGGCCTAATAGTACCATATCTCAAGCTGCATTTCAAAATAGTAGTATTCAGAACATTCTGGTAATGGATAAGAAATAGAATAATAGATCAGTAGAATAGATTAGCTACATAATATACAGTAGAAAATGACTGTTGTAATCTATGTTTGATAAAGCCAAAGATCTAAGCTTCCAGGACAAGAACTCATTATCTTAGAAAAATTACTGGGAAAACTGGAAAACAATGTTGTAAATACCAAGTATAGAACATCTCACACCATATATGAAGATAAGATCAAAATGTGCACACATGATTTAGTCACAAAGGGTAATATCATAAGAAACTCCAATGACCATGAAACATTTTACTCATAAGATCTATAGATGAGACAAAATAGTACAACTAAGAGACAGCACTGCAGTTCATAAAATGATCATTTTCATTACATAAAATTTTAAGGGTTTTGCACACAAAAAATGAATGTAGTCAAGACTAGAATTAGAAATAAAGGCCTCATTTATTGGGTATATAAAGAACTTATGAAATTTATAAGAGAAATCATCCCCCAATTGAGAAATGTTTAGAAGTCATGGACAGTAGTCAGAGGGAACAAAATCAAAGTGATCTATCATCCAATAGAAAAGTTCTCTAAATCACTATTGATTAGAGAAATGTGAATTAAACCAAGTCTAAAGTCCCAGCTCTAAAGGAAAATGACAAATAGTGGATGGGATTTGTAAAAAGTGGTATGCTAATGCACATTTGGTGGAGTTGTGATCTATTTGATCAAACCATTCTGGAGAGTAATTTGGAACTATGCCCAAAGGGCTATAAAGCTGTTCATACACTTTGACATAGCTACACTAGAGCCTGTATCCCAAAGAGATCAAAGAAAAAGAAAGACACACACCTACAAAGGTATTTATAGTGACTCTTTTTTTTAGTGATAGAGAATTGGAAATTATGGGGATGCCCATCAGATGGGGAGTGACTGAACAAGTTATGTTATATGATAATTATAAAATGCTACTTCACTATAAGAAATGATGAGCAACATAGTTTCAGGGAGAAAAAAAAACAGGTAAACTTACATGAACTGATATAAACTGAAGTGAACAGAACCAGGAGAACACTGTACACAGTAACAAGTGTATTACATAATGTTCAAATTTGAATAGCTATTCTGAGCAATTCCACGATCCAGGACAATTCTTAGGGATTTATGATGAAAAATGCTGTCCAACTCCAGAGAAAAAACTGATGAATTTTGAATGCAGATGGAAGCAGACTTGTTAAACCACATTTTTCTTGTTTTCTTGAGGTTTTTTTTTCTATTTTTGGTCTGTATTTTCTTTTGCAACATGGTGAATATGGAAAACATAATAAAATAAGAGACACTTAAAAAAAGAACCAGCTATAGTCATGATAGCTAAAATGTAATTTTCCTCCCAAGTAAATACACTGCCTGTGAAACTACAGACTCTGTTTTTATTACATACAGTACAAAATCAAATCATTTTGTTCTTAGACTTTACTGAATAACAATTACATGGCACCTTTGCACATAGTATCTAATAAGAAGGCTTCAGAAGAAATATAAAACATATTATTTGCCCTAAAGGTGCTTGGGGAAGCAAACAGTTTGGTATTTTTCAAAAAAAAGGTAACACCAAATACTGGATACAAGATCAGGAAAAATTGACCTATGATCTATTGCTCTCCAACTGAGGCTTATGTATGAGATTTTTAAAATTATGAATAACTTTACTTGGACCAATAGTATATTAGTCATATATGTGTTTCCTATATATGTGTATACCTATAGGCATAGATATACACACCCATGCATACATATGTGTTTTCATTCGTGTATGGGTGTGTATATACATATACATATATGCATATGTATATACACGCATGTGTGTGCATACATTGATTTATAACTGTGGTATCCCAGTAGGGGTCATGCACCCCAAGAGAGTGAAATTGTAGGAATAAAATATGAGCTAGACTCAATGGGCAGAAGGCCTGATGTCAGAAAGACTTTGTTCAAATCCATTCTCAGACAATTGCTTCCTTGTGACTCTGGGCAAGTCACTCAACCTTTTTGCCTTAGTTCCCTCATCTGTAAAAGGAGGTTGATAATAACACCTACCTCCCAGGGTTGTTGTCAGGGTCAAATAGGATAATAATTATAAAGAGCTTAACACAGTGCCTGGCACATAGTAAGTGCTATGTAAATGTTAGCTGTTATTATTAGTCAACAAGCATTTATTAAATTCTTTATTAGTGTCAGGCATTGTTTTAAACATTCGAGAAAGAAAGAAATTTATAAACAAAAACAAAATGTAGTCTAGTTTTCAAGGAGCATGCATCCTGATCAAGGAGATAATATATAAATATCTAGTTACATACAAGATAGATAGAGAGATAGATACATAGATACATAGACAGATATGGAGAGAGGGACAAAGAGGGAGAAGAAGAGAGAGAGAGGGAGAGAGAGAAAGGGAGAGAAAAGGGGAGAGAGAGAGAGAGAAAGGGAGTGAGTGAGAGAGAGAGAGAGCATATATGAAGGGAGAAAGCATTAGCAGCTGAAGGCTCAAGGGGAAGCCTCCTATAGAAAATAAGATACAAGAGAAGTGCTGAAAGAAACCAGTAAGAGACAGAGGTGATGGGATTGAGTATTCAAGGCACAGAACACAGACCACAAAGAGTAATTAAGAGGGAAGACAGCACATCATGTTCAAGGAGCTAACAAGTAGGCCAATATCACATGGATCATAGTATCCATGGAGGATAGAAAGTAGGAAAGTCCAAGTCTTGGCTGCACATGCCAAATAGGAAGAGTTTGTATTTTATCTTGAAGGTAATGGAAAGCCATTCAAGCTTCTTAAGTAAAGGATGATTTATACCATTAGGTTTACAATTTGGCAAAAATTACTTTGACAGATTAATGGATGATAGATTTAAATGGCAAAGGACTTGAAGCAGAGAGACTAGTTGGAAAGTTATTTTAATAGTCAAAGTAATGGGTGATGAAAGCCTGATATAGATTTATAGATATATGAATGACAAAGTGAGGACATTTGTAAAGGGTGTTGGAGAGGTAGAAATGATAACATTTGGCTAGAGAATAAATATATATGGTAAATGAGAGTAAGGAGTTGAGGATGGCAGTGAATTGTCCAGTCTTGGTGAGTGATAGGAAGTTGGTGTTCTTAACATGGTGAAATTAAAAGGAGAGAAGGGTGGGTTTTGAAGGGAAAAGAATGAGTTGAGTTTGAGATACCTACAAGGCATACAGCTTGAGATGTCCAAGAGGAAGCAGATGGATGCAGGCTGAGAGTGGGTGTGGGAAGGCAAGGTTGTAAAAGGCACTAAATGTCAAAATGAATAAAACAATGAAGAAACCTATGAAGAAGAAAGTGATTAAGAGTATAAAGTAATTCAAAAGAATAATTCTGAATGATTTCCTTTAACTGGAATCTATACCAAGGTGTTAAGTAAGTTGCAGAAAATGAATATGGAAAATGAGAAGAGAACAAATTTCAATGTCCTTTTTAACATGGTAAGTATCTCCTCCTGGGTTTTGCTTATCTGTCTTTCTTTTTGTTTTGGAAATTTGAAGAGTAAAATTTCATGTTCTATACATATCTTAGCCCTCTATGGGGGCTAAGAATTATTTTTCTGGGCATTTCAAGAGCTGCCTTTGTCATTCAAACTAAACATGCTGATGAGTTAGCCCAAAGATAATAGTTGCCATGGATAAAATGAAAGAATATGAAGGAGGGAGGGAATCACATTGGCTTAAGTATTCAGATGAGATGGTGCTGAAGGCTTACTGTGACCTCTGACACTGTTGTCCATCCAGTAGCCACAGGTAAAAATGGAAAAAAAAAATTATTCTGTCAGTAATATACAGCACTGATTGGATTAATAGGAAGAGGGGAATTAGATTAAATCATCTTTGTTGGGATTACAATTATCCAGGTTTAAAGTTAGAAGAAATTTTTTTTAAATGATATTTTGGGAGTTAAGAAAATGATCAGAGACCCAAAAAGTATTCAAGGTGGAATGCAGAATGTTAAATCATATTTAGTACAGAGAAGTTTTAAATAATCAAGTCTTCATCTCCTCTGTTTCTCAATCAAGAATTGAAGGGAATAGAACAAAAATACTTAAAAGGTAATTAATGTTCAAGGCAGGAGACGATTCTCTTTTTTTCCAAATATTTACTTTATTTTTTCACAATTACATGAAAAAATGTAACTTTTTTTGGTAAGTTTTGAATTCAAAATTCTCCCTCTCCATGCCCTTACTTCTCCTTGAGAAAACAATTTGTTTGTTTCTTTTGCAAACAATATGTTGTTGAATTTCAGGATTTCTTTTAAACTTTTCTGCTATTCATTTTCACTTTATGGGTGAGTTTATCCCATTCATATTCACAATAATGATTACTATGCATTTCCCTCAATACTATTTTTCTCCTATTTATCCTTTATTCTCTCCATTTTTGCTCTGTCATTCCTGTAAGGTTTTTTTTGTTTGCTTCTGACTACTTCCTCCCTTAATCTGCTGCCCTTCTTTTTCACCTACGCCATCTTCTATTGCTTATCACCTTTTCCTCCTACTTCCTTGTAGGGTAAGAGAGATTTTTAAACCTACCTGAATGTATGTTATTCCCTTTTTGTGTCCATTTAAATGAGAGTAAGGTTCCAAAATTGCCCACCATCTCCCCATATCCCCTTCCACTGTAAAATCTCTTCCTTCTGTTTCTCTTTCACTTGAAATATATTTCCTGTTCTTCCATTCATTTCCCCATTCTTTCAATGCATTCCTCTTTCTCATTCCTTAACTTATTTTTTTTAATCTTCCTATCAGAGTCAATTCAAACCCATACCCTCATTCTCAGTATATTCCTTCTAATTGCCCTAATAATGATAGAGTTCTTAGGAGTTACAGGTATCTCCCCCCCACCACCACCACCACATTCAGAATGTAAACAGTTTAACCTCACTGAATCCTTATGAGTTCTCTGTTACATTTACCTTCTGATGCTAATTTTCGGTCTTATATTTGAAAGCCAAATTTTCTGTTCCAATCTGGTCTTTTCATTAGAAATTCTTGAGCATCCTCTATTTCATTAAATATCCATTTTTCCCTTGAAGAATTATACCTAGTTTTTCAGGGTAGATTATTCAATACTATAATCTTAGATCACTTGAAAATCATATTCCAAGCACTCTGATCCTTTAACATGGAAGTTGCTAAATCATGTGTGATCACTTGACTGTGGCTCCACAACATGAGAACTGGAGGTTCTCATTTTGGAATCTCGGGTGCTGATTGGTGCATTCTTTTTATTTGTATTTTCCCATCTGCTTTTGTGATACCAGATTAGTTTTCTTTGATAATTTTTGAGATATGATTTCTAAGCTCTTTTTTGTGACTTTACAGAAGTCTAATAATTCTTACATTATCTCCCCTGGATCTGTTTTCTAGGTCAGTTATTTTCCAATAAAATATTTGACATCATCTTCTTTTTGTTTAGTAGTTTCTTGATGTAATATGATATCATGAGTTGTCTTATGATAGAATCATAAGCCTTCCCTTGCTCACATAATATATTTAAAGAATTATTTTCCTCAATGAGCTTCTCTACCTCTTTTTTTCATTTGGACAATTATTCTTTTTAAGTAGTTATTTTATTCAGTGAATTTTATGTACCTCTTTTGCTATCTGGCTAATTCTGTTTTGAAGGTCTTATTGTTTTGGTTTTTTTTTTAGTATTTTTGTGCTTCTTTTACCAAGCTGTTGACCTACTTTTCATAATATTCTTGTGTCTCTCCTTTTTATTTTTTACCAATTTTTCTTCCACTCTTATTGGATTTTGAAAACTCTTTTTGAGCTCTTTCAAGAATCGTTGTTGGCCTTGTATCCAGTTCATATCTTTCATTGAGGCCTTCCTTGAAGCTGTTTTAGCATAGTTGTCCTGCATTTGTCTTGATTTTTCTTGTCACTATACTAACTCATTTGTGCTCTGTTTCATACTTGTTATTTTCTCTTTTTTCTTACCTATTTCTCGACTTATAGATTTATATTAAAGTTGGCCTCCATTCTCAGGTGGAGGAGGCACTGATACAAGCTTCAAATTGCGGGTACATGTGTGTGTGTATGTGTTCTTATTTCAGAGATAGTTCTGGGTTTCTGTAAATTTTCCATCCTTTCAGTACTGAATTATCTGAAGAGAAGTGTGGTCACTGATCTCCTGGACTATGCTCTGGTCTTTATCCAGAAAGAGACTTTGTTCCCTTATAACTGCAAGTGTTATCACTCCTCTTTGCCTTAGAACTGCAACCTGGTTCTCCTCTCTCCTGCAACTATAAAGACTAGTGGTCCTTTCTGCATTGGAACTCCAATCACTACTCCTACGCACTGTGATCAATTTTGAGTACTCTTCTCTTACCTGGAACTGTGACCAGGTCCCCTGATCTGCTACAATCATAAGTGCTGCTTGTCCTCTATGACCTCCAATCCAGGCTGTAGACTGACCACAGAATGCTTAACCCATTGTCAGCAAATAGTCCCCTTTAATATGACCAGTTGTCCAACTCCTTTTTCCCCCTATGGATATTACTCCAGAAACTGCTACTGTTGTTGTTACAACTACCTGCAAAGGCCTGTTGCAGGCACTGCCCCATTGTATCTTGTACTACACTTTAGGCCTAACTACCACCTTGGTATAAGAATTATTTTTCCTATCAACCTTCTAGGTAGACTTAAGCTGGAAAATTGTGTCATTCAAACCTTTTGTTGGCCCTGCCACTCAAGAATTTGATTTGAAATGTTATTTTAAAGTTTTCTGGAAGGGAATCTGGAAGAGTTCAGGTGAGTACCTGTCTCTACTACAACCTCTTTGCTAAGCATTTGAAGGATTTTCTTTAAAAGAGAATATAACTACCAAGAACAAGTTCTCATCAGTCAATATTAGCAAACTAAATTCCAGGGAATGTAAAGGTTTGAATGTTGAGGGAATGTGAGTTACTTTTGAAAAATCCTGAAGAACATAATAACCATCATGGTACAGAGAACAAACATTGTCCAGTTGTTAAAAATGGGAGGTGGGCAAATTTTTTAAATTATATGGTTCATTGAATGCAACTGGATTTACCATAAAAAAAAATTCAGGAAATTGTATTAAAATAATTTGATTATCATTTAGAAAGGGAAACAGTGATAATCTAAAACAAGCATTGATTCACTCATAATAAATCACAAGATTAACCTCATTATCTTTTGTGACAGGGTTTCTAGACTGATAGAACAAAAGATTGAATAGTACATCTGAATTTTTATTTAGCACCCAAGAGAACCACCAACTTAGCAATAGGATCACCAGAGAAGTCTAGCCAACGGCTAGATTTTTCTATAGGTCTACAACCACTCAAAACCATAGTTTCCAAAGCCCGGTGTGTTTATTTTTACTGATCAAGAAGACAATACAATTCTTACAAAGCAATAGAAAAACAGGGGACATCAGTATATTAACTGATATCATCTTGTATGCAGTCATGAGTTGGGGTGCAGAGAAAAACAGTCAGATATTTAACCCATTACTATGGAAAGCAAATGACCCAGATGTTAATAGAAAATGGCTACCAGGATATACATATGGTAATTATCTACCTAGCTAAAATGTATATTATATATACATATATTTATTTACTCTGCATGTGTTTGTGCACATGTACACATATGAGTGCACACAGAGGGAGAGAAAGACAGAGACAGAGACAGAGAGAGAATCTCAAAGGAGAGGATGATGAGTGGCAGTAGGACGGGCAGGTCTGGAAACATTCAGGAGGATAAAGAATCATGTCTCTGTCTAACCTTCTTCTGACCAGTTTGTATGCTTAGAGAGCATTGGTAGGGAAAATAAATAAGTGATGTACATAAAGTACTAGACAGGGAAGTCAGGGATAATTTCCCCTCTTTCCCCCTGAGGGGAATCCAGTTTTATGTGATTACAAGAAGAAGAAAAGATTTAATATGAAGGTCAGGGTGTTAACAATAGAACTTGGATTCCAAAAAGCAGAGTAAAATGGAAGGTAGAGAAGGATATGAATACTGAAAAGCTAGGAATGACATGTAAGAGTGTGTAGCAGTAAAAAATGGTGACAGAGAAGGAAAGCCTGTAACTAGGGATCGCATGAATTTGTGTCAGTCAAAAGGACAACAGTTTGCCTTATTTTTCCCAGTAACAATGGTACTGTTGATTTGATTTTAACATTTCATTGATCAACATACAGTCTCCCTATGTGTTTTACTTCATGCTTGCTACATAACCAACTCACCTCCATAAGAGGAAGATAGTAGACTACATGGCCTTTAAGAAATTGTATTATTATACAGTGTTATATGTGTATGAAAGCATGGAAAAGTTCAGTGTTGAAAGAAGGATAATTGTGGACAAGGTGTACGTAAGCACAGTGCAGCAACCTCTCAGTGATAATGTACATTCAACAAGTAGAAGGAATATGTCAGGTAATATGTGACAGGAAATGGATTTAAATTGATCATGGCATGTGAGAAAGATCAGAAATACTAGGTGAAGACAAATACAGATTTTAAGGCAAAGAGGAACACGGGTGAGGAGATTACATAGGATGGTTGCAGTTTTATCAGTGAGGTAGGAGGTACTGAGAGCAGATGTGCATTGGAGTGGACTTGTAAGCTTGAGGAGATAAAGATTCAAAACAGTAACTGCAGGCTTTTATAGGTAATAACAAAGGGTTAATACAAGAATTTCTGGGGAGCATCAACAGCCCAATTGAAATAGACAGCCTGCATTTATATTGGGCCAGGTTTGAACTGTTCTGCGTTTTCCTCCAGTAGCACTCAATAGCTGCTAGGTAATGACACAGAAGCAAAATAGTTATGATTTCAAGTCAGTCAATAAACATTTATTCATCACCTGCTAACTATTTGATACTGTATTAAGAACTAGGAATACAAAGAAAGGGGAAGAAATGGTCATTATCCTCAAGGACTTCATATTCTAACAGGAGAGAAAATGTGCAAATAATTATGTACTTGCAAGACTTTGAGAAAGATGACACTTATAATGGTAGGATCAGAATTTTAGAGAAACTCATTTTAATCTTAAATTTTGATATTACCATTAAAGTGCCATATATATATTGAGGGTGTTAGATGTGATTTTTTTTAATTCGTTGTTTTGAAATGAATTATAAGATAGGGTGACTACACTAACTGTCTCAATGAAATTACCAACATATGTATTACAGCCTACTGAAAATGCCAACTTTTATTAACTTCTAAGGAAATTAAGATCTATGAAAAAAAACAGGTGTATTAGCATAGTCAGTCAACAAGCAAAAAGAAAGTCATCCTTGCCCTCAAGGTCAGCAGTTTTCAACCTGTGGGTTGCAACCTCTTTGGGGGTCTAATGACCATTTCACAGGAGTGGCCTAAGATCATCAGAAAACACATATTTCTGATGGTCTTAAGAACCATGACACCACTCCTCTAAAGATCTCCAGGTGGGTCCACTCACATACAGATACGTTCACATACAAATACTAAATAGTTGTGGCATTAAGGAAGGTTGAGAACCACTGCTCTAGGTGTTTATATTATATTAGGGGGAAATAACACATAAAAAGGGAAATGTAAAGAGAGAGAATGGGCAGGAGAAGATGAAGTTCTGAATCTAAGCTACAGAGAAAACAAAGAACTCAGCCCCTACTCAAAATGGATATTCAAGAAGGAATTAATGAATTAAGGAGACTTGTGAAATAAGGGATGATCCTGGGTGAGAAAATCACAGAAGTTAAGGAAGTGAGAAAGGAGATGAAGCACGGTGGTAAAGTTCATTAAGTCAGAAGTAGAGCCAAGAGAGCAATAGTTTGGAGTAGAATAATGGCTGCCTTTACTCCCTCCCCAAATTAGAAATCCCTGGAAAAACTCTTCAATGGCTCATGGGAGAAAGGTACCAATGGTGCAGAGAAATGTTCCAGGGTAGGAAAATAACAGAAGGAGTACAAAAGGGCTGAAGACATTATAATTTGCCTGAAAACACAATAATGATTTGGGAGAAATCAAACCTAATGTTTAAAAGTATAGCTCAAAGTGAGAAGAGCAGAAAAAGGAAAAATGTGTACACAGTCGCAGATATATCATATGTGTGACGACTAACCTTGATAAACTGGACTCTTCTCAGCAATGCACAATTAAAAGACAACTCTACAAGTCTCAGGATGGAAGGACATGTCTACATTTAGAGAAGATCCAGAAATACCAGAGTTTAAATGGAGACTGAAGCAATACATGCTATCATTCTTT
>CM053594.1:167657588-167690141 GCA_028646575.1 Pseudocheirus occidentalis | reverse complement strand
TACATGCTATCATTCTTTTCTATGTTTGATTTTGTTTCTTTTTTCCCATTGTTCACTCCATTGGTTACAACGCTTCTATACAACCAGACTGTTGTACAATGTGAAAGTATTTGCAGATCCTATATATGATTGTATGCCACCATGGGGATTGGGGGGAAGGAAGGGGAGAAAATCTGAAGCTCAAATGATTCTGGAACTGGATTTTGTAAACTAAAAATAAACAAACAAGTCAATAAAAAAAATTTTAAAGAATCTGAAGTGTAGCTCAAATTCTTCCTCTATAAAGCCTTTCGTGATATGCTTTCCCCACCCAAGCTCTTAGCTACTTCCCTTTTGAAAGTTTTAAAATTTTATTAATATATTTTGAGAGATCATGAAGAAGCAATTAATAAATACCTGGCCTGAAATAGTCAAAATAACCTGGGTTCAAATATTGCCTCTAACTTGTGTTAATTGTCTGACTCCAGCAACATCTTTAATTTCTCAATGTCTTAGGTCTCTCATTATATTTATAAATTACAAAGGAAGTGCAGATATGCCTTCCTAAGAGGGTTTTCTCTCAGGTATCTCTCCATTTAGATGAAATCACAGTTTTTGTAAGAGACAAAAATTTAAAATCCCAATATTTTTATGTATTGGCATATATATGTGATAATCCTCTAAAAGAATTTAAGCACCTTTAGGGCACATATTATTTCCATTTTCCCATTCTATTCCATTTGTATTGTTTTGCTTTTTGTCCCAGCACAGAGTAAGTTTTTAATAGGTGTTTATTGAATTTAATTGACAAAATATTGTGTCCCATTGTCTATGCCTTGAAAAACATACAAAAACACACACTGTCCTCTCTAAATAAAAGTTTTCCTAATTTCCAAGTCATTACCTTCCACTGGATAAAACTCTGTTCCTCAATGGATCTGTCAAGATGAGCTTATTGAATAATAGTAGATTTGTGAAGGAAGGCAAAATCATATATTATGGACATCATGTATTTAAGTTGTGGGCTGTGAAAAGGCTACATAAAACGTTGTTTCAGTCACCAAAAGGCCAAAATGTAGTAATATCTTTAAATTTATCTTGGAAAAATAATATTCATCTTGCCTGTAACATGGCATGCACCTATAAAACACACCACAACAATTGTGAGACACATTTCTATATTGAGATAAGAAGAAAGATAATAAAAATGTCAAAATCTGATGGGGAAAAAAAGCAGAAAGCTTTGTTCAAGATGTTGACCTTTTGATTTCTGAATTGGGGTTGCTTACTGAAAAATGCGATTTTCAGAGAAAACTGAAAGTATCGAGATGAAAGAACTGAATTGATTCAAAAGTGTGTGTTTAAAAAAGAGTGAGAGAGAACATTTTAGGCAGTTGCAGCTGGATATAGGATCCTTTTTTAGCTAGATTATAGACTGTATCATACTGGCATTTAAATTGAAATTTACAGCTGTGCCACAGCACACCTGCTTTTTAAATTCTGCATTTAGATTAATTCAAATTGGTCAAAACTTTCCACACACAAGGGGAAAATGGAGGCTCTTGCAGTAATTTTATTATATACAGTGGCCCTGACTTCCTGAAAAATGCCACATTTTGAAGGTGAGAGATTTGTTTTAGGGGAAACCCTTTCAAATCAAAATTTATTCTCTTTATCGGCCATGGAGAAAGTTGGGATTCCCCTATGGAAGACTCCATGATACTGTTGAGTTTCAGATTTATTCATCTCAATGTCAAACAAGGGCTGTTTGGTATCCTTCTAAAATTTTAGCTGGATGGGTGGGTTGAATGATGGGCTAATCATCTCATTGAATTAAAGTTGTTGTTTATAGCAGGGCTTTCTGGAGATTGTTGATAAACTTACTCAACACCCAAAAAAATCTGTGGGTGAGTAGAATACAATTGAATCACAGTTGCTTCTCCCTAAATTGCCCTCTTATATTCTGTTTTAAATTGTTGAACTTGCTGTCAAAAGTTTATTGCAAAGAGCATGACATTTCAGGAGTGGGCCTCTCTTAAAATTGAAGTTGTTTTCCCTTGGGGATGACTTTCTTTTTGCGATGGCTGAAGGTCTCAATAACAGTCTCTTTATTGCAAGGATAATTTAAAAACACATATACTCATTCTTTCAACCTGCCCCACAAACCCCTTTCCTCCCACTCACATACCAAATGTTGCTCAGAAGCCAGGAAGGAAAGAGAAGCTCTCACTATTAATTAATGGACAAAGACCACAAGACAAATGGCCTTGTATCGGAAGGTGCTGTATTTGATTGAATGTGTCCATTGATATGCAAGAGATAAGCAGTAAATTAGAGCATTTGCGATAATAAATCTATTCTAGCATAGTCTCTTTCAATAAGTATGACTGCTTTCTGAAATGATCTCTGCCCTTTATTCTCAGTGCCCTGAGGTTAGAACCAGAGCATCACAGGTTCCTTTGGAATTCATTGAATAGGAAAAAGAATCATAGATGATTATGAGTTTTGACATCTCTACTAGTACTTCTATGTATAAATTCAGGCACTTTCTCCCTCAGAACCTAGCTGTAGCATCACAGTTTTATTAATAAGGTGTGTGGATTTTTTTTAACCTTTTTCTTTGTTTTGTTTATTCTCAGGATTATACAAATGTAAGGAAAACTGTCCTTGATGAAGAAAACTGGTCACATAAGTTAAAACTCTTACTCTAGATATCCATAAAATAATTTTCACTCTTATTTAACCATATAACTAAAAGAAACAATCTGAGATCTATGAATATATTGTGCAAAAACTGCTATGCTATAGGGATACAAATACAAAGAATGAAGCAATCCCTACTCTTAAGGAGTTTAAATGGATAACTTGAGTTACATTTCCATCTTTTGCAGGGCTTCAGTTCTACTACATTCCAGGGGCGTAGGCTTTGGGAAACCAAGCTTAACTCTACATCATGATCAGATATTAGATCATCAACCCAGTTTTGGGGTTTTTTGTAGATTTTATGTTGGGGTGGGAAAAACCTATAATTCAATTTCCATAAGGAACTCCCAGAGGACCTCCTTTTTCACCAAAGCAGAGCAACAATTTTTTGGCAACTGATACCTTTGGAAAGTTGCTTGTGATACTTAGTGGTTAAGTAATTGTGCCAAAGTCAAGTGGCTATGATGTGACAGAGGGTGGGGGAAGTGGGTGGAAATAAGCTTTCTATATAATACTACTAGCTTCCAGACACTCTAAAAAACACTTTAAAATATCTCATTGTATTCTCACAACAATTCTGCAAAGTAAGTGGCATTATTATCTCCATTTTATAATTGAGTTAATTGAGGAAAACAGAGGTTAAACTACATGGCTCAGGATTATACAACTAGTAAATGTCAAAGACTGTATTTGAATGCCTCCATGGCTCCTGGCCCAGTGCTCTACCTTTGTACCACCTATGTGCCAGGAGAGGCAGGACGTGAACCAGTCTTTCTGATTCTTAACGTTCTTTTGCTGGTCACTATACAATACTGCTACTCCATCCCTATTGCAATCTGGAAATAGTAAAACACAGACTTGGGATCAAATTACTGTTTAAAGTATAACATGTTACTCTTTCAATTTTATATGAAGAACTCAGAGACCATTTATGAATGAGACAGATTTGAGAATACTGTCCAGAAATGTCAATTGTTTTCGGTTTTGAGGAGAAAAGACGAATTTATATAAAGTGGAAGCACTTAGGAAGAATATATATTCACTATCTCTGACAAAATATGATGTTCGTATACTTAGGGATGGGTAGAAACACTCAAATTATAATTGCAGCATACAACCAATCTGTTATTCTAAAGAAGAATGGAAGGATGGAGGGTCATCAAGAAATTGTATAAAAGACAGAAAAATTGGGCCAGTCAAGTGGCAAGAGTGAGGGATGAAAGTGAACATTCAGAAAATTCCAGTGGTACCCTCATGATATTTTTATAAATCAAGTAAGGCCTTTATGTTGGATGGGTCCCAAATGGGGAACTTCTCGGGGGAAATTGATAAAAATTTCAAAGGATGATCACTCATGGATGGATTACCATCTGCATGATTGGAGAGATATCATCAGTCAGGTCACAAATCTGTTGGAATATCTGAGAAACTATAAATTTCCAATGTCGAAGCTCATGCTTTAATATGTGAAATTTTCAACTGGTTAATTTCAGTGGTTTACAAGCAAGCTATAGGAAACTAGCACAGAACCCACAGAATTTTGTGATAGCAATTGTGGTTGTGGTTGTTGGTGATTCATATCTATTCTAAATTTTAGCCAGGGCATGACAAAGACATTTTAAAATTGAAATAAATACTTTAGACTAAAAATGTCCACCTGAGGCATGTGATTTAAAAGGCAGGCACAATTGAATGTCCCATCATTTCAAGATTATTCAGCACCTTCATTCCTTCTTGCCTAAGGAATAAAGCCAGTATCTCATTTGGAATACACTCTTAGAAATTTGCAGCTAGAACTAAAATTTGAACTATGGTTATACATATATATCTTACTGTCCTCAATATTTAAAGATGACAGTGCTGAAAATGATTGTGATATTTGTATCTATGCAGAATGTGAGCTAGAAAATATTCGTCCAAAATATTCTTCTTCATTTTCATGACAGTAACACAACTATTTTTAAGTGTAGGAAAACTTCATGAGTATAGTAATCTATGCACAAACAAAAGCATTGCAGTCAAGAGTAGTGGCTTCAGGGGACTTACTAGCTGTATGTTGTAAGGTTTGTTGGGTGGTAGATGAAAACACTGTTTAATATGTGTTTGCTTGAGAGAGTATGTTTTGAAAGTGTCACTAATTGAATGTGTGTGTGTGTGTGTGTGAAAAGGAGAAAACTTGCTTTCACAAACAATTTTCCACACCGGACCTTTATTTTTTATGTTCCCACAACTGATTGAGTGGGAAAGAGAATACAATATCATATTCTATTTATATTGATTTACTTAAAGCATTTTATTTTAGTTGAATAAAATGCAGCTACAAAGACTTACTTCAAATAAAGATTTCTTCAGATTCATTAAAATCAAATAAACTTCATTACAGATTCAACTGGGGAGATAACTTTGATCAACAATCCACTGATATTGACGTGAACACAAAGCTACATATCAAAGAATCTAATGTTCATCCAATATATTTACTAGTGTCAGAGAAATTAGAAATTATTTTGCTCAAATTCCATACACAAGAAGTAGTTCTAAAGGACAGTAAGTTCTCCAAGGCTCATCTTTGCACACTACATTGTACCACTTGTGGAAAACCTCCAATAATATAGTGGCACCTTTGTGATAATCTATACAATTATGAGAAGCATTAGTCTGTTCATACATGCGAGGAAAACAAAGTGGATGGGGAAAAAATATTGCCTAAACTATAAGATGATAAACAACAGGCAGCCTTTTAACTCTGTGTGTGTGTGTGTGTGTGTGCGCACAGGCACATTTACATATATAATGAATTCATATGTATATGTGTATATATGCAACTAAAATGGAGACTGACTAGTTAATCATCTACAAGTACTAACAACAGAGAAAGAGTCCAATTGCTCCACTGGCTTTTCTGAAATAATAAAAGAAGCAATAGCAGGCCTCCAGGAGATTAAGTGAATCCTGTACCAAGAAAGACATGGAAAACAGGTTTGAAAAAGTATGAATGAGATGAATTCTTTAGAAAAGAATATTCTCATTGATGACATTATAGGCCCATAAAACTTCCAGGTATTAAGTATGTTTAAAATTGGTCATTATCATATACTTAGTTCCTAATCAAACCTAATGATCCTCCAAAGGGTCAAATCTTGCCTATGATACAGAATCTCTTTCTTTTGTTTAATAGAAAGCGGGAGTATATAGAGTAATACTTAGTGACCACTACCATATCCAACTTAACCTTTTCTTCTAATATTACATAAATGCCTAGGGCATATTTGGTTTATAGATATTTTGTGGCTGGAAATATTTTTGCAAAACAAAAATGTGAAAGCTTTTCTGTGATACTCAGCTGTCACTACGATTTGCTGAGCCTCTAATCTATGTTGTACAGGTAACCCTCATTTTGTTTAATAAATCAATTCTAGCAGAAAATTTTCTGTGAAATGAATTTCCAACATTATGGTATAGAGAAAATACTACTTGGTTAAAGCTTAGAATAACTACATCCTATTCTCAGTTCCTCCACTGATGAGCAGTCTTTTCTTAAAGAAATTGCTCACTTTCTTTGGTCTTCAGTTTCTTCACTTGTAAAATGAGTCCTAGTCTAGGATTTTCCCTTTGGATCCTTTCCAGCTATAAGTATTCAAAAGAGTCTAAGAAAAGACCGAACTTCAATAAGGTTCTAGATTGAGATCTAGACCTTAGAGGATATCTAATCCAATTCCTTCATTTTACAGATAAGGAATTGAGGCCCAGTGAGGTCAAGTGACTTGCTGAAATTCACACATATAGAAAACAGGCAAACTAGAACTTATACTCAAGTCTTCTTACTCCACTTTAGAATTCTTTCTACTATGTCACAACTGGGAGGAATTTGGTAGCAAGGATTCTTGTTAAAATACAGGCTAGATTGTGTGGTTTCTAAATTTCTCTATAATTATCAGATTCTTTGGTGCTAAAATTCAGAAACTCTAACTTTCCTATTCATAATTAGTATAAAATGGGAAATAGAATCATGGCAGTATTGGTCCCAAGAAAAAAACAAGTCTTCAAAATTCACATAAAAGAAAATGTAAAAATCAGTGATAAAAAATGAAAATCAATATTTGCAGCTGATGTTAATTATGAAAACAAAGTAAATAGAATTATTTCATTCTTATCTTTATAACTTAATCTTTCAAAAGAAAAACAGTAATAAGAGCTTAGATGACCAAAGCATTCAACTCTTCCTCCTTAGTAATATTCTAGATACATAGTAGACCCACAGAGACATGTATGCACATATACATATAAATATGAACGTGGACATATGCATGCACAAGATCAATGATACATAGCTTTATGATAGATAAAGATGATAGATATAGATGACAGATAGATATAGATGATAGATAGATATAGATGATAGATATAGATAATAAATATAGATGATAGATATAGATGATAGATATAGATGATAGATATAGATGATAGATGTAGATGATAGTTAGATATAGATGATAGACAGATATAGATGATAGATATAAATGATGGATATAGATGATAGATATAGACGATGGATATAGATGATAGATATAGATGATAGATATAGATGATAGATATAGATGATAGATAGATATAGATGATAGATACAGATGATGAATATAGATGATAGATATAGATGATGAATATAGATGATAGATAGATATAGATGATAGATAGATATAGATGATAGATATAGATGATAGATATAGATGATGGATATAGATGATAGATATAGGTGATAGATACAGATGATAGATAGATATAGATGATAGATAGATATAGATGATAGATATAGATGATAGATAGATATAGATGATGGATATAGATGATAGATATAGGTGATAGATACAGATGATAGATAGATATAGATGATAGATAGATATAGATGATACATTGATAGATAGATAGATAGATAGATAGATAGATAGATAGATAGATAGATAGATAGATGATATAGATGAGAGAGAGAGAGAGGTAGAGATGCAGTCTTTTTCATTATGAAGTAAACTTAAAAATAGAGAGTTTGATTTTAAACTTTCCTGGAACATAGAGTTATTTTGTTCAGTTAATTGCTTTTCAGTGGTGTCTGACTCATCCTGACCCCATTTGAGGTTTTCTTAAAAAAAAATACTGGAGTAATTTGCCATTTCCTTCTCCAGCTCATTTTACAGATTAGGAAACTGAGATTAAGTAACTTGCCTATTGCCACAGAGGTAAGAAGTATCTTGCAGACTGAAGCAAACTACTCCCTCTGTCTCTTTTCTGTTTTGTTTTGTTTTGTTCCTGCTTTCTCATTTTTCATTCCATTGATTATAATCCCTCTTTATAACTTGACTAACATTTAATGTGAAGGCATTTGTGGAACCTATATCTGATCGTATGCTGCCATGGAGGTGGAGGGGGGAGGAAAGGAAGGGGGAGAAATTTGGAACTCAAGGGATTGTGGAACTGAATGTTGTAAACCAAAAGTAAATAAATATATTTCTTTTTTAAAAAGAAAAAAAGAAGATGAGTCTTCCTGACTCCAATCTCAGTGCTCTATCCACTGTGTCACCTAATTACCTTCCCTGACATACATCAGACATTTCAAAAGTGCTTGCTGGTTAATTGATAGAGCAGTTTCATCATATGGCTTTCTTCAGTCTCTCACATTCTGTTTCCTGTCACCCTCTGGAATATGCTTGCTGTTTGAGCTATTTGGATTAATATATTTTAGCTCAAAGAGAAAAGAAATGTACTTATTTTGGACTTATGAACTATAGCTTTGAGTGTGTGCTTACAAAGGCTGACTAGAAGCTGTAGTATTCTGGAAGAATGGTGCAGGTATGCAGACAGCAACTTTCTGCCAAAACCCTTCTCAATTCTCACTGGCCTGCAATACTTTAGGACTTCTCTGGCTTTTTCACCATGCTCCAGGAGACTCATTATTCAAAGAATCTCATTGGCATCCAAGAACCCATCAGCCTTAGCACTTCACCTTATTACCACCCTTTGCTCCACTAATTGAAAGGTGAAGTAATGAGCACTAAAACCTCCTTTAAAGAGGCACCTCAGCTCAAAACATTTCATTTCTCATGAGGTTCCACTATCTTGAGACTTCTCAGATTTTTCCATTGTGCTCTCTGTGTACTATCCCAATCCATCCACCTTCTTCACCATTTTTTGGTTTTGCTTTGTGCAATTAGATTGTAAGCTCTTAGGGGACAAGTACTGTCTTTTTTCCTATTTGTATCCCTAGCATTTAACAAGGAGTCTGGGACATAGCAAGTGCTCAATTAATGTTCATTGACTAACTAAAACTTATCTAGCAATGATCTCTTCTTTCCCTCCCTAATACTGAGCACTGAAATTGTGGTATCCTTCATGCTCAAAATGTACCACAAATCCCCCAGATAATGGGCCCCCTACGATGGGCTTCTTTTTCTCTCCATCAAAAGCAGCTCCTACTAATTAAGGGACAGCAAAACCTCTTTTAATTGTTCATTTAAAATGAAAAGAACTATGTTTTAAAATTAGTGTAATTTCCCCCCCCAAAAAAAATAAAGTTTTATGCAGCTTCCTTGCTGGACTCCCACATAGGTAAAGATATAATTGTTCCTCTGGAGCAGCTGGATGCAATAGATTATTGTCACCTGTATCAGGCATTCCTGTTAAACTGAATTCTTATCTTCTAGCACCTGTAGTTATTATAATTGTTCCTTCAGGCTTGATGTCACTGCCACTAAGCCAACCAGCATGACAGGAGAAAAGGATTCTGCCTCTAAGTTTGCTGTTGCAAAACTCAAAAATGATGAGTTTTAAGTGCCTGGAATTAATACTAACATCCATGCACTGCTCAAAAAATAGTGTTCAGCTGAAAACTCAGTTAATATAGTGCAGATGAATCATCGTAGATTCCAAATGATGCATAGGCATGCATGTCAAGCACTTGGCTACTCTTAAAATATTATATACTTTATAAGTTATGTATCATTGTTGTTGTTGTTGTTGTTAGACTACAATAACCAGGCCTCCAATCTGATGATGACTTATTTTTCTGAGCCTTCTACTACATTGTACCTGAGCTTAACTAATGTTTATGGAGCAACACAAGTGTATGCCTGTGTTTAACAACCAAGCTCTTAAAAAATAAAATACATACACATACTCTTCTAAATTTAATGTGCCTTGTTAACTAAATAATAATAATAATCCAAATAATCAACAATACAATGGTTAATATAGGCACCCTGTATCTGAGCTGGAAATAATCACTCTGAATATTGAATAGTTGACTCTAACAGTTAAAATTGGCTCCAGTATTTTTCTTCTCCTTGGCTGAAGACATCCAGATTGCTAGGACCTTCAAGAGTTTGCACTCTGCTGACATATCCTTAAAGTCCCCAAGGACACATCTATGCCTCACTGAGACATTGGAGTTTATTGTTAGTAGAGGGTTTCACCAGACTAAAGATAAAAATAAAATTGAAAATGGAGTGGGTCGCTGTTATAGCTGATACCATAGGATCTATAGCACCTGGGAAAATGCTAGGTAATACAACTGAAGAAGTGCCTAAAGAAATTACAAAACTATTCCCTTGGATATAAAATTTTAAGTAGGAAGGGAGTTTGAAATCACTGCAAAACTTAATCCATTATCAAAGGCATTTGCTGCCTTGACATCTTGCATCAGCATAAGGGGATCACAATTGTTTCTGATATTTTTTGTTTCTGTATTTTTATTTTCCCATTTGTTTTTGTCATATTAATATTTTATTACATGTGTGACTGATGGAATGAAATGAGGGTTCTGTTTCTTCTTGACAGCCTGTCGTGCCTGTCTACTCTGTGATAAGTTTTGAAGGAGTTGACAGTTTTTTGACACAATTTGATATACAGCCAAGTGTATCCAAATGCATCTCAAGTTTGATTTGTGGTTGTCTGCCATTTTAAACAAAATAATGTCTGATAGCCTGCAAATGGTCATATAACTGTTCATTTCAATGGACTTTAATGATATTGGGCATGTAGGAGCAGGTTAGAGAATATGTATGTGATTACACTTAGTAAGGTACACAGTTTGAAAAAGCATATATCTAGAAATGCAATATTTCTGCTTTTATTAGGAATAAGATTAATATTTTCTTTTTAATTATATGATTTTTAAAATGAATCAATTGCAACTTAAAGCAAAAAATGCTTTTAATTTTATAATAAAATAGAAAATAAGATTCTACAGTTATAATTGCAGTCTCTTTAAAATCACTTTTCAGACATGCTTCTCTCGGGTACTGAAGGACCTAGTTGTTCTGCTGTGGGTTTCTGCTTCTGTCTTTGGGGGACAAGGGGGAAGGAGTAGGCCAAAGATTTGAGTTGAAGAAGAAAGAAGAAATAGTAGATGTTCTCCAGTGCTTTGCAGTGGGGAAAAGGCCAAAAATTGGATTTGAGAAGGGGAAACTTGGAAGGAACTAAAGGGAAATTGAAGAAGGAAAAGAACTTAGGATGAAGAATGAGAAATTCCAGAGCTAAAAGAGGAAAAGAGCCAGCGATAAAAGAAAAGAACAAGAATTTGAGAACTCAAGTAGAAGTACCAAGAAGAACTAAAGGATGAACAGAAGAAAAAGAAGTACTAAGGGAAAGAAGGAGAAGGATGTAAAGAGGAACAGCAGCAGGAGAAAGATAGACAAGTTGGCAATGATAGGTAAGAGATACATAAGAAAAGGAAAAGGAAATTTGATATGATTATCAAGGCATTGATGAGGTGCTAAAGAGATATTAAAATAGAGAAATTTGAGGGAGAAAAATGTAAATTCTTCCACTTTGGTTAAAAAAAAAGAACAATTTGATATGCATTAAATAGTCAGTGGCACTTAGGTAGTACAGTAGATAGCTCCTGGAACCTGTAGTCAGAAAGACCTGAGTTCAAATCCAGCCTCAGATACTTATTAGCTGTGTGATCTTGGCAAGACACTTAACTGCTATCTGCTTCAGTTTCTTCAACTGTAAAATGGGGGTAATAACAGCACCTACTTTGCAATATAGTGGGATAAAATGGCATAATATTTCTAAAATTAATATAATGTAAAAAATGAAATTGGAGGTAAAATGAGATAATATTTCTAAATTCTACACATAATGCCTGTCCAATATTATGTGCTCCCTATTGTTATATTTTAATATAGAGACTGAGAGGATAGAGAGCTATTCATTGAAACAAAGATCCGAGGGTTTTCATTATCTGAAAGCCCAAGATGGATCCACAATACCATATTTCAGTTAACAAACTCATTAAAATAATAAAATTCATCAAGATAGTCATTTTGGGGCAGCTAAGTGGTGCAGTGGATAGAGCACTGGAGTCAGTAGGACCTGAGATCAAACTTGGCCTCAGACACCAGCTGTGTAATCCTGACCAAGTTGATTAACCTGATTACCTCACCCCCACACCTCAAAAAAAAGAGGTCATTTGTCCAGTATTAGGAAGGTGACAATCTGACTATATATTCTGTCCTATCCAAACTACAATGAATTATTGTGTTTCTTGGTTAGTTCTGAAGCAGGATTTATATTGGTAAGCTGAAAAGTGTTCAGATGAGGACAAACTGGATGGTGAAGGGTCTTAATTCCACCCATCATTTTAGGATCAGTAATCAGTTGATGGAAGTAGGGATGTTTAGCCTAAAGAAGAAAAGTATGAGGGTGGAGAGAGGTGCACGATAGTTCACTTCATACAACTGAAGGCCTGTTATGTGGCATAAAGATTAGATGTTCTACTTTGTTCAGGAAAAAACAACAATAGCAACAATACCCTTCTTAACAATGATAGCTATTCTAATGTGAAAGAGTTTCCTCAGGAGATATTACATTTTCTCTTCAGAGGGCTTCTTTAAGCAAAATCTGTATGCTTGCTTACTGGATATTTTTAAAGGGAATTATTTTATGGGTATGGTCTGGACTGGAACACTTCTGGGTTCTCCTTCAACTCTGCAGTTGTGAAACTGTAGTTTTGCAATTTAGGTTTGTGACTCAGTGTGATAAGAGGACAGATACTCTGACTACCAGAATCAACAATTTTATTCTCTCCGTTTCTATTTCTTTGCAATTACCTAAACCATTTATCAATTTCAGCTCATATTGGACACATCTATAGTCTACCTGTAATACTGTAAATTCCATTCTCTATTATATGGTATACTTTTAAAATTAGTCTTACTTTTCACATGATTCCTAAAAGAATGACCTTAAAAAGATGAACATCTTCATTTTAAAGATGAGGAATCTAAGGTCTATAAAAATTTAGCAATTTTTATAAGGTGGTAAAGAACTCAGTGGCAGATCTGGAACCAGCATCCAGGGCTTCTTATGCTAGGTGTTTTGTTTTTTCTTATTTTTGTTACATTTTAAGTTCTGAATTGTCTCTCATCTCTCTTCCCCCTTCCCTCCTCACCCCACACTAGAGAAGGCCACCATTTGCTGCATGTGCCTATATGCATATGTATAAATGCATACATACATATGTATGTATCCATCTATTTCTCTATATGCATCTATGAACCATATTACGCATACTTCTATTCATAAGTTCTTTCTCTGATCCTCCTTCATAGGTCCTTTGTAATTGATTTGACTATTTATAATACTCATAAAAATGGTCATTCAAAGTTTTGCTTCTAACAATATTGCTGTTACTGTCTACGATGTGCACTTAGTTTTTCTCATTTCACTCTTCATTATTTCATGCAAGTCTTTTCATGTTTTTCTTCTAAAATCAATCTGCTCATCATTTCTTCCAGCACAGAAATACTCCGTCACAATCATATACCACAACTTATTTAGCCATTCTCCCTTTGATGGGTATCTCCTCAATTTCCAGTTCTTTACCACTAAAAAAAGAGCCTCTATAGATATTTTAGAACATATAGGCTCTTTTCCTTTCTACCTTGATCACCTTGGGAAACAGACTTAATAGTGGTATTGCAGGCTCAAAGAGTTTAGATAGCCTTAAAACTCTTTGGGCATAATTTCAGATTACTCTCCAAAGTGGTTAGATCAGTTCACAATCCCACCAACAGTGTGTTAGTTTCCCAGTTTTTCATGTCTCCTTGAACATTTATCATTTTTCCCTTCAATCTCAATGTTGTCCTCATTTGCATTTCTGAAATCAATAGTGATTTAGAGTATTTTTTCATATGGCTATAAATTTTTTCATGACTTTATTCCTTTGAAACTGTCTTTTTGTAACCTTTGACCACTTATAAGTTGGGGGATATTTTATATTCTTAGAAACTCGAAAAATTTCTCTATGTATTTGAAATATTAGACCTTTATCTGAGAAGCTATCTATAATTTTTTCCCAAAACTTTCTGCTTTCATTATGATCTTGGTTACAATGACTTTATTTCTATAAATCCTTTTTAATTTAATGCAATCAAAATTATCCATTTTATGCTCACAATGCTCTGTATATTTTGTTTATTCTTAATTCTTCACCTATCCATAAAATTAATAAGTAATATGCTCCATGCTCTTCCCATTCACATGCTGTGTATTTTCTGGAAACCTATATGAGTTTAAGTAGAATTGGCCCACCATACAATCAAATAAGCATCCTCCTTAAAAAGGGGAGGGGTAAAATTTGGGTAAAGGAAGAGAAATCACAGAAATACAAGAAACATTTACCCAGTAATTATATGATATTTTCATTTTATTTTGATTTTTAATCTTTTTGGAATTCATTTAACCTATTTCTAAAATGTCAATATTAATTTTTAGCTGCCAGCCTTACAAAATACACAGTTTATGTAAGATTAACAGCACTTTTTTGGATAGAGATATTGCACATTGCTTTATTCAAGTAGAAATGGGTACAATCAACTTCCTTATCTTGGTATATAGATTGGGAGTTGTGTATCTTTAAGAGTGACCTTGGCTAAAACAATTACCTTTTGGTATTTCACTTTCAAAATGTATCCATGCAGAGTATCGCTAAAAATATGTTACATATAAAATATTTTTCAGTAACTGTGGTTTTTTTCCTTGGAAGTGGTTCCAGGGAGGAGGGGGTATCAAGAAAGAAATATACTTTTTCTTAAAAATCTTTGAAGACACTTCAGAAATATGTATAAACATGGGGTGCTATTCTAAAGAGAGTCTGTTGTGGTGAGCGTGGTCTCTATGAGCTCTGATTTAAGTCATTTAAAATTGTAAGTTCTATCAAGATTATTTACTGATACCTATTTACTGAGTTTTGCCATTTACCATAGCTCACTAGTTTATGTTTTTATCTTCCTTTCTGAATGCTGGTAATAACTGTAAGTAAAAAATAATGAAATATAAGATGGATTAATAAGATCCTATCTGCCCTTTTATATCTATATAAATCTAATTCTATATTCATGTCATATTAAAATGAAATGGAAATTAGCTAGTAACTTCTGGATTTTTTCCACCTGAATTATCCTGGATCATGTGTCTCTTTAGATTTTGTAGATGACCAAATGATCAGATAATTAAGGCAGGGTTCTGAGAAATATAAAGAAACTTGAATACCCATTGTATCACTTCTGTTGCTGAAAATATGTTAACTATCATCAAATCTGACTCTTTATGAAGTATAGACTCAGTCACAGAAATTTTTATGGACTAGTTCATCTATTTCATTGTGCTAATATGAATGATCTTGACTTTTTTTCTATTCAAAAAGTACCCTTAAAAAACAAAATTCCATAATATATTATTATTCCTATCTTATTGATGGCAGACCAACACAGATGGAAAATTAACTTCCACAGCTCAATGAGTCACACTTTAGAACAGGAAGGATCTATCTTGACATGCTTTTTAAATCCAGCAATATTTGCAAATAGTTTTCAAAACTCATTAGACCAGCAAAAACTCAATTTGCTCCTCAAAATTTACATCAGCTCTACCTAAATTTTGCCAGATATCATGCCCCTTGTTAACCATTCCGTCCTAATGATCTCAGCCTCAGAAATAATCTAACGATCAAAACATACATATTCTATATTTCCCAACCCAGATGCTCATAAAAAGAAAAAAGGGGATTGAAAGGACAGGAATAGACCTGGTAACATTGAAACTGATTGTCCAAAATAAAAAGAAAACTGAGGACCAAGTTACTGAGCCATCCTTGATTTAATTTGCAAAACTAACACTTGCATATTAAGCCCAGTAACCTCACTCCTTAGAGGTCAGTGACAAGGAGTGATTTGTAGAGATGACTTTTGTAACAAAAAAGAGAATTGGAAAAATTATAGAAACTTGTTTTAAACATAATTCAGTTGGACAAAGCAGTTGACCTGACTACTTAGCTTCTCTCAGACTTTTTGAATCTTATGCCAGACATCTTTTCCTCCAGGAGGTACCTTTGGAAAGTATGTTGAGAAAGAATAACCTGAGGTCAGTGGTTAGCAGTCACTCCCTCCTCTTACTTGGCAGAGTACATTATTTAATTTAGAGTCTAACAAAAGAAAAAAGAAAAGTGATTTTTATTTACCTCTAGTTAACCTTTCTCTACCTGCCAGAAAGGAATACTTGGTCGCTGGTCAACCCCATTTTCTGTTCTTTGGTCGACTCCCTTTTCAAGTAGAAAAGGGTACTTAGCATTTTGAAAAACATTATAATCTTATGATTATTTAATTCTTCTAAATTATCTGCAACAGAAATATGTAAATCTTTGATTGAGAAGACTCTTGCAATCATACAATGTGAATCATGGTAAAACAGTATTAGAAAGTATATATTTTTTAATTTGAATAGAAGTGTGTCATGGGGATGCATGCATATGACTGTTACACCAAGTGAAAAAAACATTCATCATTAAAAGTAGTTATATTTAGTTGAATCTCTTGACCTTCATTCAAGTTTTGCTTTTTAAATTGATTGGAATACTAGAACTAGGGCAATGGATTAATTTTTTATGTGATCCCCTTATTCTTTTAGAGTTAAAACAACAAAACTCATAGAATTAAGAACATATCATCCTCATATAATTGCTTCTTTGATTCATTATCTTGGCATGTTTGTGATCCTCAGATTTTGAAGACTATACTGACAGAGCACCAACTCAGACAGATCTTACTGAGTTTGAAAGGCTTTCAGAGTGGGATTAGTGACAATGTCTTTGGTTTTCAAGGGCAAGCCTAGCTGTGAATGGGTAAACCTATTACCAGAAGTAGGGTGCAAACACCTTCTATGTTGCAGTGAAATGACAACAAAGGAGGAAGAGGACTAGCAAATACAAATTTCTTAGGTCATTGACATCCATCAATTTCACTGATGGTACTTTTAGACTTCTATTTTTGTCCAATCAGTCAAAAAGAATTTACAATGCTTTATTGTGTCCAGTAACACAATAAAATTTCCTCTCAAAAATACACAAAAATGCAAAAGAGATTGACCCAACTATTCATAATGAATCAAATAATTAAACAAGAAAAAAATACATTGCACAAATTGCAACATTAAGCTGGGTAAGTAACAAGTTGAGTTACTCCTCCTTCATAAATGAACTTTTACAAGTACAGCTGGACTAATAAATACAAAGTATGATGATTTTTAACTCCATAGAATTTGGAGATTTTTGCAGAAGTTAAAAGAGCCAAATTGTATCCTGTTGCACAGCTGCTATTCTCCACAATAGTCTCAACTCACAATTGAACTTAATATATAGACATCTCCTCTTTCTTGTCTACTTCCTTGCCACCCTAGAAAACCTTCTGCCCTGAAGCCTCTTCAGATTTGTGACACCCTCTTCAGAAGAGAGTCACATTTGGAAATTTTTAGAAAGGATCTTAGTTCACATCATCAGCATCTTTATCTCAGTCTTGCCTATACTTTGGACCCCTCCTCTTTTCTGTCCTCCATTCCAATCTCAATGCTCCTTCATTCCATGGCCTAATCCTTTTCAAGCTCTTCTATATGTATCTTCCTCCATTAGAATGTAAGCTTGGGGGTAGAGACTGTGTCATTGGCTTATATTTCTACCCCCAGTGCTTAGAATAGTGCATGTTTAATAAATGCACTACCCACATATCTAACTAGACATATATCGATCATCTGTTCATTTCTTATTAATGGTAAATGCATATGACTCAGAATAGCATGATCTTAAATAAAATCTAAATTAAAAGTCACTGGAAGAAGATAGAAAAACAATATTAAGAGGTACAATACCTTTTATTTCATTGGAATAGAGAACATCCAGATGAAAAAAATCTTCTCTACCAGTTGTAATGGTAAGGGAATTTGAAGATCTGCCCTGCCCATTAATAGACCTAAGGATATTTGAAGGTTTTACTTGCCACTTAAGCCTATGTGATTACATGTAGACTATGGTGGGAGGAGTTTGCCAAGCACATACATCAGGAAATCAGAATGAGACAGAGCTGGGAGAGAGAAAGCTAGCAGAGCAGTACCTGGCTTGAGCGTGAGAGGGAGGATTTTTGCCTGGGAGAACTTGTTTTGTAGGGAGGTCTATCAGAAGGAAGGCTTGGAATGTTTGTGTTCCCTGCATTGGTGACATATATGGATTTTGTCTTAAAAAGAGAACTTGAGGTTTCAGTGCTCCCTGTATTGGCAATGTGTATAGACTTCTTTGTTACCATGATGGATTTGGCTTGCTGGTGTTTGAATAAATGTCTTGGTTCCATCATGAAGGAAGATTTTCTATTATATCTTGTTATTCAAACATGGGGAAATGCCTGCATATTCTAGCAGCTGCTGTGGGTGTCACATTGGTGAAATACCAGTGCAGGTCAGGAACAACTTCTCTGCAACTACAGATTCAAAGGATTGCCTGGAACATTGAGTGCAAATGTATTGACCAGGATTCCATAGCTTATATATACAAGACTTGAACACAGTCCCTTCTGGCTCCAAAGTAAGATTTCTCTGCACTATACTACAGGTCAAACTACTCCTCTTCTATAAAAAAGAGATGAACAAAATATTATTCCAAGTGACTATATTTCCCTATATGGTGAACATGTAGCAGGATCAAGCTGACTTCATAAAATGAAGAAAATTGTTCTCCTTACTCAGTAGTACCCAAACATTGATAGTCTAGGAAAGAGGGTCAATTCTCCAGACAAAATTGAAGTTTAAGGTGATTCTAGTCCCCCTCCCCATTCTTCACTTCCAAGTGTCAGAGTAAGAAATGACACAAAGGAAAGAAAACTGATTAGGATTATTATACATGAAAATACAGATATAATTTGACAGGAAAGCAGTAGGAGTATTAAAAATACCAAAAGATTTTTGTTTCTTTGTTTTAAATACTACTCAGTATTTCTTATAGCACAGTAATATTCCTTCACGATCAAATACTATACCTTATTCAGCCATTCTTTCAATTGATGATGGGCATCCTTCAGTTTCCAGTTCTTTGCTGCCACAAAAAGAGAAGTCATAAATATCTTTTTTATTAATTTACATATGTCCTTTTCCCTTTTCTTTGATCTCTTTGGAATACAAATCTGGTAGTGGCAGTGCTGGGTCAAAGGGTAGGCATGGTTTTATAAATCTTTGAGCATAGTTCCACATTGTTCTCCAGAATGGTTGCACCACTTCACAACTCCACCAACAATGAATTGGGGTGAAAACTGTGTTGTAACTGTGTTTACATAATTCCTGGGTTTGACTTGGCAAGTAGAATTCCAAGCATTATATGCTGTCTGCAATTATTTTAAATGGGATTCTCTTTCTATTCCTTGCCACTGGAATTTGTAGGTAATATATAGAAATGCTGGTGATTTATGTAGAGTTTATTTTATATCTTGAAACTTTGCTGAAGTTGTTAATTGTTTCAACTTATTTTAGTTGATTTGCTAGGATTCTCTAATTATACTATCATATCATATGCAAAGAGTGATAGTGTTGTTTCCCCAGTGTCTATTCAAATTCCTTCTATTTCTTTTTTCTTCTCTTATCACTAAAGCTAGCTTTCTTGTATGCTGTTGAATGATAGTGGTGATAATGGTCATTCTTGTTTCACTTCCGATCTTTTTAGGAAGACATCTAGTTTGTTTACATTAGAAATGACGCTTACTTTTGGTTTTAAATAGATGTTGCTATTCAGTTGTTTTTCAATCATATCAACTCCTTTTTACCCCATTGGGGTTTTCTTGGCAAAGATGCTGGAGTAGTTTGCCAAATCATTTTCTAGCTCATTTTATGGATGAGGAAAGTAAGGAAAGCATGGCCAAATGAGTTGTCTGGGTTCACACAGACAATGTCTGAGGCCATATTTGAACTCAGGAAGATGAGTCTTCCTGACTTCAGGCCCAATATTCTATCTACTGTGCCATCTAGCTGTCTTCTTTAGATATATGCTATTTATCATTTTAAGAAATGTTCCATTTATCCCTATGCTTTCTAGTCTTCTTAATTGGAATCAGTATATTTTTTCAATAGATTTTTCTGCATCTTTTGAGATAATCATATCATTTTTGCTAGGTTTGTTATAGATATGTTCAAAAATGCTGAGAGTTTTCCTAATATTGAACCAGCCCTGCGTGCCCAGTATAAAAACCACCTAGTTATAGTATGTGATCTTTTTGGTATATAGATATAATCTCCTTGCTAGTGGTTTATTTACAATTTTAGATCAATATTCATTAGGGAAATTGGTCTATATTTCCCCTGCTTTTTAAATATCACTGGTTTAAGTGTCAAAAACATATATTTATTTAAAAAACATTTATTTATTTAAAAACACTTATTTGGTAAGAGTCATTTCTTCACTTATTTTTTTTTCAAATAGTTGATATAATTTGTGGATTATATTTTTCCATACTTGTTTGCCTAGAATTAAGCTATAAATCCTCCTCTTCATTAGGGAGCTCATCTGTGGCTGGGTCAATTATTTTTAATACAGTTTATTAGGGGGCAGAGGCAAGATGGAGTAGTAAAAGCAGGAACTTACTTGAACTCATACCCAATTACCTCAAATACCTGTAAAATGACTCTAAACAAATTTCAGAGCTACATAACCCACAAATGACAGAATGAAACATATCTGAGGACAGCCTGGTAAACCAACAGGAAGGGTTTATTGCATCAGACTGGAAGCAGAACACAATCCTACATAGGTCATGCCAGCATAGACCAGCTGCACAGACTGGCCAGAGCAGACCTCAGGGTATCAAATCACTGCCAGCTATGGTGGCTTCCAGACTTCTCAACCCATAAAAAGCCAAATAGAATGTAAAAGGTCAATGAGGAAACTCTGTTGGAAATGGGTGGAGAAGAGCATGGTCCTATCCCTTCCCCTGGGGTGGTGGATGTAGTAGTGACTGCAGTTGCTTTCAAGGTTGCTGCAGTTGCTGCTACAGTGGCTGCTTCCATAGCTCCAGGCCCACAGATGGTGGGGGAATGAGGCAAATGATCAGAGCACAATTGCAAGAATCTCTCTGCTGGCACTGAGGCAGTATTATCTTGCTTTGCCTTGCTTGAATCTTGGTCACAGTCTTGGATGGTGATCTGTGGTGAGGAGTAATGGTGTGGTAAATTGTGAATAATAATAGCACCTACCTCCCAGGATTGATGTGACCTACACATGAGACCCTATTTGTCAAACACCTTACAAGACTTTAAATCCCTATGGAAATGCAAACTTTTTCGATAATAATTATTATTGATGTTGTTGAGGTTGTGGAGAAGAAATCCTCCTCATGTTCTGAGGCAGTTGCCTGGAAGAAGCTCTGACAACAGTTGCACAAAATACCAGAAATTTGAGGCATAGTAATCTCCACTCTAGAAGCAGGGTTCTACCATGGCAAAGAACTCAAAAGTTAAGCATTTGGCTAGTAAGCTGAGAAAACAGAAGAAAAGAAATCATATTGTTGAATCTTTTTTTGGTCACAAAGAAGATCAAAACAGAGAATCAGAAAAAGAAAACAAAGTCAAAACTCCTGCATCATAAGCCTCCAGCAAAAATATAAATAGGTTACAGTACATGGTGGTGCTCAAGAAGGATTTTGAAAATCAAGTAAGATAAGTAGAGGAAAAATTGAGAAGAGAAATAAGAGTGTTGCAAGAAAATCATGAAAAACGAGTGAATAGCTTGATAAAGGAAACCCAAAAAATACTAAAGAAAATAACACCTTTAAAAATAGACTAGCTCAAATGGCAAAAGAGGTCCAAAAAGACACTGAGAAGAAGAATGCCTTAAAAAGTAGAACTCGCCAGATTGAAAAGGAGTTTCCAAAGCTCAGTGAAGAAAATAATTCCTTGAAAATTAGATTGGATCAAATAGAAGCTAATGACTTTATGAAAAATCAAGTTATTATAGAACAAATCCTAAGAATGAAAAAATAGAAAAAAATATGAAATATCTCATTGAAAAAAATCATTGACCTGGAAAAGAGATAGAGGAGGGATCATTTAAAAATTTATTGAAGTAGCTGAAAGCCATGATCAAAAAAAGAGTCTAGACATCATCTTTCAAGAAATTAACAAAGAAAACCTTTCCTGATATTCTAGAACCAGATTGTAAGATGGAAATTGAAAGAATTCACCAATCATCTCTTGAAAAAGATTCCAAAAAGAAAACTCCTGGGAATATTATAGCCAAATCCCAGAGTTCCCAGATCAAGGAGAAAATATTAGAAGCAGTCAGAAAGAAACAATTTGAGTATGGTGGAAACACAATCAGGAAAACAGATCAGAAGCTTCTAAATTAAGGGATTGAAGGACTTGGAATATGATATTCTGGAGGTCAAAAGAGGTAGAATTAAACCAAGAATCACCTATCCAGGAAAACTGAGTATAATACTGCAAGGGGAAATATGGAAATTCAATGAAAGAGAGGACTTTCAAGCATTCTTGATGAAAAGACCATCGCTGAACAGAAAATTTGTCTTTCAAATACAAGAATCAAGAGAAGCATGAAAAGGTAAACAGCAAATAGAAATCATAAGGAACTTACTAAACTTGAACTTTTTACATTCTTACATGGAAAGAAGATATTTGGAATTCATGACACTTTTTTCAGTATAAAGATACTTAAAGGGAACACATATGTGTGTGTGTTTGTGTGTATACATGTGTGCATATATGTATATGTGTATACACAGACAGAGGGCATTGGGTGAGTTGAATATGAAGGGATGGTATCTAAAAAATATAATTAAGAGGTGAGAGAGTAATATATTGGAAGAAGGAAAAGGGAGAGAAAGAATAGGGTAAATTATCTCACATAAAATAGGGAAGATAAAGCTATTACAAAGGAGGGGAAGAGCAAGGAGGTGAAAGGGTATGAGTCAACCTTCCTCTCATTGGATTTTAGCTTCCGGAGGAAATAACATACACACTCAATTGGGTATCTTACCCTATAGCAGTGGTTCTCAAACTAATGAAGTGACCCTTTAATACTTGTATGTGGGCGTATCTACACGTGGGCAGACCCACCTGGAAATGGATTGAGAAGTAGTGTCTCGTTTTCTAAGACCATTGGAAATATGTGTTTTCTGATGGTCTTTGGCAACATCTGTGAAAGGGTCATTTGACCTCCAAAGGAGTTGCAACCTGCCGGTTGAGAACCACTACCCTAGAGAAATGTAGGGGGGAAGGGGCTAAGAGGGGTGGATGATAGAAAGAACAGCAGATTGAGGAAAGGAGTAGTCAGAAGCAGACACTTTTGAAAAGGACAGGGTTGTAATAGTAATGGAATTTGAAGATCCCCCTTGTATTGGCAAGGTAATAGGTACTTGGCACTTAGTTCCAAGCTCACAATTTTTTCAAGTATTAAAACCCAGAACTTGTGAATCCCACAGTTGGATGGACTTCCTGATGTAACAGGAAGGGGGCTGGAACAGGGAGAAGCTAATACCTTATATAAAGAAAAGCACACGCTGGAGAGAACTTCTTAGAGCAAACCACATGGAGAATGAGGAGGAGAGGCCCTGGCTGCAGAAAGTGATTCTGATTTTGAAAAACCAAGCTTATGGTGGCAGAGTTTCTTCAGAGAACCACCCAAAACTTCTGCTGAGAGCTTCTGAGAACCAGCCAGAGCTGCTGAAGACTTCTGAGGGCAAGCCAGAGCTGCTGAAGAATTCCAAGGGTCAATCAAGCTGCCAAGGACTTCTAAGGGCCAGCCAGAGATGCCAGAGGAAGCATAACTGTGGTATCAGTGCTTTGTCTTTTTTGGGTCCACGTTAATTTCACAGACAAAAAGTGAAATGATGAGTATGCCGGCTCCATGTATGAATGTTATTGTGGCTTTGTTAAGCTTTATCTTCACAGAAACAGAAATTGTGAAGGACTTGAGATGGATTAGACACTCTGAGCTTCAATATGAAACATGAACTGCATGGAGAGCTGGACAAGGAACTGGGAGCTGTCTGCCTTTGAACTCAGGTGTCAGTTGGTTAGATTCAGGTAGGAGCTGGAACCATGGAAGCTAAGAGCCTGCCTCAAGTCAAGATGAAAAGATCTCTCCTTGGGTATATAAGGCTGACAGATGAGATTGTAACTTACTTGTGACCTAGGGTTGGATGGCCTTTGTACTTTCCACTACTCCTTAACAGAGTACTGAGTAATGACTGATGATATTGTAATTTAATTGAACCCCATGGGTGGAAGACTTTGACCTTTATACTTTGTGTCAATTAAGGAGGCTCACCTCCTTAAGGGTGATTGAATTAAGGATTTACTAAATGAAGGACTTACTAAATGAATCTTATTTTTTTTTAATCTGTGTGACCACTTTGTTAAAAAATGGTGTGGCCATTTTAGTGATAAGTTGTGAAGTTAAAACATTATGAATGATGTATTTTTGTTTTTGTGAATGTTTTGCTCTAATTTGGTACAGAATAAATAGAGAGTTCACTATACTGTGTAATCAGACCCTTGAAAAGCTATTCACAGCAGCAGTCCTCTGGAAAGCTGCTCATGATTGACTTTACAAGGGTCAAAGGATAAAATAGAATAAATGGGGTGTAGGATAGGATGGAGGGAAATATAGTTGGTCTTTCACAACATGACTACTATGGAAATGTCTTGCATAACTACACATGTATAACTTATATTGAATTGCTTGTCTTCCCATTGAGGGAAGGAGGTTGAGGAGGGAAGAAGGGAGAGAATCTAGAACTCAAAAGTTTCAAAAACAAAAGCTGAAAAAATTAAACAGGGCTTATTTTATTTCCTCTTCTGAAAATATGGCAGTTTATATTTTGGTAAATATTAATTTCTTTAACTTAGATTGTCAGGTTTACTGGCACGTAATTGCTCAAAGTAACTCCTAATAATTGCTGTAATTTCATGATCACTGTTGGTCTACTTAGCCTTTTCGTATTTGATATTGGTAATGTGATTTCTGTTTTAAAAATAAAATTAGCCAATAATTTACCAATTTTAATAGTTTTTATAACACTAGCCCCTATTTTAGTTATTAGTTCATTTTTTTACATTTTAATTTTATTAATCTCACCTTTAATTTTCAGGATTTCCATTTTGGTATTTAACTAGGGATTTATAATTTATCTTTTTTTCTAAATTTTTAATTATATACCCAGTTTATTGACCTCCTTTGTCTGTCTTTTATTGATGTATGCATTTAGAGATATAAATTTCCCCCTAAGTACTGCTATTGTTGTATCCTAAAAATTTTGAAATGCTGTCTTATTATTGTCATTTTCTTTTATGAAACAATTGTTTCTATGATTTGTTCTTTGTCTCACTCATTTTTGGAATTAGATTATTTAATTTCCAATTAATTTTACTCTATACTTCCAAAACTTATCATTGACTCTAGTTTTATTGTACTAATATCTAAAAAGGGTACATTGAGTATTTATGCTGTTCCTGCATTTGTGAAGTTTATATGCACTTAGCGTTCAAATTTTATAAAGGTACCATGTAAAGCTGAAAAAGTTGCATTCTTTTCTAATCCCATTCACTTTTCTCCTGAGGTTCATTATGAATAAAGTTTTTCTATGTTTTTTTTCCTGTCCTGTCCTTTGCTTCTATCTAAGTTCTTTAATAGTTAGACTTATCTAGCTATGAGAGGGGAAAGTTTGGGTCCCCCAGTAGTATAGATTTAATGTTCTATTCCCTGCTGTAACTCATTTAACTTTTTCATTAAGAATTTGGATGCAATACAGTTTTATGTCAATGTTTATATGGTACTCTTTAGCAAACTGTAGCTTACCTGCTTTTCTCTTTTAATTAGGTCTGTTTTTGCTTTTGCTTTGTCTGAGATAATGATAGGACCCCTTTCTTTATTTCTCTTCTGCCGAAGCATATCAGATTCAGTTCCAGCCCCTTTTTTTAATATTGCATGTGTATTTCTATTTCAGGGGTGTTTTTTTATAAAAAGCATATTGTTGAATTCTGTTTTCTGATCCAGTCTAACATCCACTTCCATTTTGGGGGTGAGTTTATCCCATTCACATTCACAGTCATAATTATAAACAGTACATTCACTTTCATCCTGTTTTATTCTATCATTTTTTATTACCCTGTCCCTACTCAAAAGTTATTCTGCTTCTGACCACTGCCTTCCTTAATCTGTTCTCCCTTTTATTACACCTTCTCATTCTCTTATATCATTTCTCTCCTATTTCCTTTTGGTCAAGATAGATTTCAAATCTCAGTTGAAAGTGCATTTTTATTCTTCCTTTTTTGAGCCAATTCAGATGAGTGTGAGGTTCAAGTTTTGCCTGACTCCTTCCCTTTTTCCTTCTGCTTTTAAAGCCCTTCAATGAGCTGTTCTTTTATGTAAAATTATTTTTCCCCATTCTTCTTCTCCCATGCCCCTTGTCCTTATGTATCCCTCTTTATCATCCATCCATTCATTTCCGAAGTTATTCTTTTTTTCTTTGTTTTCTTTGTTTTTTTAGTTTTCAACAATCATATGACTTCATATGAAGAGCAAAGCATAGTGAAAAGTATGCTAGACTTGAAATTCAAAGGAACCTACATTTAAATCCTGCCTCTGACACTGGCCACATTGTCATGAAAAAGTCATTAGATCCCAGGATGCTTTCTCTATCTTCGGTATTGGAATGTCTCCAATGAAACAAATGGAAATGTTTATGTAAAGTGGTATGTAAAGTGACTTTGAAAATCTATAAGTGTTTTTTAATTGTCAGCTGTTATTATCATGTAAAGTAGAATTTCTCCCAGTATAAAACACATTAATAATTTGCTTCCTTTGTTTCAAAAATGAAATAAGGTAACTCTTAAATAGAAGTTTATTTTACCTTGAATTGATCTTTTAAATCTCTTGCTGACTCCCAAAGTTTAAATATCTTACAGAAAGCTGGACCACATTTGCTGTTTCATCTATGTTCACAGCTGAGAGAGCAGAGTGTTCATTAGCTGTACTCTCTTACAAAGCATACTACCAAGAACATTTTTTATTCTTCCATTTTTTATTTAGCTTTATTCTGCAAATCAACTACTTTTGGGAGATTTTTAAAAAATCAACACCTGGAAGAAATATAAATAAGGCTTGTGTTTCCATTTTATTGTTTTAAGTCACTGTTGACTATTATTTTCCCATTCATATCACCTGTCATTTGTGTTCAGGTTATTTTGATCATAAGATTTTGAACTTATTATCCTTGGCTCATGATGCTGAAAGAGCCAAAAGAAATGAAGAAAATTTTTACATTCTTCACCTGGAAATCTCCTTACTGTATTATATTGAGCCACTATCATAAACACCACTGGAATCCTCATTCCAAGGAACAAATACATCCAAAACCATTCTACTAGCTGTGATGCAGGCCATCTCCCTCTGAATCCAAAAATTCTAGGTAGCTATTATCCAACAATAATTTCTATAATTTCTCTGTAATGTATTGGGTTTGATAGTCAGCACTTAGTGTAGATATTATGGTCATGTTTTTCTGCCTAGTGTTTAAATTGCTCTCAAATCAATGGATCACTTTGAAGTCATTTTGCTTGGAGGCATTATTAATTTCTGTGAGGGAAAAGGTAGATCAATAGAGTTCTTGCTCCATTCTTCATATGTCTTAAAAATAAAGCATTAGATCAGTGCTCGAATCTTACAAAAAGAAAGAATTGCAATGATAAAAATGTATTAAACAAGAATGGCTTAACCTGATGCATCAGTAACATAATAGGTACAGTTGTAGAGAAAATATTGACTTTCTAATAATTGGGATAGAGTGTTCAATAAACTACTGTAAGTGGATTAAATACTAAGTTGTATAGTTGGGGTTTTTAGCCAGAAATAAGAAATAACTAATTAGAAATAAGGGCATACCTGGGAGAAATTGTTGATTTCATTACTTGAAAATCCTAAATATTTATTAGAGATCAGTATATGCAATTTAAACTGAAACCCACTTAATTATTGTATATACCTCAAATCCCCCAAAGTTATCTTAATAGATGTGAAGACATGTAAAAGCTTAAAAATATCCTGACCCAGTGAGTCCTTAGTGTGGGAAACTGAGAATGTTCTGTTGAATAGAGCTTCACTTATAAGTGGAGTAATAAATGGTCTTTTTTATTAAAAAATTGCCTAATATCTGAATAAGAAGAAAACATATTTTATATGTGAAAAGGAAATCCAAGATGAGCATCTTCTAAATTATTTAATGACATTCTTTATACCCTTTGCTCTACCCACACCACAAACCTTCTTGCCCCAACTCTCTGCAGTCTTCTTCCCAAAATCGTTCAGTTTCCTTTTAGGTAGAGAACTTTATGATATCCAGTTACCATAAACAAGTCCCTTTTGGGGCAAGTCTGACAAAAGTGATGTTGGAATATTTTATGATAATGTATTGAACCACTCAGATTCCAGAACACCTGGTTTCCAATCCATCCTGTGACATTTACCAGCGGCATGATCATAGGTAAGTCACTTCATCTGGATTTGAACTTTTCCAACTTGGGTTTCAATCCTGGCTCTGCCACTTACTTCCTGACTCACTTATCTGGCCTCATTTTCCTAATCCGTAAAAAGAAGAGAAAGGAAATGACGTCTATGTCCTTCCAACTCTCATTCTATGACCCTATTATGTAGTGGCCTCTCTGAACCTCCATTTACTCTTCTTCAAAATTAGAAAAATAGTTATCATAGTGCCTACCTCAAAAATAGTAGTCATCAAATGAGATAATTCTATGTAAATTATTAGCATCCATAAAGCATTATACAAACTATCCTTCAGATAACTGGAGACCTGACAGCTTTTCTCTCATGATGCTGGACTCATCAACAATGTGTGATAATGAAGGTTGATATAATCCCTGGCAGTTGAAAAATCTATTCAAGCCTGGCAGAGTAAATCAAATTGGTTGGTGTGGTACACAGGTTAATTAAACTACAGAAAGAGAAAAACAATGAACTTCTTTAAAAGTATTTTGGGAATTAACTAAGTACCACTAAATTCTTACTGCCTTAATTCCCTTTGTGCTTCATTTCAGTTGCCTTAAGTCATGCCCTATAGTAGTCTGAAAAGATAATGCAGTGGAAAGCAAGACAGAAATACCGAGTTTCTGTCTTGATAATCCAAGACTGTAAAAGTCTGCACTATCTCCATGGACAACAGGGAACTTCGTTTTATATCTAAATAACAAAGACATACGAGATAAATGATTTCCAGTAACCCAGTTATAAGGGCTGATACAACGACTACAAGACCACTAACAAAGAGGTAATGGTACTGACAATTTACTCCTCAAAGTGGTGCTATTCACTCTTCCTTTTGATGCAGTGTTATTCTGTGAGTTCCTTTCTTTTTCTGTATTAACACACTTTTCTTTTCAACAGAGAATCCTTTATCCTTTGTATTCTAAGATAATGCTTCCAGATATTTTAGAATTTTAATGAACTTTCATAGTTAGGTCACTTTTCAAAATACCTTGATTTATATATACATGGGGAAGGTTTGTTGACTTGGTAAAGATTTACATCTTTCCTTTGTTGTCCCTCCTTTAGAAAACCTTTGAACACTAGCCTGTTCAGAGTGATAATTTATGATAAGCTATGGTCACATACATCTTTCTCTACATGCTTCAGGGAAGAGAATATATTTTCTTTTCCAGAAAATATCATCCACATCATAACATTGCATATTTATGCCATGAGTTATTGTGACACTGTAACAGTACAATAATGTGAATGCACATACAATTCTTGGGTTTGAAAAAATGAGATGGAACATAAAGGGATTCATTCAGTAGATCTAAGTGTTAGACTTAAGACATTTCAAAGGATCTTTGATTTCATGCCCTTTAAATAATGTAGTTCTCAATTCCTTCATGTCTTTTCATTCTTTTTGACTCTTGTCATTGTCTCCCATAAAACCTCTGTAGGCTACTCTGTAGGCCACCAGGGTTGATGATATTTCTGAAATCATAGTATTGATATCACTGAAGCACAGGGACTATCTATCCATTATCCCTTGGTATTGACATATAAGTGATTCAATTTTTCTGCCAGTCAGACATACTAGAGTTTAAAATGTGTTCAAGACCACTGAAAGTGTTGTGTAATTTCCCAAATTCTTTATAAGAAAAAAATAATAACTTCCACAATCATCTTTTCTACTACTCATGGAAGTATATAGATTTGGTGAAGTGTGGAGTAAATTGCGGGGTAAGTGGACATATTTCCTTAAACCAATGATATCAGAAATAATGATGATGATAATAAGGATATATAATAATAAGATATTACTACAGATCCAATAACATTTCAGAATGAATATGAATTTTATTCATCAATTAATCAGTAGCAGTTTAAAAGAAATTTGTGTTTTATTAATTTCTTTATAAAAGTGAATAAAGGAGTCAGTTTTCTCATATATATCAAAGCAAAAAAATCATTCCTCATAATATTTGTTCATCTCATATTTTACTATTTATAATAAGCAAGAAGAAGTCTATTATGAAAGTAATGGGAAAATACGTTAAAATGATTATTTTTATGCATTATTTTTTAAAATTCCTCATATTAAATCAGCATGGATTTTAACTTTGTGTAACTTCAAACCAAAGTCAATAGAAGGGAAGACAAAAATAGTTTGAAAAACAGCATTCAGAAATAAGAAAAAAAGAGGTCAAAGGCATACACACTATAAAAGTATCATTCCTAAATGTAATGAATAATTTCTTTAAGAAACATTTCCAAAAACTAGCCGTGTGACCTTGGGCAAGTCACTTAACCCCAACTGCCCTCCAAAAAAAAAAAGCAAAAAAAAAAGAAACATTTCCAAAGTTTAGGTAAATTACATTGAACAATAATATAGTATGAAATTTAATTGGTTGTCTCAACTCATAGGAAATAACTAACTACTGATGTGAAGATCATTTCTGAATTATTTGTTGTTATATAGTCACCAACATAGAACAAATGGGAAACATATAACTAATCATAAATATTGCCTATTAATAACAATCCCCAAGGAAGTTTAAATGGTGTAAAATAATCACCACAAAATAGAAAATAAAAGAACTTATGAAATTTCTCAGCCAGAAAATCCTCAATCTCCTAATCTAATAGAGATAAAATATTCATCAAGGGGAAATATTATCTTTGTGTTCAAAATCATTAGTAAAATTTTAAGCTATATAATGGAGATCATCAGTAATATCATATCATAAAATAGAAATTGAAAGGGAAAAGTTTAAATAATCCTTTATATGACATTCAACTAAATAAAGTCAATCCAAGCACATTTATTTTTTTCTTTTTGGATTATTTTATTTATTTTATTGTTTACATCATTCATTTGCGTGAGATTTTGAGTTACAAATTTTTTCCCCATCTTTCCCCTACACACAACCCCAAAACAGCTATCCCACTGTAAAGCCCCTCCCCCAGTCTGATCTCTCCTATGTCCTCCTCCATCAAACCTCTAACTTTCTGGTAGGGCAGGATGGGTCTCCCTGCCCCAGTGCCTGTATATTTTAATTCCCAGTTGCATATAGTTAATAATTATATACATAATTCTGTATAATTATAAATAATTCTGTATTATATATATATATATATATATAAACATTTCATTATAGAACTTTAAATTCTAGATGCTTTCCCTTACTCCCTGGTCACCCACCCCCACTGGAAGGACAAGTAATTATGCAGTTATATCTCCACAGTGGACATTTTGTGAGAGACTGGTTATATGTCCCTCCTTCCTATTGCACCCCCCTTGTTCTATTCTCTACCCTGTCCCTGTCCCTTTACAGAAGTGAGCACTTCCAGAAACCCTCCCCCCACCACCTTGCCCTCCCCTCCATCATCCCACCTTTCATCCCCATCCTTCCAACTCTCTTGTGTAGCAAGATATCCAGTTTGGAGTTTATGTCAATCCTTCCCTAAGCCAAACTCAATGAGAGTAAAGTTGACCCTTTCCCTTTTGCCTTCCTGTTCTTCACCTCCATTGTAACAGTTATACCTTGCCTCTTCTATATGGGGTGATTAGCCCCATTCTGTCTTTCCCTGTCTGCTCTCATTCTAATCCTCTCCAGAATTTCACCTTTTAAAGTATCACCCATTCATATTCAATTGATCTTGTGCCCTCTATGAACTCATATGCACACATACTCAGATATGTATTCATACACATATATACCCTCCTATATGGATCTATGTGTAAGTACAAGTATATATATACATTTATATTCCCTTCTTCTATCCTCATACTGAGATAAATTTCATAAATTACTATTATTGTTTTTACATATTGGCATGTAAATAGTTCAATTTTCATAAGTTTTTTTTATGATTTCTTTCCCATGTTTACCTTCTCATGCTTCCTGTGTTTGAATGTCAAATTTTCTGTTCAGTTCTGTTTTTTTTCAGCAAGAATACTTGAAAGTCCTCCACCTCACTGAATGACCATATTTTCTCCTGGAACATTATAC
>CM053594.1:167611068-167657088 GCA_028646575.1 Pseudocheirus occidentalis | reverse complement strand
TATTCAAATTGCTTCCTCTTGGCTGCCTGTAATATTTTCTCCTTGATCTGGGGACTCCAGAACCTGGTTATAACATTTCTAGGAGTTTTCTTTTGGGGATCTTTTTTAAGAGGTGATTGGAGAATTCTTTCAAGTTATATTTTGCCCTCTGGTTCTAAAATATCAGGGCAATTTTTCTTGAGAATTTCTTGAAGGATGTTTTCTAAGTTCTATTTTTGATCATGGCTTTCAGGTATTTTAAATAGTTTTTAAATTTTCTCTTCTGGATCTATTTTCCATGTCAGTTGTTTTTTCAAGGAGATATTCCACATTGCCTTCTATTTTTTTTCATTTGTTTGTATCTATTTAATAGTATCTTGATTTCTCATAAAAATCATTTGCTTCCATTTGCTCCACTCTCATTCTGAAGGAATTATTCTCTTCAGGATGCTTTTGAGATTTTTTTTCCATCTGGCAAATTCAACTTTTTAAGGCATTCTTCTCCTCATTGGCTTTTTGGGCCTCTTTTGCCATTTGAGTTGATCTACTTTTTTAGGTATTATTAATTGTATATAAGATAAATAAATTAGAGATGTAGAATTAATATTAATCATTTCAGTATGATCAGCTTTTAGTGGTAACAAAATATTAAACATAGTTCATGAGTAATGGGTCAAGTTCAGAAATCTTTTTTTCATGTTAATCACTGTAATGTTCTTACCTCAAGGATTGTAGCTGACCTTTGGGAATGTGGTTCAACATGTAGGAATTGGGCCTAATATCTTTATGACACCAAACAATACTTCAAGTCTGTCTGGTTTGCTTTCCAAAAAGTTTGTGTCATTATCTTGCAGATGAAAGCAAACAATGAATGTTTCTTAGTCACACTGGGGATAGAAGTTGTTAGCCTCTCATTAACAACTTCAAACCAATCATATTGTTCCCCTTGCATTGCTATGTGACCAATCATATTGGCATCAATTCCATGATGCCATTTACCTTATTCTATTCTCTCTTCTGTACACCCCAAATTTATAAAAGGGAAGCTATCCTTTCTCTTGGTGTCTTTGAGTAGAGGCCCAACCATTGACCTTTACATTAGCAGGTTTCATGTCCCTATTAACAAAATGATACCTCCATGAAGAAACATGTTTTGTCATAACTTTTGTTAAATTCCACTTGGAATATTATAATTGCTTAACTTACAATCTTTAAGAATATGCATATAGATTCTTAGATCCCTTACAATAAACCTTTAGACTCCCTACAATCTGTGATCAACAAGTTGCATACCTTCACTACAGTAATAGCCAGAGAAAAGAGGAAGAAAGGGAAAATCCTAGAAACATCCTGGAGTATGAATCATTAGGATCTAGATACTGAGTAGATAGAGGGAATGAATCAGAGAAAGCATGAAAGAAGACTGAAACATCATAAATTGGAATGTTTGTGGTACTATTAATAGAAATGCCTAAGTTGGATAAGTTGAAATAGATTGGTTCTCAGTTATGTTGAATTTGAGATGAAAAAGGAGTCAAAGGATATGAATAATAATAACTAGCACATAACATACACATGTATAAATAGAATAATAGATACATAGATACATATGTGCACACAGTTCTTTATGGATTGTAAATTGCTTTGAATATATGGTCTCATATGAGGCTCGCACAAGTGCTGTAAGGTAAGAACTATTGTTAATCTTATTTTTGCAGGTGAGAAAACTGAGGCTAAGAGGTTAAATGATCTACCCAGAATCAAAGCTAAAAATAATTATAAGATCACAGATTTAGAGCTGGAAGGGATCCTAAATATTATCTAGTTCAATCTCCTAATTTTGGAGGTGTAGAAATTAAAATTCATATAGATCAAATGACCTGCCATAGGTTACATAAATGAGTTAGAATGCGAATCTATCTCCTCCAACTTCATATCCATTTCTATTTCCACAATATCATACTCTACAGCTGGTTTTATTTTAGAGGCATTAGGATAAAGGGTCTGAAGCACAACTCTTTAAGAAAACTGGAAGGGGGCGGAGCCAACATGGTGGCATAGAAGCAGGAAAAAGCTGTAGTTCACACATAGCCACCTCAAATACATATAAAATATACTCTAAACAAATTTTAGGGTTCCAAAATTCACAAAAATACAGAAAAACACATCTCCTGCTGAAGGCAACTTGGCAGGAAGGGCTCATCACAGCACACTGGGAGCCCAAACCAGCCAACCCTGTAACCATAGGCAGCCCCAGAGCAGCCAGGATGAGCAGCAGCTGGACCCTTCAGGAGAGTGGATCAGCGGCAGTTGTGGCAGTTTCCAGAATTATCAAGCCATAAGAAACAAGGACAAAGTGAAAGGTCAGTGGAATTCAGCTAAATTTGGGAGAGAAAAGCAGTCCAGCCAAACTGCCTCCAGGGCAAGGAAGTGGCAGAAGCTGCAGCCCTGCAGCCACCTCCATTTGGCTGTTTCAGATCTCCCAGCCTGCATACTGCGGGGGGGCCAAGTGATCATTCACAGGCTAAGTGCTCTTGTGTTAGGAGGCCTGGATCCAGATCATGGTCTTCAGTGGTGGTCCTGGGGTACATTCTCAATGAGTTAAAGCTGGTGAGGGTAAAATAGAATGTGAAAAAATTCACCAATCACCTCCTGAAAAAGATCCACAAAAGAAAACTCCTAGGAATGTTATAGCCAGGTTCTGGAGTCCCCAGACAAAGTAGAAAATATTACAGGCAGCCAAGAGGAAGTAATTTGAATACTATGGAAACACAATTAGGATATCCCAGAATCTGGCAGCTTCTACATTGAGATCAAAGGACCTGGAATATGATATTCTGGAAATCAAGGGAGCTAGTATTAAAACCAAGAATCACAGACCCAGTAAAATTGAGTATAATGTTCCCAGGGAAAATGCAATCATTCAGTGAGGTGGAGAACTTTCAAGCATCCTTGCTGAAAAACCCAGAACTGAAAAGAAAATTTGACACTGAAATACAAGAGGCATGAGAAGGTAAACATGGAAAAGAAATCATAAGAAACTTTTCAAAGTTGAACTATTTACATGCCAATATGTAAAAACAATAATTGTAACTTATGAAACTTATCTCAGTATGAGGATAGGAGAAGGGAATACAAATGTATATAGACATATTCTTATGCATCTATCTATATAGGAGGATTTATATATGCCTATGAACACATATCTGAGTATGTGTAGATATGTGTACATAGAGGGCACAGGATCAATAGTATAGGAAGAGATAATACTTTAAAAGGTGAAATTCTGAGGTGAGAGAGGATTAGAATGACAGGAGACAGGGAGAGAAAGAATGGGGTTAATCATCTCATATAGAAGAGGCTAAGGATAATTGTTACAATGAAGGGGAAGAACAGGAAGGCAAAAGTGAAAGGGTAAACCTTACTCTCACTGAATTTGGCTTAGGGAAGCAAGGACATAAACTCTAACCTGGGTATCTTGCCACACAGGAGGGTAGGGTGGATGGTGATGAGAGGGAGAATATTGGATGGGAGTGCAGGGCGGGGGAGGGTTGCTGGAAGTACACATTCCTGTAAAGGGACAGGGACATGGGCAGGGTAGAGAATAAAACAAGGGGGGGCAGGATAGGAAGGAGGGACATATAATCAGTCTCTCACAATATGTCCACTGTGGAGATGTCCTGCATAATTACACATGTACAGCCTGTATTGAATTGCTTGTCCTTCTAGGGGTGGTGGGTGATGAGGGAGTAAGGGAAAGTATCTAGAATTTAAAGTTCTATAATAAAATGTTAAAAAATATATATGCATATATATCATTATTATTATTATTATTAATTACATGCAACTGGGAATTAAGATTTACAGGCACTTGGGTAGTGAGACCCATCCTGCCCTAACAGAAAGTCAGAGGGGATATGGGGAGGACATAGGAGAGAACAGATTGAGGGAGGGGCTATACAGTGGGATCACTGTTTTGGGGTGGTGGATAGGGGAAAGATGGGGAGAAAATTTGTAACTCAGAATCTCATGGAAATGAATGAGGTAAACATGAACATAAATGAATTAATTTTAAAAAAAGAAAAGAAAACTGGAAATACATAATACTGTTCATAAACAGAAGAAAAGTAATAGCAAAAATCAACAGCAACAAAAATATACATCTAAACCTCATTAAAATAGCAATTTGTCAATAAAGCAACATGAATTTATAAATGCATGCATTTGCCAGACAGTTTGCTAGGTGTAGTTCATATAAAGGCAAAAATAAAATAATCCTTTCTACAAGGGGTTTATATTTTATCAGGTGAAATGATGCATAACAATATATGCAGTACAGTATGATTTGGATAAGCCCTGTCATTTCATGCCTCTACCAGTGCAAAATAGCACCACGTTTGCAACTTATATTTTTAGAGAGATGCCAAGGAAAGTGAGAAGTTAAGTGACTTATCAGTGTACATGAAAGGCAGAATCTGAATCTAAGGCTTCCTGAGTAGTTTCAAGTCCCTATAAACTACATCATGCTATCTGCTACAAAATTTTATATGGGTATATACATACATATATACATACACACATTTCTCAATAAACACACAAAAACAATAAATACACATTCATTTCTGGAACTGGAGGATGTAATTTCTGGGGAGATCTTGGTAAATAGTAAGGATGAATGCAGCACTTTGGCTGAGATTTGAAGGAAACTAGATATTCAAAGAGGCAGAAATATAATACAGGAATGAGAAACACCCTTACACAGGCATGAAAATAGATGATGGTATAGAGAGAAACATCAGACAAGACAGTTTAGTTGCACCCTGGAGTGAGTAAAGGGAAGTAATGGCAAATAAACCTGGAAAGGTAGGTTGGATACAGACTGTGAAGGTCTTTAAATACCTAATGGTGGTGCACATATTTCAAAGGCTTGTAGTTTACATATATGTTATATCATTAAAATATAATCACAAAAAACAAATTAAATCTGTTTGCATTTTAAGTCATTATAAATAAAAGTATTCTTTGAAAATTAGGCATACGTCATGATCTTAAAATTCATCTGATTAAGCAATTTTGCACAGTATTATTTCAATTTACCACATTTCATTCTTATTTCCAATTGAGGATTTATTTTTTCAAAACTCAAGACTATAAACAAGCATATACACATATACACACATCCCTTACAATTAAAGTGGTGGGTGTGGGTGAGTTTCCACCCCTGATAATCACATTATGGATGTGATTTCTTTTAAAGATTTGAATGTTTAGAAGTAACTAATTTCCATTAGAAGGATTATAATGAGAGAAGCATAAACATATGATAAATCTAAAATTCAGGCGCCTACTTAGAGTGATATACAGGCATTGCACAGTATGATTTAACAAGACATCTTGAGGTTAAGTGGTACTGCTGAGATTAGTTATCAAGAGAATCCAGAGGAGAGAAATATTTGTAAAGCTTTTCTGCACAAAGCCCTGTTGGTGTGGATATGGAGAGACAGTGTAGAACAGGCTATTTGCCAGCTGTCTACTAAGAGATACACAGGCAGCCAACAAGATCATGGATGCCTATTGTGTACAAAGTAATGAATGAAGACAGAAATTAGCAGAACCAAGGAACATTATATACAGTAATAGCAATATTGTTTTAAGAACAACTTTGAGTGAATAAGTTATTTTGACTATTATAAATACTCAAATTAACTACAAAGAACATATGAAGGAAGATGGAGAAAGACTGCTAAAGAGATGCATATATAAAATGATTTACCATATATGCTTGTATTCATGTGCACACATGAATACATACGTATATGTGGGTATAAGTATGCTTGTGTCTAATGGCAGCCTTCTCTAGAATTGGGGGGAATAAAAAAGAAGGAAATATACATAACTCTTATGTATTTAAAAGGGATAGCAAATTGTACATAATAGAGTGGCAGCTTCATGTGCAATCTTTATTATATTATGCTGTGTAAAAACTTATTTTTTTCCATAAATTAAAAATAAAATAAAGACCAAAGACCCCACAAAGTAATAAGTGAATGCTAAAGTAGAAACTAGGAAAAATGGGAAACACTGGTAGGTGCAAAGCAAATATATTTACTAGAATATTATAATGGAAATTGAATCAATAAGAGTTTAAGATATGCAAGTAAATGAATGATAGATAAATGATGGGTCTAATAAAAAAAAGAATCCTTGACATGATTAGAGTATTTTTGAAGAAGGTTATGGCTATAGATGTATTAGCAGTGAAGAAAAGGGAGGGCATCTAGGGTCAATTAGGTAAATCATGTAAAATCATGTGAATCATGAGGCAGAGAGAGTAGTAGAATCCCATTTTCCTCTTGTCCCCTACACATATCATAGTGTCTCACATATAGTGAATGTTTAATAAATATTTATTTAATTGTTGAATTCAAGAGAAAAGGAAGTAGTATGACAGGTGGAGGCTGAACCCCACAGACTCATGACAATAACTCACTTTTACTTTAAATTCGATTGTTACCACTTGCTGAGATTCTGACAATAATCTTTCCAGACCCTCACCATTTGTCGGAAGAGGAGTTGTGTGATGACCTCTAAAATCCCTTCTAGCACTAAATCTATGATCCTATTAGTCTGCTTTTCCTTCTCAATACCTTTCATGTATCATCTTCATTCTCCTTACTGAGCAAGTGAAATTCTTCCCTGAGACACTGAACTTACCCACTTTCATAACCTCTACTTATTTTTACATTGTCTTCTGATTTGAAGATCTAATAGATTCCTATAGTCTCAACTACCATTTCTTAGGAGATGGTTCAAAAATCTATATACCTAGTATGGATCTCCTCCATGGACCTTAGGATCAAATTTCCTGCTTTCAATTGAACATATCCATCCAAGTTTCTACAAGACACCCCAAAGGCACCTTGACCAAACTGAATTTATCATCATGTTTTCTAAACTTCCCCTCTCTGAATTTCTCTCTTTTTACTCTGCTGTTAGTCACCCATCCTCATATGAATATTTCATCTTAACATATAATACTAACCTGACATTCTCCTCCAATCCATTTATCTTTTTTCCAAGTGTTGGAATAGAGCAAATCCCTTGTAGATTCATGATTCCTCTCCCACTAAACTTTAATGATAAATATATTCACGAATCTTGATCATTTTATTACAATTTTACCTCACCTTTCTTTTTACCAATGATTTGTGACAATATACACAGTTATTTGAGACCATAAGCTTTATCCTTGGCACCTTTCTTGATTTTGTCTCAGGATATTCTGGGCAACTCTACTGTTATTTCTCTTCTCATATTTCAGTTGCTACCCTTTCTGTAAACAGAGTTATTGGTTTTTTTTCCTCTTCCTTTTAATTTTGAACTTTTTAAATTAGATTTACATGAACTTATGTAAGTTTATCACTCCTCTTTGGGTGAACACTATTCCTGGCTGAAGTCTACCATTCTGATATTTAAAGCTGTGATCCAAAAATCCAAAATCTGTTTCTCTTATACTCTGTCTATTTTAACCAGCTACATACAGTAGCCTGGCACAGTAGATTAAGACCCGGCCTTGAAGCAAAGATCTTGCCCCACATCTGATGCCTTCTGGGTACATGATGCTGGGCACATTTGCTAGTTCCTCTTTAAAAACCTCTTTAAATAGCAGAGAAGCCACTGACCTTCCTGGTAAAGAGAGATTTCTGATCCTAAATTGCTCTGTACCAATGAAATGACAATTCCTGTACCTATTCATGTCAAAATTCTACCTTTTGCTCCCAAAGTTACTGCCTCCAACAGGCAGAATAATATGAATACCACTTTATCTTCACTAACTTCACTAATGTCTTCATCTATATATAGAAGAATTAATAATGTCATAATTCTTCAGCTTCTTTCCTCCTCCTACTTTAGTTTTCATATTTTACTATAAATTGCACGTGTAAGTAAAAGCAATGTTACTCTTGCCAAAATAGGAAATTATGAAACAAAGATCTTCAAACATGTTTGTGAGTCAATACATAGTAAAGGAGGCTGTGAATAATATGTTTTGAGTAAAATATAATTGTCATTTTTGAAGCTTCATTTTCTTGATATTGTAGTGGCAAGCAAAGTAGGACTTAATACCTTGTCTCAGTTATCAAGTGGCTTTGAGCCTTGCTTGTGATTATCATATCTTTGTTAGAAACAGAACCTGTGAAGCCCACAATGAGAAGAACTTACCAAAGACAGGAACAGGAAAGATGTTAGAGGAAGGGGTTGAACAGGAAGGAGCTGATGATATGTAAGCTTAAGCAAGAGCTGGGATTAGGCAGAACTGGGAGGAAGGAGGCCTGTGGTGCCAGCACTCTGTCTGTTCTATCTGTGTTGATTTTATAGGCAGAAAGTGAATTGATGATAGTGCCAGCAACGTGTGTGAATATTGTTGTAACTCTGCTAAGCTTAATGTGTGGAGTTGGACCTGGAGCTGGGAGCTGCCTACTTGTGAATCCAAGTGACAGGTGGGTGAATTCAGGCAAGAGCTTGGAGCATGGAAGAAGAAATATAGAGTTTGGGAGTCAACCTTGAGTCAAGATGAAAAAACTTTTATTTGGGTACTTTATTTGGCTGACTGTCAAGATTATGACTTACTATGACCTAGGGGTGGCAGACATTTGTACTTTGTACTCCTTAAGGATGATTGCTTCTTAAGGAAGATTGAGCTAAGGATGATTGGAATCCAGTCTCCAATCAAGATGAAAGAAGACTTTAGATGGGTACTTTATATTGATTGATTCAGATTGGGACTTACTGAATGATATAATTTGTTTAAGAATGTGTGGCTTCTTTGGTAATAAGTTGTTAGTTTATGTTCCTGTGAATGTTGTACTTTGATTTCTGTGAATGTTTTTATTTACTTTGTTGTTGAATAAATACAGTTCCCCATACTATGTGATCTTAGTTATGAAGTTATTCACAGCAGGAGTCCTCAGGAAAGATGCTTGTGCTTTTGCTTTACATGTATGCAATCAATCTTCTTCAGATTACTAATAATCATGCAATTTTAAAATAGTCTTTAAATTACATTTAAATTAATTTTGCTATTAGTAAGTCAGTAATGATATTTTTAACCAACATGTGAGAGGACGTTGTACTGAAGAGACATACCTAACTTAACATTCCCATTTTAAATGAAATAAGAAGACAGAAGTTTTGTAATTAACTTAAGATGCAATTAAATGGAAGGGTGTCTCCCAAATTTAAGAGATAAATAAAGGAATTTTTTTTAATCTGCCAGGTTATGCAGGCAGTAATATACAGTGTTAAGCTGCTAGATTTTTAATCAGAAATATTTTGCTTTACATTGTGGCTCTGACACTTTCTAGTTATGTTACCTGAGGAAAATAAGTTATCATCACAGAGCCTCAGTTCCTTAAATTGTAAATTGCGGGTATTGGCCTAGATGACTTCTATGGTATCTTCTATCTCTAGGTCTATGAACCTATGATCTTATTTGTCCAAAGGTAAAACAACAAAACAAAACAGCATTTCATAGAATGTTTGACCAATTCATGTTGCAGTGATTATCATAGGAACTTCCAAAAGGAACAAAATGAAAAAAAAATAACTGCAGTTATGCACCATCATAAACACACACACTCACACATGCACATGCACATACACAGTCACATATATAAGATCAGTTCTCTAAATAGAATCAACATTCAGTTTAATATTCAGTCATTTCAATCCAGTGGGCATGAGATAATGATTCTTGAGTAAGAAAAGAGAGATAAAAAAGGTTTACAGACTACACAGAAACCTCACAAAACTAAAGCACTGATAGTGAGGAAAGTGTTTACATAAAGCTTACCCGAAGTCCCAACTGAGCAAAATCATAACAAAGACACTTAAAAATGAAACTTAAAGAGGAAAAGAAAGAGAAGAAAAATAAAAAGGGTCTCAAAAATATACTTAAGGGAGGCTCGTTTTTCAGAAATGCCCATACCTTCTGTTACTTTGTAATTAGGCAGTGGATCATACAGGTTGTGATATCTTCTGACCCTGGAAAAGTCTATATATAAGCCATAAGGTAAAGTTTTACTTTGAGACTCACTTATGGGAAAAGCTGGGTGATTTGGGCAGATGATTTTCTGGGTAGCTGGTGAGCCCCACAACTTTGAAAACCCAGAAGTTGGGGGTGGAGTGAAGGTGGTGGTGTAGAAAAGAGAGAACTCCATGGCTCCCCCCACCCCAAACCACCTCAAATATCTATAAACTATGACTCTAAACAAATTTAAGAAGTCCAGAATTCATAAAATGACAGAGAAGCAAGGCTCCCGCTGAAGGCAGCCCAGCAGACGGGTAAAAAGGGCTCATTGCAGCACATTGGGAGCAGAGCCTAGCCCCATATTTTAACCCCAGGCCATTCAGGAGAAAGCCGGCTGGAGCTTTCAGGAGAGCAACTCACCAGCAGCTATAGCAATCTCCAGAATTACTAACGCATAAGAGCCAAGAACAAAGGGGAAAGGTCAGGGTAACTCAGCTAAATTTCAGGGAGAGGGTCTGGCTAACTGTCTCTAGAGTTAGAAGCAGTCTGAAGCAGCGGCCCTGCAGCCACCTCCATGTGACTGCTTCAGAAGCTCCTGGCCTGCAGATTGCAGGGGGGCCAAGTGGTCATTCAGAGAATAAGTGCTCTTTCCTTAAGCTCCCTGGATCAGGATCACAGTCTTGGGAGGTGGTCCTAAGGTGTGTGATCAGTGAGACAAAGCTGGAAGGGGGCTGCAGAGACAGCAGTGGCCCCCTAATAGCTCCAGAAGCTGTGAAAAGCTCAGTGATTTGGGACAGAGCTCTCCACCCTGAAAGCAAATTTCTACTGAGCCCATAAGTCAAGTAACTGACTGGCAACAAAAGCAGGCAAAGGAAGCAAAGCAAGCTCAACAATCCAACTTTAGATTCCTTTTTTGGGGACAAAAAGGTGTCCTGAGTAGACTTTTTAGTTAGGATTCGTTCCCACAAATGACACACACACACTGAACAAGCAGAAAACAATATCTATTTTAATTATACACATGGAATAATACAGAAAACCTTAGAAAAATGAAAGCAAAGTCCATACACACACAGGAATAGGAGAAATATAAGGATAATTATGGAGTAAGTAGAGAAAAAGAAGAATTGCATCACCAATAGAGGAGCACCAACTCATGTCTCAGAGGCTGGGGAATTCCAGAATTCAGCCTTTGAGTTTTTTGATTGGGAAGAGTTCCAGGCAAGACGTCTCTTCCATGGACAAAATTCCAAAGGGGGTAAAAAAAAACCATAGGGGATTTTATATGCTTTCCAAACAAAAGTGGCTCTAAGTCAAAAAGTTTGGCGCCTGGCTCTTTGAATTTCCCCCTACCAAAGAAAGGGCTGCGTACTCCTGCAATAGTTAATTAATTGCAAGCTTGGGGAAATAGCCAGTCCCCCCCCCCCCAGCATGCCTTGGCACCAGGAATGGCTAATTCCTGGGATATGATAAATGGCAGCTAAATTACACAGAACATATCCTTGGTAGGTCATCTTAGGGGCAAAATAAACTTACTCACTATAGGGGCATGAATTGCCCCTTCAAAAGGATTAAAGCATGGAATGGGAGGAAGACAACACAGTCAGAATCCCTGCACCAAAACCTTTCAAAAAAACTGTAGACTGATTATAAGCCATAGAGCAGCTTAAGAAGGATTTTGAAAACCAAATAAGATAAGTGGAGGAAAAATTGGGAAGAGAAATGATAATGATGCAAGAAAATCATGAAAAGAGAGTCAACAACCTGACTGAAGAAAATAATACCTTAAAAAAGAGATTAACTAAATGGCAAAAGAGGCCCAAAAAGTCAATGAGGAGAAGAATGCCTTAAAAAATCGAAGTTTCCAGGTGGAAAAAGAATCTCAAAAGCTTTCTGAGGAAAATAATTACTTCAGAATTAGAGTGGAGCAAATGGAAGCAAATGAATTTATGAGAAATCAGGATACTATTGAACAGATCCAAACAAATGACAAAATAGAAGGCAATGTGAAATATCTTGCTGAAAAAAACAACTGACTAGCAATACTTATCTCAGACAAAGCAAAAACAAAATTAGATATAATTAAAAGATAAAATGGAGGAAACTATACCCTGCTAAAAGGCACCATCAAAAAAGAGGCAATACCATAACTAAATATTTAGCACTGCATCTACATTCCTAAAGGAGAAATTAAGGCAAAAATATTTATTGCAGCTCTCCTTGTGGTGCCAAAAAGCTGGAAATTAAGGGGATGCCCATCAATTGGTGAATGGCTAAAGAAGTTGTGGTATATGGATGTAATGGAATACTATTGTGCTATAAGTAATGAGAAGCAGATGGACTTCATCTTTACCTGGAGAGGCTTATACAAACTGATCCTAAGTGAGAAGAGCAGAACCAGGAAAAACTTGAACAGATTGTGTGTGTGATGACCAACCTTGATAAACTGGACTCTTCTTAGTAATGCAGTTATAACACAACTCTACAAGTCTCAAACTCGAAGGAGGTATTTACATTCATAGAAAGATCTAGAAAGAGCAGAGTGTAAATGGACACTGAAGCAATATATATGCTATCATTATTTTCCATGATTGCTTTTGCTTCCTTTTTCCCATTGTTTACTCCATTTGTTACCACCCTTCTATACAACCATATTCATGTCCAATGCAAAAGTATTTGCAGATGCAACACTTGATTGCATGCCACCATGGGTGGAGGGAGGAGAGAAGAAAGGGAGAAATTTGAAACTCAAAGGATTCTGGAACTGAATCATGTAAACTAAAAGTAAATAAACAAATCAACTTTTAAAAATTGACCTGGAAAAGAGATACAGGAGAGACAATTTAAAAATTATCAGACTACCTGAAAGCCATGATCATGAAAAGAACCTAGAAGGCATCCTTCAAGAAATTCTCAAAGAAAATTGCCCTGATACTTTAGAACCAGAGGGCAAAACAGAACTTGAAAGAATTCACCAATCACCTCTTGAAAAAGATCCCCCCCAAAAAAAATCCTAGGAGTGTTATAGCCAGGTTCTGGAGTCCCCAGATCAAGGACAAAATATTACAAGCTTACAAGAAGAAACAATTTGAATATTGTGGAAACACAATCAGGATAACCCAGGATCTAGCAGCTTCTACATTAAGAGATTGAAAGGCCTGGAATATGATATTCTGGAGATCAAGGGACATAGGATTAAAACCAGGAATCACCTACCCAGCAAAACTAAGTATAATTTTAAAGGGAAAAATATGGTCATTCAATGAGGTGAACCACTTTGAAGCATTCTTGAGGAAAAAACCAGAACTGAACAGAAAATTTGACATTCAAACACAAGAAGCATGAGAAGGTAAACATGGAAAAGAAATCATATGGAACTTATCAAAGTTGAACTATTTACATTCCAACACGGAAAAAAATGAGAATTGTAACTTATGAAACTTATCTCAATATGAGGATAAGTCAAAGGAATATAAATGTAGATAGACAGATAGATAGATAGATAGATAGATATAGATATAGATATAGATATGTGTATGCATTCACATTTGTATATATAGAAGGGTATATATGAATATGAATACATATGGGTGTGTGTGTGTATATATGTGTACATAGACAGGGGGCACAGGATCAATTGAATAGGAAGGGATGATATTTTAAACAGTGAAATTAAGAGGTGGGAGAGGAATAGAAAGATAGGAGACAGAGAGAGACAGAATGGGATCAATCATTTCACATAGAAGAGGAAAGGGATAACTGTTACAATGGAGGGGAAGAACAGAAAGGCAAAAGGAAATGGGGTCAACCTTAGTCTCATTGAATTTAGTTTAGGGAGGGAATGACATACACTCTAAAATGGGTATTTTGCCCTGCAGGAGAGTGGGGGGAGGGGATGAGAGAGGAGATGATGGAGGGGCGGGCAGGTTGTGGGGGAGGGTTGTTTGAAGCACACACATCTGTAAAGTGACAAGGACAAAGTAGAGAATAGAATGGGGGAGGGTGGAATAGAAAGGAGGGAAATTTCTTCAGTGTTACTCAATATGTAACACAATATGTAATTGTGCAGATATTCTGTGTAACTACAAATGTATGGCCTGTATTGAATTGCTTGTCTTTCCAGTGGGGGTGTGACAAGGGAGGAAGGGAAAGATTCTAGAATTTAAAGTTCTAAAAATCATGTTTTATATATATATATATATATACAGATAATATCATCATCATCATCATCATCATCATCCTCATTATTATTGTTAATTATTATTATGCAACTGGGAAATAAGATATACAGGCACTGGGATAAGGAGATCCATCTTGCTCTACCAAAAAGTCAGAGGGGTGATAAGGGAGGATATAGGAGAGAGCAGATGGGGGGAGGGGGCATACAGTGGAATTGCTCTTTGGGGGACGGTAAGTAGGGGAAAGATAGGGAGAAAATTTGTAACTCAAGATCTTGTGGAAATCAATTATGTAAACTAAAAATAAACAAAAGTTGATTATTAAAAATAAAGAAAACCCAGAAGTTGGTTCTTTTCTCTCTGGTGACTATGTAGGTATATGATATCAGACAGCTAGAAGCCCCATCTGTTGATGGTCTGTTGAATTGTGCTATTTTCTCTGTCTGTATTTTTTGTCTGCTTGTAATTTCTATTTGCATTTTATGAAATTCAGGGTGCTGACTTTATCCCCTGAACTAAGTAAATTACATATATATACATATATGTACATATATATATTTGATTATAGTAAGATTTTTAATCCTATTTGAGTTGCTTTCCTTTAAAAAAGCACATCAAAGAACCTGTACAAGCAGCCATCCTGGGTATGATTGAGTGTTTGATGTTATTAAGAATCTCTGTTATCAATAAACAAAATCTATTGAAACAATTAATAACTTTAGAAAAATAACAGAATGCAAAATAAACCCACATTAATCATCAGCATTTCTATAAATTTCTAAAACAAACACAAGAGGAAGGGTTACAAAAAGAAATTCCATTTAAAATAACTGCAGACAATATGAAATATTTTGGAGTCTACCTGGCAAGACAAATCTAGTGATTGTATGAATACAATAATAATAATAATAAAATGACACTTCTATGTATGTTAATATACTTATTCAATGTCCCATACCAAATAGGCTATCATAGAATTATTTTACAGAGCTGGAAAAAATAATAAAATTCTTCTGGAAGAAAAAGAGGTCAAGAATACTAAGGGTATTGAGGAAAAAATATGAAGGAATAGCAATATGAGATCTTAAATTATATCATAAAGAAGCAATCATCAAAATCATCTTGTATTGACTTAGAAATAGTGATATATCAGAGGAATAGATTAGGTACACCATTTATAATAGTAAATCATACTAATCTAGTATTTGATAAACTCAAAGATCTAAGCTTTGGGGGTAAAAACACACCATTTGACAAAAAATCATGGGACAGATTAAAAGCAGTTTGGAAGACACTAGGCAAAGACCAATATCTCATGTTGTAAAACAAGGTAAGGTTAAAAAAGATAAACAATTTAGACATAAATGGTGATATCATAAGTAAATTAGGGGAACATGAAAAAATGTAACTTTCAGATTGATGGATAAGAGAAAAGTTTATGACCAAATAAAAGATAGAGCAAATCAGATGAAGTTAAATGAATAATTTTGATTATATGAAATTAAAAATGTTTTGCCCAAAGAAAATTAATGCAGCCAAAATTAAAAGGAAAATGGGGAACTGGGTGAGAAATTTTATAAGTTTTCATTTTATGACAAAACCTTCATTTTTCAAATATATAAGGAACTGAGCCAAGTATATAAAAATAAGAGCTATTCCCCAGTTGATATATATGGACAAAGGTTTAGAAAATTTTGAGAGAGATCAAGGCTATCTATAGTAACATGAAAAAAAATGCTCTAAATCACTATCAATGAGAAAAAATACAAATTAAACAGCTCATAGATACCACCTTGCATTGTTCAGATTGACAAACATTACAGAAAAGAAAAATTAAAAATGCTGGATGAGATGTGGAGTAATAGGCACACAAATACATTTTGGGGGAGTTGTGAACTTACCAACCCCTCTAGAGAACAATTTAGAATTATGCCCAGAGGGCTATAAAACTGTGCATATATCCAGCAATACCCATATCAGGGATGTGTGATGGGGAAAGAAAGGGGACAACGTTGCTGCAAAAGTAAGAGATAAAAATGGATAGCCTGCATGCTCAGTTGGTGTTAATGTTCCAAGACATCCTGATGGAGGCCTATGGAGGATTTGCGGAATAGCAGGAACAAGTCATTCTTCATGATTATAGTAAATAACAAAAATTAAATAATAAAAAATTTAAAAAGTAATGAAAAGGTTGCAGTCATCATTTTTGGAATCACACATGTTAATAAGATGACCATTTTAGTGAATTATATATTCAACTTGTACACTGTTTCCATTTACCCATCGTTGAATAAAATGAAAACTCTGTATGCTGTTTTCAATGAAGTACCAAAATCTTTCATTGTTTTTAATATGAACTTTGTTACTGTTTCATGGTGTTTTCACTTAAATAGTTGTAATCAATGTGTGTGTTTTCTTTTGGTTCATTCAAAGAATCAAAATGACATAGATTTAAAATTTGAAGGAACTTTAGAATCCATTATTCTCGACCACTCTCCAACATCATTTAATAGAGAAAGAAACCAAGGTTTAGGGAGGTTGTTATTTGATCAGATATAGCTTCACAGTCTGAATTTGAACCTGAATCTTCTGAATCAAGTCAATATTCTTTATAATGTATCACAAAACATTCTATTAGCATAATTTCCCCATATAAATTACCATAATCACCAAATGTTTTGAAGTTCTTTCACACATGCTGATACACATCCTTGAATGACAGAAGATCTTTCTATTGTCACTGTCTGGTTTAGATTATCACCAAAGTGCTTATGATTGAATCACCATCAGCACTATTAATCTCTCTTTCCTCTGACCATTACTACCTGGCTTCTGTCTTTTTTGGCAAATGTGAATTCATATTTAAATACCAATACCTCATTGTGGCATAGAAACAACACTGAGTTCATGCAGCCTAAGCTAACAAAGAATACACTCTGGCAGGTTTTATTCTGTGGGAAAAACTTAAATTATTGGCCTGGCAAAGGCCTGAATATCTGATTCTGATAGTTAGCCTAGCTAGGTTTGTAGAGATTTGTAGACTATCAACTGAAAAACAGCATTTGGGGGATCTATTTATAGTCATATAATCACAAATAGAAGGGACATTTAAGATCACCTGGCTCACAGAATCATTTGGAAAGTTGAAGAAATAACTGTCTAGGAGGATTCTGGGAAGGTTGTAGAGTAGGTCAGAAAATGTCAAGCTCTCAAGATTTTCTGCCACAAAGGAGATAAAATAGTACCTTAGGGTGAACAAAGTGCAGTTAAAAATAAATAAGAATAGAAGCAGAGCAGGAGTCTTCCTGGGGCAATTTGAGAAGATCAAAAGAAAAATCCCAGGATAAGGTTTGGTTCTGGTGAAGAATAAACACCTCAAGGCTACGATCCACTTTAACAACAAGCAGCAAGTCCTGGGTTAGCTACTGTTGGGAGCCTGCTTCTGCCTCAGCCACCTGAATTTTTACCTCTGGTTATAGTGAGGAGAGTTGGGTGTCTGAGAATTTGGAGATCTAGGGAATTTCTGCTTACAAGGAACACCATACCCAGCTTGGCTGTGGAGAGCAGAGGGTTCAAGAAGGAACCAGCACATGCCTGGTGAGTGCAGAAGCAATGAAGCAAAATGCCCCTGATTGTGGGCACTTATGGGACTCTGGAGATTTGGCTTTGGTTACAGGCAAGAGGGTAAAACTAAAAATTGTGGACAAGAGGCACCATGCTCCATAACCCAGGACTAGAAGTGATAACAAAAATCAAGCTATTACTACAAAAAAGAAAATGCTAAGGCAAAGGAGAAAAAATTCATCTATAAAAAGTTATCATAGAGTAGAGAAGACCAGGGTTCATCTTCTGAAGAGGGCATTGAAGCAAAGAAACACTTTTCTACCCCAAAGAGTAATGTCAACTGGTCACCTACCCAAAAAGAATTCGTAGATGAACTTAAAAAAATATTAAAAATCAAATGAGAGAGATGGAGGAAAAACTAAAGAGAAAAATAAGAATAATCCAAGAAAAGCAAGAAGATTATGAAAGTCAACCAATTAAAAAAGAAAATCCAGAATCTTCTCTTTTTTTTTCTTTTTATGGAGGAGGAAAGGCAGGATCATTGGAGTTAAGTGACTTGCCCAAGGTCACATGGCTATTAAGCATTAGGTGTCTAAGACCAGATTCGAACAAAGATCCTCTTGATTCCTGGGCCAGTGCCCTATTTACTGTACCACCTAGCCACTCAGAGACACAGATTCTTAAGGAAGAAAATGGCACCTTGAAAATTAGAAATGTACAAGGCAAAGCCAGTGGAGTTGTAAGAGATCAAGAAATAATTAAACAAAATAAAAAGAACTAAAAAAAAAAAGAAGAAAAAGCAAAACATAAGAAAAGCAACTGATATGGATATATCAATTTTTAAAAAAACAGAAGATAAATCTGACTATTTGAAAGTTATAGTAAAAAAGGATCTTGATACAATAACAAAAGAAATAATTAAAGAAAATTTTCTTTAAGCATTAGAACAATGGGAGAAAGTAGAAATAGAAATAATCCATCAAATACCACTTGAAAGAGATCCTATGAGGAAAACTAAGAGGAATATAGTAGTAAAATTCTAAAATCCCCAGCTCAGCAGTTCTCAACCTGTGTGTCATGAACAATCCTTTAACAGAGGTCACAGGGGTCACCGAAGACCATTGGGAAAATATGTATTTATGATGGTCTTAGGAACCTCCTCTATCTGGCTCCAGGAGGGTCTGCCCATGTGCAGACACAGTTAATATTATTATTAAAGTGTTGTGACATTAGTAAGGTTGAGAACCACTGCCCTCGCTAAAGAATCAAATATTAAAAGCAACAAGAAAAAGATCAATTTAAATAAAATGGTGCCACAATTAGAATGACACAAGATCTAGCAGTGGAGGTACTAAAGGACCACAAGTTTTGGAACACTATATATTGAAGAGGAAAAGAACTAGGACTCCAGTTGAAAATATCATACCCAGCAAAGTTAAGCACAATCTTGAATGGAAAAAAAAATGGACATTTCATGAACTATCAGACTTTCAAGACTTTATGTTTTTTTTAAACTTGGACTTAATAAGATTTGATATACAAGAACCAAGAGAAACATGAGGTACTAACCAAAGGCTGATCACAAGGGATGCAATAAGGACAGACTGTTAACTTTTTATATATGTTAAATGTATGTATGTTTAAGATTGTCATTAGTAATTGGGTGGCTCATAAGAAAGTTTAGGGTAGACCTGAGTATGATATGACTTTAAAAAGTCAAACCATTTGGGAACAGCTAAAAAGACTAATTACTTTATACAAATGAGGTACAAGAGAAAGAACTGATACAGAGGCATTACATGGGGGATTAAAGCTGGTAGTTCTGGTAACCTAATTTCATGGGAAATGGATTTAAGAGGGAATCATATGTATATATATAGAAGAGTATATGGGGGTAGCTAGGTGGTGCAGTAAATACAACACTGACCCTGGAGTCGGAAGGACCTGAGTTCAAATCTGGCCCCAGACACTTAACACTATCCATGTGACCTTGGGCATGTCACTTAACCCTAATAGCCTTGCCTTGCCCCCTCCAAAAAAAAAAGACAGAAGAGTATAAAAGACTTCCAAATTCAGAAGAAATAAAATGGTAAGGAGATAAGAAGAGGAGAGGACAAGGGAGGGATCTCTAGAGGGGATGGTGAGGGAATAAGTTAGAGGGGTTTGGGGATATAGATGGGTGCTTAGATAAATGGGAGAATAAGGGAGGGATCTCTAGAGGGTAGGATTAGAGAATGGATTATAGAGGAATAGGTTACTTAATAAGAGGGCAAGGTAGCTCATAGAAGTAAAGAAGAGGAGATGGGAAGGATAGGAAATAAGAGAAGTGTACAAACATAAAAAACAAGATTAGGAGTAGAATTTGTTAGGGAGACTATATGTCTAAATATGTATGTATGCATGTATGTGTATATATGTATATGCATATGTATCTATATTTACATAGTAATATATCTGCATTAAATTGTAACTTTGGGGGGCAGGAAAGGGGGGAAGGAACAAAGTAAAAAGTGCACGAAAGAGGAAAAAAGAAAACTTACAAGGAAACAAAGAAAAGAAGGATAACTCTCAATACAACATGTAATATTTATCATACAGGCTTTCTTGAAATGAAAACTTATCATTATATATTTTAAATCCTCTCATGTTCTGCTATGCACATGACATGCTTTTTTTTTCTCTTGGTGTGAATTTCCAATATTTAAGTTTGTGATATTTTTTTCTTTGTTCTGTATTTGTGTTCTGATGTTTGAGTCTAAAATATTTTTTTTATTTTAAAAGAAAGAGCTTCCCAAAGAATTAAGTGAGTTTCCCAAGACCACTCAAATAGTAACTGACAGAGACAGGATTTGAATTAATTCTTCTGATGCTAAATTATCTGTTCTTTCTAGTATGTAACCTTCTATAAACTCTACTGTGTGTAATAGATATCCTTTTTGGTTTAATAATTTCTCAATGCTTATTTTGGCCTTTTCTCATCTTTCTTGAAAAATTTTCAGAAAATATAAATTAAAATACCATGGAATAAAAAGATGAGGATAGTAGCCAAAGGATGGATAGGAATCCAGAGGCCTTCTATCAGAGACCAAATCACACATGACTAAGACTTCATTCTATAAAATCACCAAGCACTCACCCATCCTCACCAGAGAATTGCTAGTGAAGGGAAATCAATTGCTTGTCATAGTAACCCATTCTGTTTGTGGGTCACTCTAATTATGAAGAAGTTTTAGCTTCTTGTATAAAGATTAATCTATTTGAGAGCTATTGAAAATAGTCTATAAACTGAATGTAGAGAGACTATCTAAAGTGAAGAAACAACAGATATATCAATATGGATTGCTTAAGAGAAATTTTCTTTTATTACCATGTGTTTCATCTAAGTATATTCAATAAACATCTTTTTTTCTCATCATGGGTGTCCATTTTTAGCAGATGATAATGGCCACAAGAATAATTTTTGACCTACATTCTATGAAAGTTTGACTAGGTTTTAGAAAGATGCTTCATTTTTGTGTAGCACATTCTCCTGAATTTAAAAGGAAGAAAGCAAAATTTTGTCCTCTAAGTACTTTCTAGGGATATTATGAAAATTAATGAGATGACAAGTTTGAAAAAAAGCTTAGATAACTTACTCCATATAACAGCTCCCAGAGTACTGATCATAAATAAATACTTGGTAAAAGCTTTCTGGTAATGATGAAAAGTAAAATGCGTTATATATTTCCCATTATTGAGAGTTCAGAGCCATTTTAAATTTTTGCCTTACTTCTCCAAATCATGGAAAGCATATTAGTGTTATTTTCTTTCTCATATATTATATTATAGAATAAACTATAATGATGACTAAAAATAGATGACTAAGAGCTGCTAATAAATTGTTAAAATATTCAGCAAAAAAATCTGTTTAAGTTTTTTAAACCAACACTGTCACTTAGACAAATATCTGCTACTCCTTATAATCCTGTAATGAGTTACTTTGAGATTTTTCCTTGTTTAATTTTCACTATTACCTTTGATCCTTCATGCCCTTGCAAAATTTGTCCTAATGTCCTGCATTTTCTTTTTTAATTGCTCTTTATTATCTTATTTATAATCATGTAATTACAATTTCCCTGATTAACTGTCATATTAATTCTTTTTTTCATTTTTTGGGAGTTTTTTGGTTTTTTTTTTTTGGAGGGCAGTTGGGGTTAAGTGACTTGCCCAGGGTCACACGGATAGTTTTTTGTGTTAAGTGTCTGAGGCCGGATTTGAACTCAGGTACTCCTGACTCCAGGGCCGGTGCTCTATTCACTGTGCCACCTAGCCGCCCCTGTCATACTAATTCTTGCTTGCCTTTTTGCCATTGTGGCAAAATTATGCCAGAGACTAGAGCAATTACTACACACATAAAAAGATAAACCAGAATATCCCAAAATTATTAGAAAGTAGAAACTAAGGAGTCTAATTTATTGTAATTATTAACAATATTTCCCAAAGGGTGGGGGGGGGAGAGGCAGTGAAGTGGCACAGTAAAAAGAGCACCTTCCCTGAAGTTAGGAGGACCTGAATTCAAATACAGCCTCATATACTTGACCCTGACTAGCTGTATGACCTTGGGAAAGTCATTTAACCTTAATTGCCTTGCCTCCCCCACCTCAAAAAAAAAGAATATTTCTCTTATTTTGTTCATCCATTTCATCTTTCCACTATGGTAAAGATAATTTTTCTGTAGCATGATTCAAAATTGGTCAGATGGAAGAAACATAAAGTTTTTACCTCTTCTCAAAAGAGTTAACCTGATCAAATAAGGTTTTTCAAGCTGATTTTTCAATTCTTCTTTAGCAAGATTGAAATTTGAATTCAACAAATTAATCTCCTGTTCTCTCCCACAGAGCACTTCAGTATGTGGCCTAATTGACTGACTGGTTAATATTTGCAAACTATGAAGCAATGTTGGCTATTCAAGTTGAATATGCCAATGGTAAGAGTGCAGCATTCTAGCTGAAGGACACTCTAGTGAGACCAGAGAGAAAGCTTACCCTTCCAAAGAGAAGCTTAAGAAGATGAATGTGTGGGGTGGTTAGGTGGCACAGCGAGTAGAGCACCGGCCCTGAAGTCAGGAGGACCTGAGTTCAAATGCGGCCTCAGACACAACACACTTACTAGCCATGTGACTTTGGGCAAGTCACAACCCCAATTTCCCTGCAAAAAAAAAGTTAAAAAAAAGATGAATGTGTTCTAATAACAATGTGTATAAAGTGAAACAGCAAGCTTTTATTAAATGCTTGCTATATGGTAGCCACTGTACTAAACACTGCAGATAATACTACAGCAAAAATAAGAAATGGTCCATGTCCTCAAATAGCTTACGTTCTGATGGGAGAATACAACACACAAAAGGGAGTACTGAATGAAAGAGGGGTGAAAATACCCATGAGATGTCTTGGTATTAAAGTCCAAAAAGTTAGAAATGAATCCAAAAGATAAATAAACGTTTGTTGGCATAGTTCCTTTCCCAAAATAGAGGTTTGGAAGGAACTCAATAGTAGACACTATGCCAAGATGTTCCAGGGTAAGGCAGTTCCAGATGGTGAGGGAGGTTCCTGGGTGAAATTATAGTTGAGTCATGGTATTAAAGTCCAGAAAAGTCAGACACACAATGAGGAGGAGAGTTTATGTAGATAATCTAGATGTCTGGACTATGCAACATGCTTTTGATTTTGATGGGACATTTCTATTGAATTTGTTCCATATTTGAATATGAAATTCTTTGAGTGTAGGAATTGAAATGCCTTTCTTTTTCTATACTTAGCACTTAGCACAGAACTTTGAACATGGCAAGCACTTAATAAATACTTTTTTCCTTCGTATTTAGTATTTCTCTGAATTGGAATGCAGATGTACCCAACCACAAGAGTGATATCTTGCTCTTTTCTTTTTCCTTCTACCTCTCAAAATCTAGATCGAGTCATGTAACCAATTTTAAGCTTCCCAGTCAAGTAGTTGTGGTCCCCCAAAAAACTGCACGTAAACTTAGTGGGTACCCTTGTTGCTAGTTACAAACTGCCTCCAGGACATTTGCCTTCTTGGTCCCTTCACAGAGCTCATCCTTACAATGGCAACAGACAAGAAAATCCTGAACATATGCTTATACATACATGCATATAATTAAACACAAAATTTTACCGAATCATTTTGTCTTTCATAAAAATAATGCATTTGTCTTATGGCTTTAGATTTTATTAGAAGTCAGAACATTTAAATATTTTTTCTATATTCATGTGGATTTACCAAACTTAGATAATTCTATAATAGGTTATTATTTGATTTCAAAGGAAAAAAAAGACATCTTTTACATTTTAATCGAATTGATCTTCTACTGCAAAAGAAATTAAGATGCAATTTTTATGACTTTTTACTTCTTCCCAAAAAACTCACTTTGGTGAATAAGCACCATTCTTGTAATGAAGAGAAGACACAGAAGTTTATGTAAGGCCTTTCTCTACAGAGTGATAGTTAAACATGAAGGGGAAAAAAAACTTATATAGTTCTCTTCACAATTAAAAATTGTACCATCTTTATCCTCCTAAGGGAAACACAAAAATACAGCTAGAAAAACTTACTTTTGCTATTTAATTCTTAAATGAAAATAGAGTAAACTTTCCTCCCCATATCAGCACATGAAGAGCTTTTGAAGTAGAGCAGCTGTCATCCTCCATTGAGAGATCAAACTTACTATTTTCCTGTAGCTTCAGTACTGACTCCAGACATAATTCTTTGTAACTTTCTCCTGCCCCATTTTATGAAAACTCTTAGAGGTTCAAACGACCAGGAGAATGTGGATTTACTCTCTTCATTAGCTATCACAGTTAGTCTCTTCTAATAGTGAAACCATTAGAAATACTTCTTTTTTTCATGAGTTCAGGTAACAACATTAATGGGAGGAAATGAAGGGAGGAGGATTTCGTAATCTCTATTTATTGCAATCCATTATATCATGCATAGTAGTTGTACGATAAATATTGAGTTCAAGTCGGGGAGATGGTGCAAATCAAAGGTGGACATGAGATGAGGGCTTTCATGGAACAGGATATACCTCCAAATATATGAAAGGAAGAAGCTTTCCTCCCAAAGGAGAAGGTGAAGCAACATAGAAAATGGAAATTTTCTTACATCTACAAGGGAAAAAACTACAGGGAGCCCATATAATGATGTGTTCCTCAAACAATAAGCAGTTTCCTTGCTGGACCTATCCAAATTAGTGGACTCCTGATCAGTGTTACATTCTCTAACAATGTTTATACCCCAATTTGGTTATGGAATAGGAAGAAATGCCCAGCAGTATCTGTTGGCACAATGGATCATGTATTTTTTTTTCACTAGAATTAGACTCCCTGTAAATATTCAAGGGGGCAGGTAGGTGGTACAGTAGTGAGAGTCCTAGTCCTACAGTCAGGAAAACTCATCTCCCAGATTTGAAATCTGTCCTCAGACCCTTACTAGATGTATGATCCTAGGCAAGCCATTTAATCCTATTTGCCTCAGTTTCCTTATCTGTAAAATGAGCTAGAGAAGAAAATGGCAAGTTATTTCATTATCTCTGCCAAAAAAATGGGTTCAAGAAGAGCTGGACATGGCTAAACAACAAAAAAAATATTCATACTACTATCAAGTAAATTAAAATACTTGGGAGTATATTTTGAATTAAGTGTATACACACACACATATACATATATATTTTTGTCCAGTCATTTTGATCATGTCTGTCTCATTAAAATAGACAGACAAACAGACAGACAGACAGACAGACAGATAGATAGATAGATAGATAGATAGATAGATAGATAGATAGATAGATAGATAGATAGACAGAAAAATAAACATACACAGTTCCACTGTGTTATCTCTTAATCTGAATTCATTTGGAAAGAACCAATAAATGATAGAACTAGAGACAAAAAGAAGGAAAGAGCAGAGGTGAAGCTCTTGCTCCTTTCAATCAATCATTTGAGAAATTTGGTGACCAAAGTTTTTTTTATTTTATATTTTTACTTCTTTGTTTTAAACATTTAGAAAATTGGCAAAATAAAAGTTTTGATATAGCAAGAATGGTGAACTCATGTCACTTTATCTTTGGGGATCATGAGAAATTATTTTAAGATATTATCTCTAAGGTAAGATACAGGACCACGTAGTAGAGAGATGATGATACTTAAGGTCAGGAGGACTCAATTTAAGTTTTGCCACTGGACTTGAGACATTTGACAAGTTGCAACCCCTCAGTGCCCCCATACAACTTTTCAAGACTATAAATTCCATAACAATTATAAATTTGTTCATACAAGAAAGTTCTTACAATCCTTACAATAATTCAAATCATAGCCTGAAGAGCAACAACAAAAAATAAATCAGAGGGGTCAATTTTTTTACGTTCTCAGTTATATTTGTGTCTGCTGCCAGTGTCAATCCAACAATGTAGCAGTTCTTGATAGTCTTTATTTCAAGCCAACAAAGTTACACACCTTTGAAGAGTTCATGGCTACATACCTGGGTGTGAGTTTGCAGTTTTTAAGGAATATATTATAGGCTCTGGATTGGTATTTGGGGTCTCAGGCAGTCATCTTTAGATGACAGAATCTTTAAGCTGGAAGTGACCTCAGATGTAAACTAGTCAAGTCCTTACCTAAAGTATAAATTCCATTTATCACACTTACTTTCTCTATTTGAACACCTCCAACAATGAATGTGCTGCCCAGAGAAGAAAAACATTCTGGTTTTCTACAGTTCTGATTTTAAAGAAGCCATAATTTGGTTGTACCAAACTTTGTCATTTTATTTGTCTGAACCTTACCACCAATGCGCGTATAGAGGATTAGTGTTGTCATAGACAGGCTGGAATCATGCCTTGGCATAAGAACAAGTGAAAGAAGTTCTAGTTCCCACATAATATTGATTCCCCCACAACTAATGCCAGTTTTAGTTCTCCCAATGATGCTCACTATATTTTCTTTGTCATACTCCCCTAGACAAGATTTTATGTTGGTGAATTGGTATTTAATGAGACTTTCCTTCTGCACTAAAGAAGCTGCCCCCAAACAGATAGACTGAGTATACAACAATATGTATATAGGACTTTATATTTTACCAAATTCTGAACTTGCAGTCAAATAAAATCATGAGGTATTATTAGTAAGTCCTTCTCCCTTAACCTCATTTCCAGCCTTAATTTTTGGAGCTGATTTTATTAAAGAGTAAGACTTCAGAATTATCCTTATTAAATTTTATCTTAATGTAAATAAGATAGAAATAAACATTGGGTTGTGATTTCAAAGATAATGGAAACTCCTAGAAAAAGGAAAATTCCTTTACAATGCAAAGCAGGTACTTAAAAAATCTTTTAGTCTTAGAGAACCACTTAGAATACTTAGAGGCTGTGGCCAGTCCAGAGTCACATAGTCAAAAATTATCAAAGAAAGGAATAGCTTCCTAATCCTGCATCCAGCTATTAGTTACTATGTCATAATGCCTCTGTTCTTCATAGATGGCATATATATGGTATATGGCAGCTAGATAACTCAGTAGATAAAGCACTGAGTCCAGAGTCAGGAAGACATGAATTCAAATCTGGTCTCAGATCTTAAAACAGTGTGATCCTGGGCAAGGTACTTAACCTCTGTTTGCCTTAATCTACTGGAGAATGAAATGACAAATCATTCCAGTATCTTTGCCAGGAAAACCCCAAGGACAGTGTGGTTCACAGGGCCACAAAGAGTCAGACATGACTGAACAACATGTGGTACTTGATGCTTTACAAAGTTCTTTATATCTCCTCAGTCTTTGTGGCATATGCTGGGTATTATGACATTTGTCTTAATTATATTTGACACATAGGAAACTGAGATTCATTGAGGTCAAGAAACCTGCCCATGGTCATACAGTTTTAGAAGAAAAAATTGCACTGCAATCTTTGCTGACACCTAGCCCAGTGCTCTGACCAGTTTCACAAAGCCTCACCTTATTGAATTAGATTCATTATTCTAGTCTTTTGGGATCTCAACTGTTATCCAATATTTAGTCATCTTTCCTACTACTAGTGTCAAAATGTTTAACAGAATGTAGCTGAAGACAAAAATTTATAATACACCCCTATATATCCTAGTGGAATAAATATTGCAGAACTAAAGGAACTAAATGGTTATAATGGCTTATATTTATGTAGTGCTTTAGGGCATCCAAACACTTTCATATACATTATCTCATTCTATTTAACACAGTAGCCTTGTGAGTTAACTGGTATAGCAATCATTCCTGTTTATTAGACTTATAAAGTTAGCCAAGATAATAAGTGACAGGTGGGTCTTGAACTCTGGTCTCTGACAGAAAGTAAAATGGTCTCTCCACTACTTAATGTTTCTTTAGACTTGTACATTTATGTGATATCTTTTGTCCTTCTGTCCCATAGATACAAAAAAACCAAGTTTAATTTTTTTTAAGTTTGTTAAATTAAGTTTCAGTGGAGAAAGTTTGTAAACTGGTAACTGTCTTGTCTTCATTCACCTTTCACCAGTAAAGAGGGAAAAGGAAAGGAGTGGACCTTTTACTATTTCATGCTTCAGCATTTGAGTTTTCAGTTAAACCAGATCTAGATGGGAAAGTGGAAGAATTCACTGTTAATGTACCAGTAATTCAGCAGATTTTGAAGATTGTACAAAATTTAGGCATCTTTGGTAAATGTGGGGCATAGGCAGGTGAAAGAAGAACTGGGGAAGGAAGCTCTTTAGGAGGAATACAAAAATTAAAAATAGCAAATAAACTGCTCCTTCTTATTTTTGGTATGTATAGAGCCCTTGACCCTTGGGAAAACCAAGAACTGCTCATTCTAAATCTTATTCATGGATTCACATTTATTTTGATCATTTTTTAAAAGTCCTTTAATTTCATCTTGTTGTCTTAAAGATTATGGACACTCTATTAACAGCCTTCTTAAGGGTGCCTTATGAGAAAAAATGCCAGAAACAGATATTTTTTCAAAATTACTTTCTCATTATCCATTTGGCACAAGACCAGATATCCATATGACTCTTTTATCTCACCTTTGTCATCTGGTTAATGGTTTGTTTACTTTCTATTTTGATTGTTTAATAGTTTTCTACTTAATCCCCAGTCAAAAGGTCACCTGGAAGACTGTTGTTTGAGATGAATAGATTACTTGGCAAGGGATTATTTTACTCTTGTTTGGTTAAATGAAGGAAAGGAGGGCAATTATCTAAACACAAGAAACTTTCAGAGATAAAGTCAAGGAAGGAAGAAGAGATATTGGGGGAAAAAAGAAAGAAAATTAGTTTGAGGGGCTTTGTATAAATTTATATAGGCGTATCAATTAATCAATTAACAATTATTAAGTGTCTGCTATTTGGCAGGCATAGTATGAGAGACCATGGAGGAAGGGAAAGTAGCAGAGACTGGTTTTAAGTCTCAGTTAAACTATTTACTGTGTGAGTTTAGACCTGGCACTGCCTCCTTGAACCTTAGATTCCTCATTTGTAAAACAGGGTTTATAATCCTTGGGTAATCTATTCCATAGGTTTTGTTTATGGATCCAATGAAATAATGTATCTAAAATTTGGGGCCATAAATATTTATATTTCAATGATATCTAGTGTTTATATAGAGCTTTAAGGTTTGCAGAGCATTATATATTTCTCTTACTTTATCTTCACAACAACCTTGAGAGAAAAACATTTTTATTCTTCCTATCTTACAGATGACAATACCAAGTCATACAGAGGTAGCATCTTGTCCAGGGTCACCCAACTAATAAATGTCTTAGCCAGATTTGAATTTAGGTCTTCCTGAATAGGTCCATTACTCTACATGCTACACCACTTAAGTGTATGAGATTTCAAAATTCCTTGGTTTCATTACTGAGAGCACACCTTTCTATGTCACAAATCACCACCTCTCTTCTCTAAGAGTGATTGGAACCCCAACCCCACCCAAACTGAAAGAATCATCACCCTAAAGCCTATATAGGGACCAACATTTTTTTTATTTAGCTTGGCTACTTTGAATAACATACTTAAAAAAGATTGCTGGCCCATTTCTTGAAGCTTTTCCACATTTGTAGGACCTTTGAACATTTTGCTGGAATAGTCTTTGAGAATCTAGTGGCATTTCCTTACCAAGGTGAGATATTAAAGGAAGGCTTTTAGGGGTGGCTTAGCTGCAAGTTACTTAGAAAGAAATAAAAGCCATAATTTATTTTCTTCTATCCCTTCTTTTAGAGAATCTTCATAGCCACAGTTTTTCAGGGCAAATCTGTGGTTTATGCTAGATGTTAAACCTGAATTCTCTGTGTTAAACCCAGGCTAAAAAGAATGAATAGTTGACTACAGGCTGGTTCTACTTCTCTCTCACTTTATTTTTTTTCCTTTCTATAATATAGCATCTAATTCAGTCTTCTACCCATGGTACAGGAATCCAAACTATTTCAGAAATACTTAAAAGACAAATAACTTAGAAACTTGTAAAGATTTTATAAAAACCTAGGATTACAAAGAAGGCAAGTCATTGTTCTATGCTGTCCTGAAAGTATTCATGGAAATTGTGAATCATATAGTGAACAGCAACCATTACATACTGCAATGTGGGCAAAACAAAACCTGCTACTATGGGGGAGTGTCTCAAAATACTGTGTCTTTATCTTATAAACTTAGCATTTTCTAATGTGTATTATATTTATTTTAATGGCCCTTATCAATGTTATTAGAGTATAGGGATTTCGATAGCAGAGGCTGTTTATCTTTTTTTCTTATCCAGTATCTAAAATGATGCTTTGCATATAATATATCCTCAATAATATCTTCAACATTACCTGGAATGAATAATGTTTACCTCCTATTTACCCATTCTCCTGTCATTCTGTTTGTTCACTTTTCCCCTGGTGGAAGGGTAAAACACATGTGTAGAAACTTACTCTTGAATCTCTTTCACCTGAAAATATGACAGTATTTTTAAAAAGTGAACAAAAAGCTCTGGGGAAATGAATGTTAGTAAATTGGTGTCATTTGCTTTGATTTATGGATGTATAAATCAAAATTACATGACCTGCCTAAGTTCCCCACTCATGATCATTCAACGCATCAATCATTCAATCTACAAACAAGTCACTGATACTTAAACTTTCTATTGAGATTGCTTCTTGAACAACTAGGCATGAATCCAAGTAGTTAGAATCAAGTGATCAAGTATTCAGAGGAGTACTTTCCATCTTTAAACAGTGTAATTAAAATCTTTGACATCAGTTAACCTATTCATGAGTTAGTACAAAAAGATGTTTGCTTTTAGATTCCAGACAATTTTAAATTACTAAACTCACATGTGTATATATGTATGTGTGTGTGTCTATATAGAGTATATATGTATGTGTGGACATACATTATATGCACACATGTTTGCGTGTATGCACATATTTTTTTTTTAGAGTTGAAAATCTAAGTGGAAGGTTGCCATGCTTGGATGTATACCAGGCTTTTCATCCCAAATTTTGAATGCATACAATGTAGTAGATAAAAGGACTAAAGTCTTAAGGATGAATATGATTAATGATAATTCTCTCCATGCCCTCTCCTCTAATTTCCCCTTGTACCCTAAAAGATGAAAGGATGAAAACTTCATCATCCTTCCAGTTATGCACATTTTAAAGGAAAAAAATTTATCTAAAATAACCAAGAAACAACTAAAATAGAGTTCCCCTATTAATAGGTCTTACTCCATTCCTTGAGAGCAAAACCTTTTTCTTTTCGTATTTTTGAATCATTCATTCATCAAACTTAAAAATTCTGAATGCTCACTAAGCATTCTGTCACAATGCCAAAACCATAACTATATATGCACATAATATTTATGTAAACTTACAAACTGTTTGGATGTATGAATGTGCTCTATATTTTAGGTCTTATTCATTAAGACTACCTATTGAGCTCAACATATCCTAAAAAGAAAAAAATTCAGATTATGTTAAGACTACGGAAAATCTTTACTCTCCTTAAACAAAACTGAGCTCATAATTTCCCAGCTTTTGATATGTGGGCCAAAGGTGTAGAAGAGATTGCGCATCTTATCCACTTAATTTCATACAGGGAAAAAAATCATATTACATAAGGATCTATAGAGAGAAAACATCTCTTTAGTTAGGCTACAGACAATCTACTATAGACATTTGATAAATAACAATTAGTGAATGATAAGATTTTATTTGAAAATTTAGTACATATTTTTTTTATTTACTTGAGTTATGTGGTATATGTAGCAGCTGGACTTGCAGTTAGAAACTTGAATTTGAATTAAAACATCGCTTCATCCACTTAGTAGATGTGTAACCCTAAATAGATCACTTTACTTCCCTCAGTCTCAGTTTTTTCTACCATAAAATAGAAATAATAATAATAGTGTCTACCTCACAGAGCTGTGGTGAAGACGGAATGTGGTTATTTATATATGCATATATATATATATATATATATATATATATCTTGCTATTTTTAAAGGAGTATATGGGGATACAAATTTAGAGATGACAATCAAAGTCTGGAATTCTTAAATGAATACTTTCGACAATCAAAATGCTGTTAGAAGGAGAAAGAGACACTGTGAATGACATTCACTAACCCACTCTGTTAAAGTTCTTCCCTGCCCTACAAGAATAAATGCAGTATTTTTTGGCACAGAATAGCAAGACTAAACAGAAACTGAACCAAATATATTGTATCTGTCCATTATTTTATACACCAGACCTGGATTATGGAACATAATGAAGGGAGAGCAAGAAAGAAAAAAAGAAAGAGGGAACTATTAAGGCAAGGACACACCTAAAGTGCTGATTGGTATGGAGATCTAACAAGACTAGTGGCAAATGTGCTGAGGGACCAATAAACACTGGATGGTTGCCTCCATTAGACAGGTGGCTGCTGAATTCTTAGACTATAAATTAAGAGAACAGTTGGAACTCACCTTTAAAAGTCAGTTTTCCTGTCAGGGTACTGACAAGGTGATCTTTGTAGCTGACTCACTTACAAGGACTGTTCAAAGATCCATTTTTAGAATCATGTTTAACTTCAAACAGAGTAGGCCCAGATTTGCACAGAACAGTCACCCCTAGACTATTTCTTTTCTCCCCACTTACATTTACCAGATGACTTGTAGTGTTCATTTGCAAACAGACATTATATTCTTTGTCTAGTGTGCTGGTTCAGACCTGAGGCCAAAGCTATCAGAAGAATAATGAAATAAAAGTTGTGTAATTTGCAATATATTCTTTCATAGTCTACACTGCCTCTTAAATGTTGTATTCCATTTCAGCTTTGCTCACTATCCTGGTAGTTGCTGTAATATTGTGATTTCAATTTCGCTCATCCTTTTAATCAAATTAACTAGTAGTTAAGTAGTAGTGGGGGGTGAGGGGAACTCTGCAAACTTGAGACCACCTGTGTGGCCTTCTAGATACAGAAATGCAACCTTTTGACTCAATCCAAAATTTTTGTTCTATAAAATTTGAATTCAATCAAAAGGCAACACTTAAGGATCTAGAAGGCCTTGTGTGGCCTCAAAGCCACAGGTGAACTACCACTCTATTAAGCCATCTAGATGGAAATAATTTGAGGGATTCTGATAAATAGCAATAACCAGCCACTTACTTAGCTTCTTCCATCATGTTGGAATCAAAGTCGTCCCCTATATCCATTTCCAAAGCTAGAGTAGCCATTTTTTGTCCTTTTTAAATTGTGTTATATTTTATTTGAACTGGCTTAAAAACTTAAGTTCTAGGAAATTTGGTTTTTCAGAAAGTTGGATGAATCCACAGTGGGATTGGAGTCTAATAAAGGAATACTATATTCAAAAAGTATTACAATAATTTTAGGTAAGATAAATAAAACACAATTAGATGTCAAATGGACGGGGTCAGGACAGTCATTTCCTAAAGAAAATTAAACATTAAAATGGAGAACAGTCAGGAAGAGAGAAGAAAATCACTCCCTTTAGATTGGAAAAAGATATTCATGTAGATATGTGCCTCATATCTGCTAAAATGCAAGATAACAGAAATGTTTCTCTTTCTGGCTGTGAATATAAAAACTAGGAACAGGGGAGTATTTGAAAGGCCAAAGAAGGGCATCCTTCTCAGTTAATAGACCTAAACAAAGTGAATAAAGCACTTAGTGTTGTCGTGAATGTTAAGTTCTCAGAAGAAAAACCATCTACAGGAGCTTTTGACACCAAGCTTCTGGAACTCCTAGAGCAGTCCAAAATCTTTTTAAAGCTCATTAGTTAATGTTATGTGTTGCAATATTTCATCCTATAACCACATTGCACAATTTATGAGATGCTGTCCTCACAGTGCCTTTACTCAAGTATTAACACTATCTGAAAGAGGAAGAAATAGAGACTCCAGTGATAAAGTGACTTGCCTCCAGTCACAAGGCCAGTAGCTGGCAGCATTGGGACTCAACCTTAGTTACCTAAGTTTTCTGATTATCAGTTCATTATACTGCACAGGCTCCCAAAAAGCTATAAAACTGCATACACTTTGATCCAGCGATGACACTTTTATGTCCATATTCCAAAGAGATCACAAAAATGGAAAAAGGACCCATATGTACAAAAATATTTATAGCAGCTCTTTTTGTGGTGGTCAAGAATTGGAAATTGAGGGGATGCCCTTCAATTGGGGAATAGCTGAACAAGCTGTGGTATAGGAATATAATGGAACAGTGTTGTGCTATAAGAAATGATGAGCTGGTGGACTACAGAAAAACCTGAAAAGGCTTATATGAACCAATACAGAGTGAAATGAGCAGAACCAGGATAACACTGTACACAGTAATAGCCACATTGTTTGATGACTGACTGATAGACTTAGTTCTTCTCAGCACTGTAAGGATCTAAGACAACTCCAAAAGACTCATGATGGAAAATGCTATCCACATCCAGAGAAAGAATTTTGGAGTCTGAATGCAGATGGAAGCATACTATTTGATTTCCTTTGTTGTTTTTTTTGTTTCTTCTCTCTTGTGCTTCTTCCCATAAATTCTAATTATTCATTATTTCATAACTAATGTGAAAATATTTTAACATTCATGTGTAAGTAGAGTATATATCAGATTGTATGCCATCTTGGGGAGGAGGGAGGAAAAGGAAGAAAAGAAAATTTTAAACTCAAAATCTTACAAAAGTGAATGATGAAATTTAAAAATAAATTAACTATTTGAAAAAAAAAGTATAGCTGCATAACTCAGTCAATGTAACATGGTTGCTAATTTGTAAAACCAACTAGTGGTCATAACTTAAAGTAGCCTTCTCCCAAGGGGTTATTTCACTCTACAGAATATCATCATCTCCAGCAGTGCAATGACTCAAAACCACCATTCTATTTTTTTGCCCCATGCATGGCAAACTCACCTTATTCATTGTGTCCCTACTACTGTCTCTCTCATTTGCCTTACTTGTTTAATGATATGAAAGAGGACTAAAATGTGAAAAGGTTTTCATCTTAAAAGGAACTCAGAGGTCATCTAGTTTAAAGTCTTCATTTAACTCATTGGAAACCTAAGGTTGATACCAGGTGGGTTATTTTACCAAGGTGACAAAATTAATGAATAGCAGAGGCATAATTGAAACCTATGTCACCAAGATTTGGAGTCCTTTACATCACTCCACACTGGTTCTCTGGAATCATTCATCATTTCAAGATTCCATCTTAGAATATTCTGAAAAATATTATGTTCATACCTGTAAAATAGCATATTGCAAAGAATTGTAACAAACTTCTTAAATCATCAGATCTCATTTCCCTGTATTTCTTTTTTCAACATGAAGGAATTCTCTTTGAGTCAGACTGATACATAATTTATCATCTCACATGATGGTGCTGCTAAAGTTGCTATGATACCTCTATATACAGGAACTAGGGCACTTCTGTTTTCATTGGATGCTAGCACAGTTTTCTGCAGGGTTTTTTCTATTTAAGTTCACAGCCTGGATAGGGCAGAAGGTAGAGCTATGTGAGCCACTCACTATTCATTGGTAATAAGCTTTGTTTAAGAATGTTTTAACAAATTATTTGCCTCTTATTTAGAAAGATTTACATGTACTGATGCAAAGTGAAATGAGCAGAACCAGGGGAATATTGTATACAGTAACAGAAATATTGCATGATGATAAACTGTGCATAACTTAGCTAATCTCAGCAATACAATCATGTAAGACAATTCTTAAGTATTTATGATGAAAAAATCCTATCTTTCTCCAGAAAGAAGTGATAAAGTGTGAATGCATATCAGGCATATTTTTTCTTTACTTCCTTTATTTTTCTTGGGTTTATTTGCCTGTATTTTCTTTTACTACATGAGTTACAGTGAAATGAGTTTTTGCATGACCACATGTATATAATGTTTATCAAATTGCTTTACTTCTCAATGAGAATGGAGGGAAAAGGAAGGAGGTAGAGAATTTGGAACCTGAAATCTGAAAAAAATACTAAAATTGCTTTTTACATGTAATTGGGGGGAGATGTTAAATTTTAAAAAGAATTTAATGCTTTAAAACCAAATCATTCACCTTTTTTAAACAGGAGAGATGACATTGAGGGTAAGTTGGCCTAAGGAGAAAATAAAAGAAATGAATTTATTAGTTTTATTCTAGGACTGATATGGTATTTTGTTTTGTTTCTGACATCTTGTAAGTTAAAACTAAAATGAAGTCTTACCCGGAATTATAATATGAAAAATGCTCCAAAACATCTTCTCTATTTTAATCAGATCCATCTGAGTATATCCTTCTTTGACAAGCATAAATTTCAATTCCTAAACTTCATTCAACAAACATAAAACCTCTATGTATGGAATATTCTGTTCTAGTTGCTAGAGATACAAAGACAAAACCAAAAAACAACTCCCTACCCTAAGGAACTCACAGTGTGGAAGATACAGTATGCAAACAGATAAATGAATTCAAAATAACTGTTGAAAATCAGTTCTAGTTGGAGTAGAGGTTTTAAAAAGACTTTGTGTAGAAAATGGCCCAAGAAATTGAGAGTGTTAAAAGATGAATGTGAGAGCATTTCATAATATGAAAGCTGTCTGGAAACAGAGTCTAAAATCGTTGTGTAAATCAATGAGAAGGGAATTTCTATTTTATCTTAGTGACAATAGGGAGCCACTGAAAATGTTTGAGCAGAGAAATGTCATTATGCAACCTATGGCCTAGGAAGGGGTTATTTTTTGGGGGGGAAGGCAGTTTCAGGGTAGATTAAAGCGGATGGATATGGTAAAAGAGAAACTAATAAGGAACCTATTACAGTGATACATTATAAAGTTGGTAAGGGTCTAGTTACATGAACAAAAAAGAGAGGTGTGATGCAAGGGACTTCAGAGAGGCAGAATTCATAAGAACTGATCACTAATTGGAAATAGAGATAGGGCTAAAGACAGGTACAAGAGTCAAGGGTGACTCCTTCTATTCTCAACCTTTATGGTTCTTATTCATGTCTCTCTATAAATCCTCTATAGATTCAATATCTGTAAACAATAATCTAGCTTCTTCAGCATCACCTCTTTTTAATCCCATAGTATTGCCAACATGGCTGAGTCAGGAAAGAATTTAGAGTTTGGCCCATGACCACATCAATATATCAGATAATAGTGGTAGCTGAGAACATATGTGTCATCATAAAATCTGAAGTTTTAGAAGACAAATTGCATCAGAGAAGTAATCATTTCACAAACACTCTTGACAGTGTTCTTTGTGATTCTGTACAGAACTCCTAGGCTTAAAATCAAGGGTATGCTCTCTGGCTTCCTGCTCTTGCCTTAGAAAGTGAGCTCTGGTTCCTGATGGGATGGAACATTTGGTTTATACTCCCTTGGATCCCATTCTGGCTTCCATCCATCCTTCAATAAGAGGAAATTTTACCTCATGGCACATGACACTCTACCATCCACCCACTGCGGAGATATGACATCTATAATAGAATAGCAATACAATAGTTTTGCTATTGCTTTGAAGAGCCTGTTGTTCTGAAATAACTTTTTCCTGAAGGTATACAAGGATGAACAAACTTTGTTGTGAAATTGTTTGTCATATCTAATTCTTGATGATAGCACTTTGTGTTTTCTTGGCAAAGATGAGTGGTATGCCACTTCCTTCTGTAGCTCATTTTACGACTTAGAAAGCTGAGGCAGGCAGGATTAAATGATTTGCCCAAGGTCACACAGATAGTAAGTGATGGAAGCCAGAATTAAACTTAGGTCTTCTTAATTCCAGACCTAGCACTTTATCTGGCATGCCTCCTAACTGCCCATGATCAAATTAGTCAGAATTTTTTTAGGGGGGTGGGGGAATCCATCCATTCTTCTGTTTGTACTCTGTCAGAAACAGAGAATTGTATGACCTATAAGACAACATTTTTTTGGTCACTGAAAGGTTTTATCCAGTGGCATTATAGAATCAAAGAATTTCAGAGTTGAAGTAACCTCTGTAGCCATCCAGGTCAATATGGAAAAAAAAAGATATCCCTCAACACACCTGACAAGTCTTTGTTTGAATGCCTGAAATTAGAGCTACCTCCGGAGGTAGCTCATTTGATTTTTTTTTTGTACTTCTATTTGTGTAGAAGTCTAAATTGACTTTCTTATAGCCTCTGCTTATGACTTCTAATTATACCCTTTATGTGCAAGCAGAACAAGTCTGATCCCCATAAAAGTTCTTCAGATACTTGGCAATAACAATCAGGTAAAGTATATCCAAGTCTTTTAACCAGTCCCCATACAGCAGGATATGAATCCCCTCTATCATCCTGGTCATAACTCTTCTGAAAATGCTTTAGTTTATTAAATTCCTGTTAAAATGAGGCATCCAGACTATAACACAGTGTCCTAATTGCAACTTGACACAGAGCACGATAGAACTACTGTTCTTTGGATCCAGACATTGAAACAGCTCTGAATCTATCTAATTTCACCATCATCTAGCCCATATCCCTCTGGCATTTCCATAAAAGAAGCATAAGATTCTTTATCAAATGCTTTGCTTACGTCTAGGTAAAATAAATGTGCCGAATTCCCCAGATTTATCTATTTATCTGGTCTATCAATTAAAAAACAATCAATATCCATAATATGTAAAACCCTTCACAACCTGGACTTAACTGCCCTTTCCAGGATCATTTATTGTTTATGATTCCCCTTCTCACACTCAACAAACTGGACATCTTGCTGTTCCACACACATGGCACTCATTCTCCCATCACTGTGCCTTTGCACATGCTGTATCCCACACCTGGAAGTCATTCTTCCTTTCTTCTACCTCTTAGAATTATTATTTTTTGAGTCTTCCGCTGTCATCCTTGGAAGTCAGTCGTCTTCTTCGGCTCGTCGCAGTCTTCGGCCAAGCGCTTGCTTGTGAGCACTCGGCCGAGGGATCCCAGCGGCCTAGGCATCAGAGCAACCCAGTGGGAAGTGCAGCGCTGCCCTTCGGAGAACGTCCCTAAAACCCGCAAAACTTTATGCAAAAAGTGCGGCAAGCACCAGCCTCACAAAGTGACGCAGTACAAGAAAGGCAAGGATTCTCTCTACGCACAGGGGAAGAGGCGTTACGATCAGAAGCAGAGTGGCTGTGGTGGTCAAAGAAAACTAATATTTCCCAAAAAGGCAAAGACCACAAAAAAGATTGTACTGAGGCTTGAATGTGTGGAACCCAACTGCAAATCTAAGAGGATGCTTGCCATTAAGAGGTGTAAGCATTTTCAACTGGGAGGAGATAAGAAGAGAAAGGGCCAAGTGATCCAGTTCTGAACTTCATTGGTTTTGTCTTAATAGAAAAAAACATTCCATTCCATTCCTTGGTTTTGTGTTTTCTGTCTTGGAAAAGAAGAGGCTTGAGTAAAATTAAGTCTCATACTATGTGAAGCTTTTCCTATGTAGGAAAAGTTCTTGAGGATGTGATTGAATGTTGTGACTTTAATCATCTACTTACTGAGATTTCTGTGTGATGGAGACAAGACCCAGCTGGACATTTCTAGGGGGCCTGGGGATCTTGGTTGTTAGTACTATGGCTAAAATCGTTACTGACAGCCTGGATTCCCAGGCACGTTGGGAGTGGGGGAATTGGGGACACAAAGTAATAAAGACAGGGACAGTTAGCCCTGTTTTATAGGCTTCTAGCAAATCCAAAGTAATTAATTCATCACCCCATTACCAAAATATTAAACAAGTGGTTTCCCCTATCTTTTTGGGTTGTTAGGGTTCTTTGTGGAGAACTCATTAATAATGTTTCAATTGCCTGGTCATTAAAGGGATAGTCTATTAATTGAAAACTCATTTGTATCTGGTTTTCAGAATATTAATCAAGTGACTTCCCATATCTAAAAGGGTGGCCTGTCAATTGAAAATTGATCATTATGTTTAGGGGTGGGTGGGAATGACAGCTGGTCAAGACTTGAAACAGTCAAGAATGGAGGTCATTGTTCCTTTATTATACATTGTTTTTTATACTACATAAACCCATACTAGGCTTTAAGCCCTCTTGAGGGCAGAATGTTTGTCTTTGTTAATCTTTGTATCTTGGCACCGTGCCTTTCACACAAAAGGTGCTTAATAAATGTTGAGTCTTCCTAAAAAAAAGAATTATTATTTTTTTTTTAGAATTCAGCTTAAGTGTCCCCTCCTTGAAGTGAGACTTTTCCTGATTGCCCTAGCTGAACAGGTCCAGAATACAGAGCTCCTGCAGTCAAAATCAGCATCAGAAATGTGAAAGCTTTGTGACTCTGGACAAATCACTTACATCTGACTCAGTTTTCACAACAATAAAAAAGAGGTAATAATAGCACTTAACTTACAGTTTCACGTGAAGAGTAAATGAGATAAAGTTGTTAAAAAAAATTTAACACAGTACCTGACACAGAGTATTATTTCAGCCATATAAATGTTTGTTTCATTCCTTTTCCCTTTGTACTTCCTCTATAAAATTGCCTGGCTTTTGCCTTGGATATTTTGCATAAAATTTAGAATATCCATGTATGGTGCTTCCTCAAATAGAATTTAAGTTCTTTAAGGTTAATGAACACTTGATTTTATCCTTGCATCTTCAATATCTGACATGATAACTCAAAACATAGATGGCACCAAAGAAATTACTTTGGTTAATTAATTGAAACTTATTTGATTTCACTAGGAAATTTTTTAATGCCTGTAATTTCTTTCTTTCATCTTATTGTTACTGATCACATTTGTTTTGTATTATGTTGTATGATAGAAGTGAAATGGAGAATCCTCACTTGAGTGTTTTCCCATTTCTTATAATCCTGATTTTTATGTCAGATATATGTGCTTATACCTTTATTATATTTTTAAAAGTCCTTCTATATCAATGCCTTATATGGATTTTATCAAGGACCTCTACATTTTTGGGGGAAAAACTATATATTTTTGTTTTAATTTGGTTAATGATATTGTTTTCCTAATATTGGAAAATCATTGCATCCCTGAAATAATTTCAACTTTGATCATAAGGAATGTTTTGCATATATTCCTAAAATTATTGTGGTAAGATTTTGTTTAAATATTTGAATAACTACTCATTAATAGTATTATATTTCTGATTTTCTTTATATTTCTGCTTTATTACTTTAGGCTATTTTTTTAGATATTAGGATTATATTTGTCTCTGGCAACTAAGTGGCAGAGTGAATAGAGTATCATGTCTGAAGTCAGGAAGACTCATCTTCTGGAGTTCAAATTTGGCCTCAAATATTTACTAGCTATGTGACCTTGGACAAGTCATTTAACAACAAAAATATGGTACATTAATCTAATAGAATATAACTTCTCTATAAGAAATTACTGACATGATAAATACAGAGAAACATGTGAAGACATAATAACATATAAAGTAAAATAGGAAGAATCAGGAAAATGTTAAAACAATATATAGTGACAATATAAATGGAATGAATATCAATCAAAAGTATTAACTGAATGTGAGAAATATATGATAATCAATCTGGATCCTGAACAACTGATTATTGACAATGGAACTCTCTCTGGTCTTTGTTTGTTTGTGAAGGCAGAGGACTATAGGCATGCAGAAAATGTTTGACTTGGTTGATGGATTAGTTAATTTTGTTCAATTGTTTTCCAACATATTTTCTTATTCTCTATTATAACGGATGATATTTGGTGAGGAGGAAGGTTATATTAAGAAAGAAAGAAGAAGGAAAAATAAAATTATTTTTAAAATTAAGTTGTTTTAAAGAGTGTCCTTAGAAAAAAAGTTCACTGGAAAAAATACAGAATAGTTATATCTCAATCTCTTATATCAGGTCTCCAGTTGATTTCACAAGATAATATAATGGGGAAATGTGACTATAGATGTAAAGTTTGCTGGAACATTAAAATAAAGTAAATCCACCATATTTTACAGATTAAGAAAATGAAATCCCGAGTAACAAAAAGTAGTAATGGCTAATATCTATATATCACTTGCTATGTGCCAGACACAATGCTGACCATTTTGCAATTATTGTATCATTTGATCCTCACAACATCCCTGGGATGTACATGTTATTATTGTCCCCATTTTACAGATGAGGAAATTAAGGCAAACAGAAGTCAAATGATTTGCCCAAGGTAAGACAGCCAGTAAGTGTCAGAGGCATAATTTGAACATAGGTCTAGCTCTTCCTGATTCCAAGTCCACTATTCTACCCTACCTATCTGTGTGTGTCTGTGTATTAAAGAATATGAACTAGAATAGTAAATTAACTACCTTAGGGAGCTCACAAGTGAGTAAACTCCCACTACCAATTAAGGTTAGCTCTTTCTAGTGTTAGAAAATTCCCAAAGGCATTGAGAGATTTTGTGATATGTCATCACATAGCCAGTATGTAGTGGGACTTGAACCCATATATTCCTGGCTCTGACATCAGCACTATATCAACTATTGCTTCTCTCTCTAGTAAAAAGATATTATCTAAATTTGCTATATTTGCTAACTAGTTTAAAATAGTGTGCATGTATATTCGTATGTATGTATGTATGCATGTGTGTTATTGTCATCAGTAGTTTTGGTTTTGTCCCACTCTTTGTGACCCCATTTGGAGTTTTCTTGGCAAAGTTACTGGGGTGCTTTGCCATTTTCTTCTCTATCTCATTTTACATATGAAGAAACTGAAGCAAACAGAGTTGTCATATGGTCACACAGATAGTAAATGTCTGAGGATGGATTGGAACTCATGTCTTCCTGACTCCAGGCCTCCAGGACATATATATATTTGTGTTGTAGATATGTGAATATATTTAACATGTATGCACATATAGTGTATACATATACATGTACCTATTGCCTTGAATGTTGCACATGCTTGTTTATGCATTTGTATATGTTTGTATACATATGATTTGTATATAATGGTCTGCTGGAGTCAGCTTCAAATGGCTCACAAGAGATAATTGCTAAATTTTCAGTGTGAGCATATTTACGTAAGAAATCAACAAATGTTACAATTCAGGGCTTTATTGATTGTTTCATTGATTGCCCAGACATAAGAAAACTGTGAAGAAAATATTAATAATTCATGTTACACTTAAAAGTGTGTCATGTGCACAATTTTTAGAGCTAGTTGTTACGCCAGTGCATTTCTGTCAGTTGAAAAGACAGACATGATAGATAGATAGACAGACAGATAGATAGATAGATAGATAGATAGATAGATAGATAGATAGATAGATAGATAATACGGGATGGGTGGATGGATGGATGGATGGATGGATGGATGAATGGATGGATGAGTGGATGGATACCTGAGAGACAGTGTGCCTTAATGGAGAAATTAGCCTAGAATTAAGGAAGATCTGGAAAGAAGTCCTGCCTCCAACAAATAATCTTCATAATAACGATTTGACTGAGGTTCAGTTAGCTTAACCTTCCATTTCCCCAGGAAATTCTCCAAGTTTATGTATAACAGGGAATTTGCAGATTTGCAATGGTGAAGAGTTCCCAGCATCAATGAAATCACAAGTCTGGATGCCCTCTCTCTCAGAAAAAATAGCCCTGTATGGAACTAAAAATATTGGTATAGGACAGACTTCTGCTTACTTAATATCTACTTTGAAATATAAGTTAATAAATTCATTATTATAATATTCCTCTGAAATAGCCATATTGAAACATTTCACCTATTTCCAGTGTTTTGGAGCAAGCATGAATCAGATATAAGAACTTATATATATTCTAGAGAGGAATCTTGAGATAGTTTCCTTCACTGGGTCCTATAATTCAGAGGATTTAGCAGATGTTGAGATTGACAATAAATAGGGCTCTATAAATTTCTGAAAGCATTCTTTGTTGAATTAACATTACCAAGTCTTCCTGGCTTGTTTCTTAAACCCTCAAATATTGCATAAGTTGCTTGGTGCCATGAGTTTAAAGTTAATATATGTATGCATAAAGTGCCAGGCCCATATTTTATGGTTTGAAGTAAAATGGTACAGAACCACATAAGAAAAAAATCTGGAAATCTTAGTAGTCATGGAGGGGAAGCCTTACTGGTTTTGCTAATTCATCAAAGAATAAATACAAAAAAGTTACCCCAGACTTCTGAGAGCTTGTAAAACATTAAGATTACATAATGCATGCATCCCACCCACCCACCAACAATAGGGGTTAACCCACCCCTATGAGACCTTGGAAGCTGAAGAATAGTAAAGAGATCAAAGAGGAAGGTACAAGAGCTCATTTATTTCTACCAATTAAACAATGGAAAATTGTAGAAAATCCTAGGACTCTACAAAGTACAACAATAACATACATTATCTTCTATCAGGGTGAAGAGGAAACTATGTAGTAAAGTAACCTGCATAAATCAAAGATCCAAAGTGGAATTTGGTTAGACAAGGTTATTTTGCTACTCTTAGCACAGGGTTGGACGAACAGTTGGCATTTGATCAAGGCTTTGAAAATAATAAGACATTGAGTCTGAGTGGGAGAATTATACTGCTTTAGCCATAGTGTCATTTGTACAGAAAAAAAATTAAAAAGAACTCTTTAAAACTTTAGAGTAACTTTTTAATGAGATAAGTATACTCATGTCCTATGTCTTTCATATTTTACATATGAATAACAATGGTAATAGTAGCCAGCATTTATATGGTCCCTCCTACATGTCAGGTACTATTTTTAGTGTTTTAAAAATATCTCATTGAATAATATTTAGATTTCTCAATTATCACCAAAAGATATTTCAGCATATTATCAAAATCTGAATATTTACATTAAGGTTTATTTTTAACCTATAATTTCCATCGCATTTTCAATTTACTACAAGAAAAGAAATTACTCAAATGATCTGAGTCACTTTTTGAATGAAGAAAAGAAAGGCATAAAAAATACTTTCATTCTTTAACTCATAGAAAAACACAACTTCTGCAGAAATTTGGGAAAATGTCCTTTTAACATTTATATCTTTAGGTCTCTTCATCTGACTATATAAAAGATTACCAATGTCATTTTCTTTTCTTGTTCTTCATAAAGACCAGAGACTCTATAACACCTTAAATTTGATTCATGTGTTTTCATATTGCAATAGCCAGATTTCTCCTCTCATGTGTCCCTTAATGCTAAAATTCATACAGAGAAATTTCTCTGAATGTATATGTAACATTTATTTTCTTTTCCTCACATTCAGTATATTTAAGGATAAGAATAGGTCTCTGGAATATCATGTGCTCTCCATTCTGCACTTTTTCCATCTTTCTGTTTTAAAATCAACTTTTGTTTATTTTTAGCTTACATCATTCATTTCCACAAGATTTTGAGTTACAAATTTTCTCCTTGTCTTTCCCCTACCAACCCCCACAAAACAGCAATCCCACTCTATACCTGTAAAGCCTATCAGCAGTAGATTTCTGAGAGAATGCTACTGTGAGGAGCTTTTAATATTTGGATTACACAGTATTAGTGAACGCTCTGTTTATTCCATTACAAATCTTCATTCAGTACAATGTTCACAGTTTCAACAGTTCACAATATTATATACAATCTTCAGAACAAGGAAAGTCTCTATATTATATTTTATTTCAGAAAGACACAATATTTAGAACAAGGAACAAAAGAAGAATCAGCTGGTTTCTCTAAGGGAGAAACCAGCTTAACACTTAAAGATTCAATCAATCAAATCAGAGATCCAATCAATCACTTAACAAAGGAATGACCTAGTTTCCCTACAAGGGAGTT
>CM053594.1:167586865-167610568 GCA_028646575.1 Pseudocheirus occidentalis | reverse complement strand
TCCCTCCTGAATCTGCCAGACAATTACCTAGATTCAGGAGCTGAAAGCTTACAGGTTCTCATCCAGTCCTCAGGGATGAACAGCTCCCAGGTCCTTGTCCAGTCCTCAAGGCAATCCCTGGCACACACTGAAGTTCACAAGGTTCACCACACCTCAAACCCTTCAGGACTTCTCTTGCCTGGAACTCAAGGATCAGCCAGGCCACCAACAAACAAAGTCCTATCCTGTTCATATCTTCAGTCATCCACTCAGGAACCAAATCCAAGATCTGTACTGTCTCTGTAATTCTCCTGCTTATAAACACTGGCCTTCTCCCAAGTCAACATGGTTCAGGGGTATGTCTCAGCCAATAGCATTCTTCCAAGTCACAGGGGAATTCACACCTTTTCACCAATGGACAGAGTTCTGGGAATTCACACCTTTTCACCAATGGACAGAGTTCTATACTTAACACTAGGTTACTAGGATCTACTTAACATCTGATCAAACAAATTAATTACCATTACAATACCCCTCCCCCAATCTGTTTTTTCTCTATCTTCCCCCATCACCCCTCTGACTTTCCAGTAGGGCAAGATGTATCTCCTTACCTCAGTGCCTGTAAATCTTATTTCCCAGTTGCAAGTAAATAATAATAATAATAATAAGTATTATTATTAGTATATTTTTAAACATTTTTTAAACTTTAAATTGAAGATTATTTCCCTTCCTCCCTCATTACCCACCCCCACTGGGAAAACAAGCAATTCAAAACAGGCTCTATATGTGTTGTTACACAAAACATCTCTACAATGGGCATATTGTGAAAGCCTGAGTATATTTCCTCCATCCTATCCTGCTCCCCATTTGTTCTGTTCTCTACTTTGTCACTGTCTCCTTATAAAAGTGTGTGCTTCTAACAACCCTCCCCCCCAACCTGCACTCCCTTCTATTGTCCTCATCTCTACCCCTTCCCCTTACTCTTCTGTAGGGCAAGATACCCAATTTAGAGTGTCTGTCATTCCCTCCCTAAGCCAAATTCAATGAGAGTAAGGTAGACCCATTCCTTTTTGTTTTCCTGTTCTTCCCCTCCATTGTAACAGTTATCTGTTTCCTCTTCTATATGAGATAATTAACTTCATTCTATCTATCCCTGTCTCCTCTCATTATATTCCTCTCTCACCTCAATTTCACCTTTTAAATATCATCCCTTCCTATTTGATTGATCCTGTGCCGCCTGTCTATGTATACCTGTACACATATATACACACATTCACATATGTATTCATATGCATTTATACTCTCCTATATAGACAGATATGTGTATACTATACACACACACATATTCCCTTCAACTATCCTCATATTGAGAAAAGTTTCATAAGTTACAATTATTGTTTTTCTTAAGAATGAAAAAAATGTTGTGACCTTATTCAAACATTCTGGAGAGCAATTTGGGACTATGTCCAAAGGGCTGTAAAAATGTGCATACCTTTTGACCCAGCAATACCACTTTTAGGGTATCCCAGAGAGTTCATACAGACAGGAAAAGAACACATATCTACAAAAAATACTTATAGTAGCTCTTGTTTTGGTAGCCAAAAATTGAAAATTGAGAGGATACCCACCAATTGGGGAATTATTGAACAAGTTGTGGTACAGGAATGTAATGGAATACTGTTGTGCTCTAAGAAATGATGAGTAGGTAGACTTCAGAAAAATCTGGAAAGACTTATATGAACTGATGCTGAGTGAAATAAGCAGAAATAAGAGAGCACTGTACATAATAACAGCCACATTGTGCCAAGAATAACTTTCATTGACTTAGCTCTTAGCAATGAAGGGATCTACGAAAACTCCAAAAGACTCATGATTTAAAAATGCTACACACATCCAGACAAAGAACTATGAAGCCTGAATGCAGATCAAAGCATTATACTTGCTCTCATTTTTTTGTTTTATTTTTTCTTTCTTGTGATTTCTCCTATTCATGCTGTCTTCTTTACAACATGACTAATGTGAAAATGTGATTAATATGGGGCGGCTAGGTGGCGCAGTGAATAGAGCACCGGCCCTGGAGTCAGGAGTACCTGAGTTCAAATCCGGCCTCAGACACTTAGCACAAAAAATTAGCCTTGTGACCTTGGGCAAGTCACTTAACCCCAACTGCCCTCCAAAAAGCAAAAAAAAAATGTGATTAATAAGAATGCATATGTAGAGCCTTTCTAAGACAGCATGCCATTTTGGGGAAGGGCAAGGAGAGGGAGATAAAGAAAATTTAAACTCAACAGTTTATGTTAGTGAATATTGAAACTTAAAGTTAAATTAATTAATTTTTAAGAAAGAAAAAAACTTAATCTGCCATTAATTTGGATAAGTTCATTCTATACTCTTGTTTGTTGGGAGTGTACTGTCCTTCATTATGTCATCACTCTATCTTTACAGTTGCTGATATTGCAGTCAAACAGACACAGCCATCATTCTCTTCACAGATATCCTTCAGTCTAGTCAGTTACATTTGGAGAATATTTACATATTTATGTGCATACATATATATGTACTTATGCATATGTGCATATGGGTATTATATACATAGATGTATATCTGTGAGCATATGTGTAAGCATCCCTGTATTCCACTTCTGCTCTGATTTCTGTCATCAGAATGTCAGTAGATATAATGGAAATGGATGTTAAATAGCATATGCTGAAGTATTTTGCTCATTTACTCCTGACCCTGATATGCCATCACTGAGGAGGGAAGAAGCATGTTGTTCAATCACATGGAATGTCTAGAATTAGACGTACTGTTTGAGGTATTTTCCTAGATACCATGAGCACTTTTCTAGATTTCATTTCAATCAATCAACTAAAATGAAATTATCACTGTGCTTCCTCCTCATCCACATGAAAAGGGTCTGATAAGAAATGCCTCTACTAAGGAGAGAAGAAATCCCATATTTTAGGCTGCCAGTCATTAGAAGTTTCTTTCATCATAAATCTTCCCAGTCACAATTATCACTGACCTTTCCTACTCAGTCTTCTTAGCCACCATTACAATAAGCTAACTCGTCTCCACCAACTGTTATTTTCCCATGCTGCATCATCAAATCTATACATACTCTTTCTCTGTGGCTCAAAGTTCTTGAGAACAAAACAAAACACACATACACACACACACACACACACACACAGAAAATAAAGAACACATCTTTTCCTGCTACTTCAACACACTATCATACTTGGCCTAGATCTCTTGAGTACTTACACTCCTTTATCTTCCTTTTCTATGAGGGTACATGGAACCCTCACTCTTCCTTTCATCTTAGAACTTTTCTCACATTCTTTCCATTTGCTAGAATGAACAGCATGTTAACTTTCCCCATTAGATAAATCGTTCATTGATATTCTCTACATTTGCCAGTCCTCTGCCCAAACTCTACCCCACACTGATCTTAGAAGAGGTGTAACATTCTCCTTGCTTGCTACTGCAAATGTCAAAACCTCCTTTTGCCACCACCATCATTCAGCAATCTTTCCTCCTTGGAAACTCAATATGTCTACAATCTCCTTTCTGCATTTTATACTAATCTACATACTCTAGATCATTTTCCTTCCTTTTTTAAAGAACTAATCATATGAATAACAGTTCATTCTAATTACTATTCTCATACATGATTATATCAAGTTTTGTGTCATCCCTAAAAGGACCTTGGGTTTCCAATTTATTAGCCTTCTCAGATCTTTGGCCTTCCATTTGTATTCTACTTCAGGGTGACATGGTCATACCTGCACTTCAGGAAAATAAGTTTAACAGATAATTTCTCTCTCCATAATCTTGAGAATTATTGTTCCCCCATTTGGATAGCAATTCCCCAAACTTCCATCTCTCTTTTACTTCATTTCTATTAAACATAGTTATTTTTTCCATTCTTATTGAAATATTTACTTTTTTCACTCTCTGTTCTTTCAGTTGATTAACTATACTCTGATTTCATTTCCCCTCACCTAAATGTACTCTGTATTAGACCAATGCAATTTGCAGCCACTCAATCTTGACTCCTTTGTTCACTTGTCCTACAACAATGTTTGGCCTGCTATCCCTCAATTCTGAGTCATCTGTGCCATCTCCCTTTTCTTCTCCCACTTCCCAAATTCTGAAAGCTGTTAGACAAAGTCATACAACTATGTCAAATGATTCCACTACAAACAACGTTATCTAATCACAACTCCTCCTTTATTATCATGATGCTTTTTCTCCCCTCACTGGTGAGTATGGTATATGCAGGGGAATATTCATATATTTCCTTTTTCCCTAATCCCAAATTGAACCCTGCACTCACAGTAGTGAATGATCTCACCTTCTATTACATTGAATAAACCCTGGCCACCCATTTTAGTACCTGTGTTTCTGCTGCTTATTACCTATAACTGATCTATCTTCTCCCTTGCATACTCCTTCTTTGCCCCAGTTCTTGAGGAAGAAGGAGACCTTCTTTTTCTAGAATAACTCCTGTACTTGTGGCCTTGATTCCATCACCAGAAATTTCTCCTAAGAGTTTTCAAGATGTACCAGTCTCTCTCTTAATTTTATTCTAATCTTCAGCATCTTCCAACTTGTGTTTTTTTCCCTACTGTCTAAAAATTGTTTGTATTTTACATAAACTTCTTTAAAAAGCTTTCACTTCATCATGACAATCCATCAAATTATTGTCTTATTTCTCTTTCCATTTCACCACCAAGCCACTAGAAATAATAATCCACTTCAGAGTGCTCTAATTTATCACTCTGCTCATTTCTCTGAACCTTGCAATTGAGTTTCTACTAAAATTACTCTACCTTGAACAATTATCTCTCAAAGAGCAATCAAAAAGTAAAGGAAATTATTAGTACAAAAATGTATTTATACTAGCTTTTTTGCAGTGGTAAAGAATTGGAAATTGAGGGAAATAAATTGGGGGAATGGCTTAACAAGCTATATTATATGCTTGTGATAGAATACAATTGCGCTATAAAAAATTAAGAGCAAGAGGGTTTCAGAAAAAAATAGGAAGATTTATATGAACTCATGCAAAGTGAAATGAGCAGAACCAGAATATTATACGCAAAAACATCAATATTATAAGGATTATCCGCTATATAAATTTGGCTACTCTTATCAAGACAATGCTCCAAGACAATTCCAAAGGGCTCAAAGTCAAAAGTGCTATCTTCCTCCACAGAGAGAACTGATGAACTCTGAGTATATATTGAAATATACTTTCTGCTTTCTTAATTTTTCTTATTTTGGGTGTGTGTTTCACTTTATGACAAGGCTAACATGAAAATATTTTTGCATGATTTCACAAGTATAACCAATATTATATTGCTTGCTTTCTCAATGGGTGGGAAAAGTTGGGAGAGAGGGAAGTTAAAATTTAAAATTTTTAAAAGAATATTAAGTTTTTTACATTTGATTGGAAAATATTTAGCAAAATAAATTAAAATACATTTTAAAAGCAGTGATCTCAACTGCTAAATATGCTGTCTTTCGCTTCTTAAAATGTGGGTTTCAGGTGGAAATGTTTTTTTCTAAATGTTTACTAATCATTTTAAAATAATACATTGTGGAACCTACTCTCTTTCCCCCCAGTAATACAACTCAAGTTCAGTTGCCTAGAATTTGTAAACTCCATTCACTTTCCTTTTTGTAAAAAAAAAAAGGGGGGGGTCATTATTTGCCGTTATCCCAAATTCCCTTATCCCATGTTTCATAATTATTAAATGTAGCAGGGGCTGAACTGGCCTATGGAGTTATTGGGGTGAGCATGTGCCCTGTACTCCCATAGAACCTTTCGGATATTCAAGAGATATCATTGGTAGGGCCCTTAGAGGATGACAGATTTCTTAGTTCTTGTCTGAGGCCAGTCATATGAAAGTTCACTGGTGAGATGAATGTTATCTTTGTCATGACAAGGCAAACCCTAAATGGTCCCTTACTCTTCAGTGAAAATGGCAGGGAGGGTTGAATATTGTGCTTTTAAAAAGAGATAAATCATGTCTTTCTTCTTTCTTTCACTCTCCAGATAGCATCATATAACTCTGTGACTTTATATGACGGATCAGGAAAAGGATTCCATTCTTTAAACCCTTCCCCCACCACCACCCATATCCAGCCACTCCAATATGCCAGAAAAGGGGCAGAAGTAGAAGAGTAAGTGTCTGGGACCCTTATTGCCTTTTCTAATTTGTATTTCCTTTCCTGAGTAGCTGAATAAACATTGCCTTAAGACACTGGTATACTGGTGTGAAGATGACCCTGTAAGCTAACAAGGCCTGAAGGTCCTGGATCACTCAGATACAGTTGACTGGTGGGAAAGCAAGGGGAAGTTTCTTCATTACAGAAGATGTCCACTGGATGGAGTATGAACCCAATACTTGGCATGGATTGGTATAAGATTATCTTCATCGAGGGGTAAAGTGCAGAAAAAAGATAAAATTTAGATCACCTATTCAGTGGTACCACACACTGCTTTATGTTATGATGTAGGTTAAGGATCAGTTTTCCAGGAGAAAGTATAACTATGGTTATACATTGATCTCCTGAATCCTGTTCAGTGTATGTGTGTACTTTATATTTAGCATTTTGTAGGTGCACATATGTGTATGAAAATTAAAATCTATCCAATATATGATTCAGATCAAAGATGACTACTTTTAAACTTTCACCTTTGAAGCAACCCCAAGCATCAGCCAAAACCTAAACTTCAAGCAACTCATTTTCCCCCAGGGACACAAAGTAATAGTTAAGGGGTATGAGAAATAGAAGCCAAATGTCTTCCAATAGAGGGCAAAATCTCATAAAATTTAATTCAACCAAAGGTAATAGTTCTAGAACAAAGTACTATCCTACCTTACTGGGCCAAACAAGAACTATTATTGTTAGACAAATGTTAGACAAATTGTTAGACAATGAATCAGAAAAGATTGGGCCATCAAGTTGAACTTCCCGATTTTTCAGATAAAAAAATTGAAGTCCAGATAAGTAAGATGTCTTTCCCAAGGTTACACAGCTAGAAAGAGTCTGAGACAGAATTTGATTCCAAATTTTCTTGATAGCAAATCTAGTTTCCTATTCACTGCATTATGTTCTTTTTCATACTCTGCCTCCTCTCTTTAATTACCCTTGTTCCATAATATCTAGGCAGCAATTTTCTCCCTATTTCTTGTCTTTTCTATGAAAGAACAAAAGCAAGTTTTCTGTTGTCCTGGCCAGTCTCACTTAATTCTGAGTTTTATCATTCAACACTATAATTAAAAGCCTTCTGCCCATTTTTTTTCTCCATTACTTTACATTTCTCCTACTGCATCAGTCTTTTTAAAAGTTAAAGTGTTTAATGGTTTCCATGTGCATCTCTATTAGACAAAGTAGCCAACACAATCCTTCCCTTGTATCTGTATCTCCAAAATATTGTTCACAAAAATATTCTAATCCTTTTGAGATGACCTCCCTTCTAAAATTTTGTGTTACCTTTCTTTGCTAGGTACCTTCGAAATCTATAATCCCAATATCTACAATGCATTTTAGAGTGTAACTGGCTTACCATGCTTTCTCTACCAAGAGTTCTAAGGTGGGTTAGAAATTTTCCACCAAGGTAATCATGTTATTGTTATATTTGCACTGTTATGCTTTTTTGTTGTTGTTGTTATTGTTTGGGTTTTTTTTTACTTTTTTTTGGAGGGCAGTTGGGGTTAAGTGACTTGCCCATGGTCACACGGCTAGTTTTTTGTGTTAAGTGTCTGAGGCCAGATTTGAACTCAGGTACTCCTGACTCCAGGGCCGGTGCTCTATTCACTGCGCCACCTAGCCGCCCCCACTGTTACATTTTTAACGATCAGGTTTTCCTTATTTTCCTTTCTGAGGAAGAAGAGACTGTTGGAGAAGTAGAAGAGCAGGAAATTATAATCAGAAAGAGAGATTTCACATGTCAAGTATAAATTCTGTACTGCCCACATAAAATGTGTATATCCATATCACATATCTAAACATAAAGATAGAAACCTTGAGGGGAGATATTGATAGATTTCTTTGGAATTGGGAAGACTGTGATTCCACCATTGAAAAAAGCTGGAGAACCATGAGGCTGCTGCTATATTCTCCTCTGAGAGAGTTATTGACGATAATTTTATCTATTTGTTCCCCTAAATATTCCCAGCCTTTTGGATTTAAAAAGATGGGGATTTTTTAGCCACTGTCTCTCAAATAGGTGGGTAAGGTGTTCAGTCTTGTACCCCCTAGGTACTAAATTTTGGATGTGAATCAGATTTTAGTAAAAGTGAAGTCTAGGGTATCCTGTAGATAACTGGGAAATATTGAGGAGGTTTAGGAGTTTTAAAAGTTGAGAAACTGAGAGACCAGGATTATTGATAGTGATAAATTCAATGGTTTTTGTGAAGAAGAATGCTGGTGTCAGATATTTGATTCATTGAGAAAGAAGGGAGAGTAATAATGATCGGAACAGGGTGATATAAAGTGAGGAAGTCAGTTTCAAAGTAGGAGATGTCACTAAGTCATGATGGCAGTGTGTGGGATTGGAGGCAATAGTGAAGGTATACTCATTGTCCTTCATGAAAAGACAAGAAATCAATGCTGAAGAGAGAAAGTAATGAGATATTTTCAGAAGAAAATCAATTTTCATTTACCAGACAGGTTCCAGTTGAGAGGAAATGTGTCTGATTCATCTTTATCTTCCAAAGTTTCTTGAATGAATGCATATCACAAGCAAATTTAAGGAACAGATAAAATTTCAGGAATAAAATTCTTGAAAGTTAGTAGGGGGAGAGGAAACACGCCTTCGCGTACTATGTGTTACAACATTAATTTATGTTTCTAGCTCTGACTGTGTTTTCTTCTACTACTCACTCATGGAAGGTACATGTCTAGTATGACTGTTTTTTGCTCAGAGGGAATTTACATTTTTCCAGTCACTATTGTGGTATAGAAACCTTTTTCTCTTTCTCTGTATGCATCCTCAGAAATCTAGGAATATTGTTAAAATCCTAAAATGGTTTTTCATATCTTCATAATACACACATGCAAATTGAGTTTCAGCTACATCTAAGTATATGGTACAATATTTCAACTAAACATAAAAATAAGATACAGTCAAGATCCTGAGTGGGATAAAGCTTTAAATAAAATTTTAAATATTAACTGGGGGGGATGCCTTCTTCTAGCCAAAACATAGTTCCTATGCAAAGGGATTTTATTGATCACAGATATGCATAATAAAGTCTGGGATGCAGTGTAAAACCCCTTTCATCTTTAGTTTATCTTTAATGCTAAATTAGAAAAGAGTTTGGATTACATGGATGCCTTGAACCCAAAGGTTTTTTATCTCTTCCCAGATGCAGGAATAGAAAGGAAAAGATTCAATCTCAATGTGAGGCACTCTGATAGAATTTTGTGAACTGAGTGTGATGACTATTACTAAAGAACTTTTAGCCTCTCCTATCAAGAAAAAATTGTATAGCCCCTACTCACAAAAAGACTGAAACTGAGAGAACCAACAAGTGACCCTGAAGAGAAGGACATAGAATAAAAATAAAAAACCTAGCAAAGGCTACCTAAGTCAGCAGCCACCTGAAAACGAAGAGACATGCTCAAATGAAACAATGTGCATAGCAATCACTAGAATATGACACAGTCAGAAGGGAGCACATTCAATAAGGGCTGACTGGTGACATCATCAGCCATAGCAATGATCCTACAGTGTCTGATGTGTATTACTCTTACACTCATAACTTTCATAAACGATCCCTGTTGATGTCCAAGTGGAAACCTAGAGGTGTGAGTGTATTTTGGAGAGGGTATCTGAGGTTTATGGGTGGGTGGGAGAGTAAATTGATGACATTTTTTTCTCACCATGCTATTTCATTAAACAGTTTTTATTTAAAAATTGAACTAATTCTATCCTCTGGCTGATTAGGAACAAAGTAAACACATTGGTGGAGACATGATCCGTGGATTTGAGTAGTTGTTAACTCACAAAATGTTCCTTAAAGCAGTTATTCTGGGGATATTCCATGTGAGAACAAGATACTCCAGGTGCTGCAAAGAGAAAGCAGAAACTTAGATTGATTATTTCATTATTTTTTTTAAACCTTTCCTTTTCAAACTATTCCATCTCATTCTCAAGTTGTGGCTTCTTCATTAAATTGTCTCCAGTTCATCATATTGCCTGCTTTGATTTCTCAAATCTCTGAAATCCTCATCACTATCACAATTAAAATTGATAATACCAGGAAAATTGTGTTTCCTCAAAAGCATGGTAAATACATTACAGAAAGTAAGCTTTATGTTACATTGTAATCTGCATAACAGCTCACATTATGCTTGATGAGCAGCAAATTCTTGATCATATTTTTTAAATTTACTGTCTTGAGGTTAACATATTAGTTGTGAAAGGTGCTAAACATAGCACTGAGAATTCTGGGTTTGTTCTTTTTAATTGCCACTTAATTCTCTTACCCTGATGCAATAATTGACATGAATATGACCTTGTGCTCACACGAGGTTAAATAAATTTCAGGAGCAGCTGAATGTTAATTTTTGACCTTTTTTTCCATCACGCATAATTTGTGTTTGAGCACTCCCTTAGTGTTGGTTTAGATTATGTTACTTATATGCTTCTCACCTTGCCCAACAATGATAGATGATCTATCTGTCAGTATCATTCAATAAATCAAATCCTTAATTTGCATTGGGATTTATCATGGTACTAAATGGCAGAAATTAAATCACTACTATAATGCTCTGTGAGTAGAATGGAAAATTGTCATAATCTAGGGATAGATGATTTTTTCCCTAAATTTACTATTATTTTTACATTTTTACAACTAAGTAAATAAAAAGATAAGATGTTTTTATGTTTAGCAATTTTTGCCAACACATTTTTAAAAACCATCTTAGCTTTAAATTCATTAAAATATTAATATTGGAAATAATTAAGAGCCAGCATCAGGATTTGGGCAAACAGTGATTAATTGGGGATTCTTCAAACTGAAAAAAACTCTTTCAAAATTGTGCAAAAGATCAAACTAGAAAAGAATGAAATTCTAAAGTATTTTCAAATGTAATGTAGCTTAACAGCAATCCAGATGGAAGAAGACTTCAATTACTGCATTCATTATAGCTGGTAAATCATGAATTATTTTGAGACATATCAGTTCATGTTGGATCACACTGGTTACATTTTTACATTGTAAATTGACTCTGTGAGGATATATACGAATAAGCAAACATCCTTTGGGATATGTCTGCCAGCATGAATGTGAACACATTTCTAAATATCTTTCTTGTCTAAATAAATGTGGAGATTTCTCTGCCCTCCAATCCTCGACCTCCATCTCAATCTTTATGTAAACAATGCACCCTTCTTCCTAGGTGATGTTGCATTGGACTGTGATGACTGTGATTTATTTTCTAATCTGTCTGGAATACTGAGACAGAATGAAGTTGCTGACAGCAGTTGCTACTTTTGAAATTGGAGTTGCTACAGGGAGATATTAAGTTTTGGATACATCAATCTTAACAAACTGATAACACGCTTAATGTTATGTCCATTTAACATAAAAATAGTAGCTCTCTGGCTCTAGAAGGGCATTAAATGGAATGGCTTGTTTGAAATTGGAAAAAAAAAATTGTTGGAGTTAAGTCTTCACTTCCATGTCCTAAAACTTGTTTTGGTTTTGATAGATCATTATTTCTTCCAGATTTTGCCAAACCTCTTAATATTTCCAATGCCCTTGTCTTTTGGCTATCTTTTCCTCCTAAGGCTTTATCTTTTCAATATTGTTTAGTCCATACATTTATAACCAAACTGTCAACATGCTTTAAAAGAGATTCCCCATTCTTGATTTTCCTATCTCCAGAGTAAATTCTTACTCAAATTTCAAAGTTCTTCAAAGACAGGTGGAAATAGGCAAAGAATGGTCTGGTAAATATAGTAGAATATCTTATAAGTGCTAGCTTGAAGTAATATGGACAAAAAGAGGGAAAGCAAATGTATAATTACAAGTACTGTATCGTGGTTTTATTTTTCAATTTACATGTGAAACTAAAAATAAATATGATTTGATTTATTAGTTTGACTGAGTTGGTCATCTTTATGATTACATTCCTGAAGTCATAATAATGTAAATAATATCCATCTCATTCTGTTTATTTTCCTCTGCATCAACTCAAACAATTCTCTCGTGTTTTGTTGCATTCCTCATATTCATCCTTTTTTCCCAACGTAATAGCTTTCCCTTTCATTAATACACTGCAGTTTGCTCATATATAGGCATGAATTTTTTTATTGAGACTCTTTTTATTAAGCATAGAGTGTGCTACTAGCAATTCTTGAGAATATGTTATTTTATCTTTGACATACTTTCTTACCCAATTTCTTAGCCCAGTTGCCATTTGGTCTTGATCATATTTCCCTAGAAGCAGCCATGACAACTGCCCGTAAATCCATTGCATTTATACTTCCATGGAGTACACTCCAACTCTTGCTACAATATGTTTACTGGTCTACATCTATTTTCATGACATCACTTAGTTAATTTAAAAGAATTCTCTCTCTAGTCACATTGGTCTAAGAATAATATTTGAGTATATTATTCTCTTGCTTCTTTTAAATATCAAACTCCATAATAATTCATCAGCATTCATTGTCTCCATTTTTTCACTGTCCATTCACTTTGTAACCTTAATAATATGTTTCTGTCCCTATTACTTGCATGAAATTGCTCTATGAAATGTTAAGAATCAACATTTAAATGCTAAAGATGATGGTCCTTCCTAAGTTTTCATCATATCATCTTGTTTTTCTGTATGGGATCTATTCAAATAGTTCTGAATTTCTGTCTTTATTAATCCGCTATTTGTGTTCTAGAGCATAATAAGTTTTTTTAAAGATACTCTAATACCATGAAAGTAGATATACTACTTAAAATTCTTATTCATCAATGGTCTATCATCTTAATATTTTTATATAATATTGTTCTTGATTCCTTAAATTCTTTATCATTTATATTTTGAATTGTCTCAGTTATATGTATGCAATGAAGTACATGAGAATTACTGTCATGCCATATAAATTTTTAATTAAGCTAGTTTTTCTTTGAAGAATTTATAACCTACAACTTTTGTCATACATATATTTAATATGAGTATTATTTCATCATCCTGGTACCAGTAAGTCCAGTTTAATTTTACTGCTTGCCTCTTTTAACAAGATCTATATTTACTGTTATCTCATCTGAGTTCATGATTTCATTTATTTTATTGGAGAGGAAGAGAATGAGAGTTAAGCCACGTTGAATATTGTCCCACCACATGTTTTTTAAGACTAAATAAAGGTTAATTATTTAAGTAAGTTCCTTGCATTTCTCAATTTGGTGATTTTTGCTATACATTACATTTTACCACCATTCTCCATTTTATGGATAGGTTTATCCCATTCACATTCATGCTTCTAATTGTTAAGGTTATTTTACCTCCAACAAATCATATTATAATGCCTTATTTCTTTTATTTTCCACTCTTTTTTTAAAAGAAAGAAATAAAAATAAAATCAGCACTGGTACTCTACACTATATATGGCCTGAAATAACTTACCCTCATCTCTTTCCTTCATCTTCCATTCCCAACTTATACTCAAATTATCTAGTCTTGCTCCTGTTCTTCATTAAATCTCTAAATCTGTAGTTTATTTTGCTTGAGGCATTTCTCTCTTTGATTCCACCCTTCTGCACAAACACTTTTTTTCTGCCTTACATTTCCCTTCCCAGTTAACTACTTAATTTTTTTTTGAAATTTTATGTTTGTATATTTAGAAAAAAAGGTTACTTTAAAAAATGCCTTCTGGTGGCCTATAGCTCAAAATAATTAAACATTGTGATATGACGGCTAAACTAATGAAGACTTTAAGGAGACATTGTGTAAAAAATTAAGGAGGTGAATCCAATTCATTCTGCTGTAGTGACATCATATGTTAAAAAAAATCTGTTCGGTTTTAGATGCAGTGTATTGGGAAGGCCATTGAAAACTAGAGAACATAAAGAAGCAAATCTTAATGATAGGAAAGGTCTTCAGGTTGCTGTGTGAGGACTGTTTGAAAGAACTTGGAATATTCTGGAGAAGAGTCTGAAGAAAATAGAAAGGGGGTCTTTGGCTCCAAATCTTTATACTTCATCTGTAATTTCTTGATATCTTCTGATTTCATTGTTAGCAATATTGTAGATAGAAATTTGTTCCCGATTCTCTAGTAGCTGATTATGACACAGAAATCACAGATACAAAGAGGCAGTTAGATGGAGCAATGCACTGAGAACTAGGCTTGAAGTCTCAGGGAGAGCTATATGAATCCTGCCTCAGGCACTTACTACCTATGTGACCTTAGACACATCACTTAATCTTTCTCATACTCATACCCCTCATCAGTACAATGGGTATAATAGCACCTGCCTTTAAGAAAACACTTGTAAAGGACTTTACAAATGGAATGTGCTACATAAATGCCAGATATTATCATTAAAGAAAGTAAAATAATTAAATGAGTGCTACTAGACAGACCTAAATCTGCAAACCTTGGAACCTCCTCTCCAGTTTTGTACCTCCCCTCAACTATCATTGTGAAAGGGGCTTCATAGGGTTCAGCCATTTTATTTTTTACTGTTATAAAGGTTGTCTTAGCTAGAAAATTTTCGTTACCTGTTGCCTAAACTTGTGGTAATAGGAAGATTTGTTGCTATCTTTACTATTTTATGAAAAGCAGCAATATTTTATGGTTTAGATCAGTTGCTTTCCATAATATCCTTTGTGAAAAAGAAAGAACAAATATTAATATGTAGAGAATGGGGACTAAACCTGACATCAAGGGATCCAGGCTTGAAATTCAGCTCTGAAACTTACTAGGCAAGCTTGAACAAAAGACATGCTTTCTCTATATTCTGCTTACTTCATCTGTCAAATAGTCCTAGGAATATGTTCATCACCTCCTTCATAGTCTTCATACCAATAAATTACAATATAAAAGTGAGCTATTTTTAATATCCTCACTTTACAAATAAAGAATTTGAGGCTCCCAGGAATTAAGTGGTATTTGCCAAATCTCACAGTTTAAAGGTTGCAGAGGAATGGATCCAGCCTAGATCTTGTGAGTTTATCTGTGGTACTTTATGTTTATAATGGTAGGACTGCTTTTATCCAAAGTGCATGAAGGGCAGTGTCAAGTATTTAATCAAATGAAGCTTGTTGATTGTTCAACCTCACCCACTGAATTCTAAAAATTTGTACACAATGAAAAAGATCCTGGGTCTTCATCCTACCATAGTTCCCATCCCCCTCTAGAACCAAATTAGAGTAAAAATGAGAGAGAGCAGTTCCAAAATTTTAGAGTCCAAAAATGAAAAATATTCTTTCAAAATGGTCATCCTCACATTTTTAATAATTAAGAAAGAAAAGGTGTTGTTAGAATCATTCCAAAACTGGAAAATGTTTATTATGAAAACTAATAGGCAAACAAGTAAATATATGTGTGAACCAGGCTGATTAGATGAATGTGAATAAGGCCAAGATGGTACAATAAATAATAAGTCTTTGAATTTAATAATGGAAGTGAACAATTAGCTCCTATAGTAAATGCAAAACTAGGGTTATATGTTCTGGTGAAATGTGTGTCAGGAGTCTTGCAACTATATTTCTGGACTGCACAAAGACAATTAATGAGAGAGGCAGGAAAGTCGAAGAGTAATGCATTACAATTATCAATCAATAAGTGTAATGACTACATTGATCAAAGTCTAAGTGTCTCCTAAGTTGAGCAAGGGGCATAATGGAGCTATAATTACTAATATTGGTGGAATCCAAAGAACAATTTCTTCAAGGTCAGTGATAATATTGAGAAGCTACAACTGTTGGGGAAATAGCCCAATTAAAAGCATTTGCAAGTTTGAAGTAAAGGGTATAGAAAGACAAAACAGTAGGTGAAAAATACAGATATTTCTCTGTTCTTTGGCCTTTCATGGATTCATATTCTCTAGACTTTTTAAGTTTATGCCAAATCTTAGGAGAAAACTCATATTGAATTTTTTTAAAGATTAGAAATGTAATATCATTAATTAAAGATTGAAATCAACTTATAATAAATAGCCTTTAATGGTAAATCCTACATTTTCTATTCAACCCAAAGCACTGCTAGAACTAAAAAAAATGTTGAATAATAGCAATTATAACCATTCTTTCTCCAAATAAGCGGAGAAATGTATTCCTGGGAAAATAACCCTTGCCCAGGGTAATATAGTAAGTGTCTGAGTCAGATTTGAACTCAGAAGATGAGTATTACTAACTTGAAACCTGTCATTCTATCCACTGCACCACCTAGTTGCAAAGATGGATAGATACAGTGTGTGTATATGATATATGGGAGTGCATGGGGAGGGGGCAGGGTGTTGCTGATATTCTTCTTTACATGATTTTAAATGGCAGTATAATCAACGACTGAAAAAGAATTTTTTTAAATGACATTTTTAAATGTTTCACAGTACCTCTTCTCCTATTTAAATCATTCTCAATTGTGCAACTCTGGACTATCTCTATCATCCTTGAGATGCGGTTTCTTCCAAGTGACCTTAAACCATAGTTATAGTAAGCCATATAGTTCCTTATTGACAAATTTTACTTCTCTAATGTCAGTTAGTAAGAATTGCATTTTTTTATTCTGAAAAACTGACAGCAAGGTTTTTCCTCTACTCTAAAAATGACTGTTGCCTTCAGCCATGCTTTGACATTTCATCTATTCAAGGACATCCTTAGTGCCTTTCCAACACCTACACTCAATAATTATGATGGCATATTAGTTAGCCTTTCAAATAAATTTGGAACAAGTCCAGACTGTCAAAAATTCAACAAACTAGCTATTCATTTTATCGGGGGGCAGGGAGGGCGAGGAGATGCTTATTGAGCATGTTGCAAGCTATGTGAAGTAAGTTTTGTTAGCCTGTATGTATTCAGAGGGAATTATTTCTATATTTTTTGTTTCTTCTTTGCTTTTTGCTTTTAACCAATATTTCATATATATTACATATAGATATAGATATTTGCATCAGGTATGTATGTGAATGTATATAGTTGTTCACTCATTTCAGTTGTGTCTGACTCTTTGTGACTCCATTTGGCATTTTCTTGGCAAATACATTGAAGAAGCTTCCACTTTCTTCAGCTAATTTTATAGATGAGAAACTGAGGTAAACAGAGTTGTGACTTGCCCAAGGTAACATAGCTAGTAAGTATCTAACTCAGATTTGAATTCAGAAGATGAGTCTTACTGACTTCAGACCTGCCACTCTACCCACTGCACCACCTAGTTGCATAGACAGATAGATATAGAGTGTGTATATAATATATGGGAGTGTATGGGGGGGGGAGTTTTTGCTAAGATTACCCAAAAAAATAAGCCTCTAATAGGCTGAAATTTCAAAATAATGTTATCTTTAAAGGCATCATGCTAAGGAACATAGTCTTAGCCATTAGTTGTACTGTTCTAATATTTCTGCATTGTTTAAAAGCAAGACTCACTAAATTTTAGTGATAGAATAAATTTATTGCAACAATTTGCGAGATAATTCATTTCTTCAGAATGCTGTGTCTGTTCCTGAGCTCCAAGTGCTGGACCCAGGAGAACTGGGTTGAAGAGATAAATATGAGAGATCACATCTCTTGCTTTGATCCATCCCAGAGATCCCTCCTTCTTTACTAGTAAGGGATTTTATAACCCACAGGAGACTTGGATGAAAATATACTAGCTGTGGCCCCATAACCTGACTAGGGTCTTTATTGTTGCCATCTTCCTCAACAACTTTTTTCAAAGCTCCTCAGGGGGTGGCAAGGGTAGAATCAACTTAAGATGTAAATAGTTTTCTCCCAGGAGCTTAACGTTCCTGGACAACTACAATAACTGCCTACAGCAAAGGCTTTTCTAATACTAATCATGACTACAATCCTTTACACATATTCATGGTATATCTACACTCAACAATGAGGGAATAGCATCTGGACTCATACCAACTAGGGAATCAAACTTGGAAAGACATCTGTCTCTCAAGTAGTAATTATGATTGCTATTATTATGATTCTCCTATATTTAGATATAAACTTATCCTTTTCAAACTATCTCAATAGGTTCTCAAAATAATTCTGCAGATGTGCAAGGGGTCTGCAAAATATCAGGACCTTTTCCTGAATTATGGTCATGTAAATAGATTTAAATCAAAAAGAATTAGGAATATTATTTTGTTCAAACCTTTTCAAATGGTGCGGTTTGTCACTTAAATCTTATGAAAATCAGTCTTCAGTGAAAGATTAGTATTTAAACGAGGATCAGATTATAAATTAAATGCTTCATTGTGGTATTTTGAACACTCTCTCATTCACGTACCTGATTCACATTCAAACTAGAAAAGAAGAACCCATTTTTCACCATCTCTTAAAAATACACATCTCAAAATTCATGAGGTATAAGTTTTGTGTTTTAATTCCTTTTTTAATCAAACCAGCCTAAAATAAATGTTACTTCATAAATTTTATGGTAAATATTGAAAATTTATCATAATTCTGATAGGGAGACAGAGCCAAGATGGCAAAGTAGAGAATCACTCATCCAAGCTATCCCAAATTCCCCTCTAAACAACTCTAAAATAACACCTCATATCAAATTCTGGAGACACAGAATCAATGAGAGATACAGTGAAATAGTTTTCCAGTATAAGACAAGGTAGGAGTGACAGCAGAAAAGATCCATCTCACAGGTGGTAAGGGGACCTTGAAGCACAGTTCATGTAGCATTGGACCCTGCCTTAAGGGAAGCAACATTGTCAGAAGCAGTAGTCTCAGGAACTCTTAGCACACAGATGATAGGGGAGGGTAAGGATCAGTCCACAGACTGGAAGTAGATTACAGGATTTTCTTTGTTGGTGCTAGGTTTAGGATCCTGTTTCATTGCCCCTCCCCACTTCTGAGTCACAGTTCCAGAGCCAAAAGGAGGAATAGCACTTCTGGCCACAGGAGAGCAAGAGCCAAGGTTGTAGTTCCACAGTATAGAGGAGTGCGTCTACTCACTCTTGGAGGATAAGAGACCCTGTACTCAATACTAAGAAAGGGGAGAGGACTAGCAATTGCATCTGCAAGAGAGCAGGGGACCTGGTCATAGTCCCAGGGCCAGAAGGGGTGCTATCAGTGATGGCTACAGGAGAACCAAGTCCATTGCTAGGAAAAGACCAAGGGACAGAACAGGAGAGCTATGACCACACCTCTCATTAGATCATATGACCTTGGAAACACCACTAATCTATAGATTCCCAAGAGCTTGCTCTAAAAACAGGAGCAGGAAAGACCTGGAGCTTTGAACAACATCCATTACACATGGAAACAGAACCCAACTTTAATATAAAGACTGGGAAAATGAACAAACTAATAAATAAAAAGCACCTAACTATAACAAGTTATTGTCATAATATGGAAAATCAAGATATAAACCCAGAAAACAAAGATGTCAAAACAACTATAATCAAAGGCTCAAAGAAGAATGTGAATTGGATATAAACCTAATAAGATTTGATAGAAGCATTCAAAAATGATTTTAAAAATCAAATAAGAGAGAAGAAAAATTGTGAAAATATATGAAAGTGATGCAATAAAATTTTAAAGAGAGTCAACAGCTTGGTAAAAAGAAATGCAAAAAAAAAAATACTGGGAAAAATAGGACCTTAAGAAACAGAACCGGCCAAATGGTAACAGACACAAAAATCCACTGAGGAAAATAATAATAATAATTATATATATATATATATATATATATATATATATATATATATGTATGTATATATATTACTGAGTGAGATTTATAAGAATATGTCATAAATGAACAAAGGATGTGAACAGGCAACTTTCAGATGAAGAAATTAAAGCTATTTACAATTATATGAAACAAAATGGTATAAATCTCTATTAATTAGAGAAATGCAAATCAGAACAACTCAAGTACCACATCACACCTACCTGATTGGCTAAAAACAAAACAGGAAACTTTTAAATGATGGGACTGTGGGAAAATTGAAACACTAATTTATTGTTGGTGGAGTTGTGAACTGATCCAGTCATTCTGGAAAACAATTCAGAACTGTGTTCAAAGGGTTACAAAAATGTTAATACGCTTTGACCCAGAAATACCACTTCTAGGACTATATCCCAGAGTAATCATACAAATGGGAAAAGGCCCAAAATGTACAAAAATATTTATAACAGCTCCTTTTGTGGTGGACAAGAATTGTAAATTGAGGGGATACTCATCAGTCGGAGAATGACTGAAAATGTTGTGGTACTGTGCTATAAAAATGATGAGCAGGTGGACTTCAGAAAAATCTGGACTTATATGAACTGATGCTGAGTGAAATGAGCAGAAACAAGAGAACATTGCAAACAGTAACAACTACATTGTGCAATAACTAACTTTGATGAAATTAGCTCTTCTCAGCAATGCACAAATCAAAGACAACTCCGGAAGACTAATGATGGAAGATGCTATTCACACCCAGTGAAGGAACTGTGAAGTCTGAATTCCTTTTGAAGCATATTATTTGCTCTCTCTCCCTCTCTTTTTGTTGATTTTTTCTTTCTCATGATTCCTCCAATTCATTCTGTTTCTTCTTTACAATATGACTAATGTGAAGGCACACAATAGGAATGTGTATGTTGAGACTTTATTGGACTGAATGCTGTTTTGGGGAGGGAAGAAGAGAGAAAGAGGCAGATGAAATTTAAAACTCAGAAGCTTATGGACATGAATGCTGAAAATCTAAATAAAATAATTTAAAGGGGAAAAAAGAAATAAGATCAGCCAAATGAAAAAGAGGTATAAAAGTTCAAAGAAAATAAGTCCTTAAAAATTAGAATCAAACAAGTGAACGTTTAATGTCCATTAGACATGAAGAAAATGGAAACAAAATGAAAAGAATGAAAAAGAGAAGAACATGTGAAATATCTCCTTGGAAAAACAACCACCATGGAAAACAAAAATCAAAGAGAGGTAATTTTAAAATGATTGAACTACTTGAAAATTATAATAAGAAAGAACCTAGTTATCATCTTAAGAAGTTATGAAGGAAAACTCCCCTGGCATTTGTAATAGTAATAGAATTTCAATATCTTCCATACCCTTAATTGGCACTTAGTTTTAAATTTAGTATATCAAGCCTCTGTTAAGAAACAGAAGGTATGAACCCCTGTTGCTGATTGTAATAGTAATCAGTTTATTAGATACTTAGCAGTTAATAACTTAGGACTAAGTAGCACTTAGTAACTTAGGGCTAAGTATGGAAGGTTTGAGCCCTGTCCACTGTTGAGAAGGCATGAACTCCCCCTGTTGACTGGAAGAAAGCTAGTGGGTAAGACAGGAGGCCAGTGCTGTATATAAAGAAGAATTCTACAGACAGAGAGACAGAATTGGAATGTTGCTCCTCGTGAAGGAAGATTCATGGAGACTGAAAACAGCTGAGAGAGAGAGAGAGGGAGAGAGAGAATTTATCTCCCAGTATCTGGAAGCCGACTGAGAACTGAATTAGAATTTTCCTGAGACCAGAGTCTGGTAAAGGTCAAACAGAAGGCTGATATTCCTTCTGGGTCCTAGAGCCAGCTGAACTGCTAGAAGACTGAAGAAGCATGAACAGGATAAGACTTTGTTTATTCATGGCCTGGCTGATACTTGAGTTCCAGGCAACAGAAGTGGTGAAGGGTTTGAGATGTGCTGAACCCTGTGAACTTCAGTGTGTACCAGGGATTGCCCTGAGGACTGAACAAGGACCTGGAAGCTGTCTACCTCTGAGGACTGGACAAGAACCTGGCAGCTGTCTGCTTCTGAATTCAGGTGACTGTTTGGTGGATTCAGGAGGGAGCTGGGACTGTGGAAGAGGATCCAGGGAATCAGAGAGACCACTCAGAGTCAAGATGAAGAAAAGGCCTCCTCTCGGATGAAACTGAGGTTTGCTGGAAACCAAGGCGTGGAGAATTTGTGTGATTTTCTACTGACTCTATTAGTGACAAATGATATTTAGTAATTGGGAATCTAGCTTAGTGACTGACTGCTAGATGACTGACTAAGTTAATGGTTACCCCATGAGTGGAAGACTGATATATTGTGAATTGATTGAATGACTATGTGAGGAGAGTTTCCCCTTTAGGGAAACCAGATGATTATTCTTTTGTTATATTGTGAATTGATAGATTGAATGATTAAGTGAGAAGGGTTTCCTCCTTAGGGAAACCAGGAGATTCTTGTTTTGTTCCTTGTTCTAAATATTGTGGCCACTGTAGTGAAAACTGTGTGGCCATTCTAATGTTAAGCTGTTATTAACAATATATTGTGACTTTCTGTGATAAGATGTAATATTGAGAATATTATATTGTGAATATCATACTGAACCTTGATTTGTAATGGAATAAACAGAGTGTTCACTATTACTGTGTAATCTAAATCTTAAAAGCTGTTCACCGTAGCATTCTTTTTGAAATCTGCTGGTGCTTGGCTTTACACTGATGAAACAGGAAGGGGCTGAACAGGGAGGAACTTATAACATATATAAAGAAAAGCCCCAGCTTGGAGAGTCAGAACTTCTTGAGACAAGCATCATGGAGGCAGAGCAGCTACTGCCAGAGAGAGAGCTAGAGAATTTCTCTCAGCAAGCATTTGGAGGCTGGGCTGCTACTGCTGGACTGAAGAATGAACTGAGAATTGAGAAGAATGGAGAAGAGAAATGAGAAATAAGGACTGAGACAGAATTTTTTGGAGCAAACCACGTAGAGGATGGAGAAAGTGATTTTGATTTTGAGAACAAAACTTGTGGTGACACAATTTCTTCCAAGAAGCAGCCTAGCTAATAAAGACTTCCAAAAGCCAGCTGGAGCTGCCAGAGGAAACACGACTGTGGTGTAGATACTTTGTCTGTCTGTTTTGGGTATATGTTAATTTCATAGGCAAAAAGTGAATAGAGATGATAGTGCTGAAAATGTGTGTGAATATTGTTGTAATTCTGCTAAGTTTGAAGTGTGTAGAAATTCTTGTGGCTCTGTTAAGTTTTATCTTCCCAGGAACAGAAACTGAAGGGTTTGAGGTGGACTGGACACTGTGAGCCTTAACGTGGAACAGGAACTGAATGGAGAGCTCGACAAGGAACTGGGAGCTATTTGCCTTTGAACTCAGGTGGCAGTAGATTAGATTCAAGTGGGAACTGGGACCACAGAAGAGGAAGCATAAAAGCTGAGAGCCTACCTCAAGTTGGAGATGAGAAGACCTCTCCTTGAGTATTTAATGCTGACTGATTAAACTGTAACTTACTTGTGACCTAGGGGTGGATGGTCTTTGCACTTTCCACGACCTCTTTTTTTTCTCACTGAATTTATTTATTTTTTTCTTTATGTCACTCATTTCTGTGAGATTTTGAGTTACAGTTTTTCTCCCCATCTTTCCCCTACCCCCCACCCCAAAACAGCAAACACACTATAAATCCCTTCCCCTAATCTGCTCCCTTCTGTGTCCTCCCCCACAGCCCCTCTAACTTTCTGGTAGGGCAGGATGGATCTCCCTACCCCAGTGCCTATATATCTTAATTCCCAATTGAATGCAGTTAATACTAATAATAATCT
>CM053594.1:167569586-167586765 GCA_028646575.1 Pseudocheirus occidentalis | reverse complement strand
ATAAAGAACATCTCCACAGTGGGCATACTGTGAGAGACTGATTATATGTCCCTCCTTCCTATCTTGCACCCACCCTTGTTCTATTCTCTATCCTATTCCTGTTCCTTTATAGAAGTGTGTATTTCCAGCAACCCTACACCTACCCTGCCCTGCCCCGCATCATCCCACCTTCCATCCCCATCCCCCTGTTCTCCTGTGTGGCAAGATACCCAGTTTAGAGTTTATGTCATTCCTTCCCTACACCAAATTCTATGAGAGTAAGGTGGACTCTTTCCCTTTTGCCTTCCTGTCCTTCCCCTGCATTGTAACAATTATCCCTCGCCTCTTCCATATGAGATGATTAATCCCATTCTGTCTCCCCTCTCTCCTCTCATTCTAATTCTCTCCCACCTCAGAATTTCACCTTTTAAAATATCATCCCTGCCTATTAAGTTGATCCTGTGCCATCTATGTACACACATACACATACTTCATATGCATATATATATATCAATATACCTTCATATATAGACATATGTGTGTGCATATGTACATATACATTTGTATTCCCTTCACCTATCCTCATACTGAGAAAAGTTTCATAAGTTACTATTATCGTTTTTCCATGTAAATAGCTCAGCTTTGATAAGTTCCTTATGATTTCTTTTCCATGTTTGCCTTCTCGTGCTTCTTGTATTTGAATGTCAAATTTCCTTTTCAGTTCAGGTTTTTTCAGCAAGAATGTTTGAAAGACCTCCACCTTACTGAATGACCATATTCCCCTGGAACATTATACTCAATTTTGCTGGGTAGGTGATTCTTGGATTTAATCCTAGCCCCCTTGATCTCCAGAATATCATATTCCAGGCCCTTTGATCCTTCAATGTAGAAGCTGTCAGATCCTGGGTTATCCTAATTGTGTTTCTGCATTATTCAAATTGCTTCCTCTTGGCAGCCTGTAATATTTTCTCCTTGATCTGGGGTTTCCAGAACCTGGATACAATATTCCTATGAGTTTTCTTGTGGGGATCTTTTTCAAGAAGTGATTGGTGAATTCTTTAAAGTTCAATTTTGGCCTCTGGTTCTAAAATATCAGGGCAATTTTCCTTGAGAATTTCTTGAAGGATGCTATCTAAGTTCTTTTTTTGATCATGGCTTTCATGTAATCCAAAAATTTTTAAATTCTTTCTCCTGGATCTATTTTCCAGGTCAGTGGTTTTTTCAAGGAGATATTTCACACTGCCTCCTATTTTTTCATTTGTTTTGATCTATTGAATACTATCTTTGCTTCTCATAGAGTCATTTGCTTCCATTTGCTCCACTCTAATTCTGAAAGAATTATTCTCTTCAGAATACTTTTGAGATTCTTTTTTCCATCTGGCAAATTTGAATTTTTAAGGCATTCTTCTCCTCATTGGCTTTTTGGATCTCTTTTGCCATTTGAGTTAATCTGTTCTTTTAAGGTGTTATTTTCTTCAGTCAGGTTGTTGACTCTCTTTTCCTGTTTGTCTTGCATCATTATCATTTCTCTTCCCAATTTCTCCTCTACTTCTCTTATTTGGTTTTCAAAATCCTTCTTGGGTTGATCTATGGCTTACAGACAGTCTTCATGTTTCTTGGAAGCTTTTGGTGTGGAAGTTCTGACTGTGTTGTATTCTTCCTGCTCCATGCTTTGATCTTTTTTGTCCCCAACAAAGGATTGTAGAGTTTGGTTGCTGTTTTTACTTTGTTTCCTTTTCCTGGTTATGTGACCAGTTAATTATTTGTCTTTTTAGCTCTGTGGAACTCTGCCTCCAGGGGGTAAAGCTCTGTTCCAAATCGCTGGGTTTTTGCAGCTGCCAGAGCTATTAGGAGGCTGGTGAAGCCCCCATCAGCTTTGGTTCACTGAAAATGCACCCCAAGACCACCACCCAAGACCACAATTCGAATCCAGGCCACTCAAAGCAAGGGCACTTGGCCTCTGAACGATCGCTTGGTCCCCCTGCAGTCTTCAGGCCAAGAGCTCTGAAGCAGCCAGGTTGAAGCTGCTGCAGGGCCATCACCACTTCTGCTGCTTCCTTGCCCTGGAGGCAGTTTGGCCAGACTGCTTTTCTCCCCAAAATTTAGCTTGAGTTCCACTGACCTTTCACTTAGTCCTTATTTCTTCTGGTTTGATAAATCTGGAAACTGCCACAGCTGCCACTGATCCACTCTCCTGAGGGCTTCAGCTGCACCTTGTCCTTCTCATCCTGCTTTCCCTGGGACCATGCAGTAGTTTCAGACTGGGCTGGTTTCAGCTCCCATCTTGCTGTGATGAGCCCCACCTGCCTAACTGCCTTCAGAAGGAGTTGTATTTTTGTGAGTTTTGGAGACCTAAAATTTGTTTAGAATCATATTTTGTTGGTATTTAGGTGGTGATGTGAAAGCTGCAGCGTTTTCCTGCTTCTATGCCACCATCTTGGCTCTGCCCCCTTTCCACCATCTCTTAAGAGAGTACCTCATAGTGACAGTTGAAATTGTAACTTAGAGAGACAGAGTCAAGATGGCAGTGTAGAAGCAGGGAAATCTACACAGCTCCCCCCATAACCACCTCAAATACCTATAAAATATGACTCTAAACAAATTTTAGAGCTCCATAACTCACAAAGCAACAGAGAACACAGCTCCTGCTGAAGGCAGCCAGGCAGACAAATGGGAAGGGTTCATTGCAACATGCTGAGAGCTGGAACCAGCCTGACCTGAAACCATGACTGTAGCCCCAGGACAGCCAAGACAAGTTACAGCTGGAGCATTTGGGAGAGTGGATCACCAGCAGGTGTGGCAGTTTCCAGACTTATCAACCCATTAGAGCCAAGGACAAAGTGAAGTGTCAGTGGAAATAGACTAAATTTGGGGGAAAGGAGCAGTCTGGCCATCTTCCCCCAGGGTGAGAAAGCAGCAGAAGCAGCAGTCCTGCAGCTGGCTCCACACAGCTCCTTCAGAGCTTATGGCCTACAGATTGCAGGGGGGTCAAGCGATCATTCAGAGGCTAAGTGCTCTTGCCTTAACCTACTTGTATCAGGATAGCAGTTATGGGTGGTGGTCCTGAGGTGTGTGACCAGTGAGCCAGAGCCTGCGGGGGCTGCAGAGATGGTGGCCTCCTAATAGCTCCAGCAGCTGCAAAAACCCCAGCAATTTGGGACAAAGCTCTCCCCTCTGTAAGCAGAGTTCTACTGTGGCTCAAAAGTCAAGTTAATTGACTGGTAACATGAGCAGGCAAAGGAAGCAAACCAAGCTCAGCAATCCAACTTAGATTCCTTTTTTGGAGACAAAAAGGATAAAAGCATGGAATGGGAGGAAGACAACACAGTCAGAACTCCCATACCAAGAGCTTCCAAGAAAAAATGTAAGCTGGTTACAGGCCATAGAGAAACTTAAGAAGGATTTTGAAAACCAAATAAGAGAAGCATAGGAAAAATTGGGAATAGAAATGAGAATGATGCAAGACAATCAGGAAAAGAGAGTCAACAACCTGACTGAAGAAAATAATACCTTAAAAACAGATTAACTCAAATGGCAAAAGAGGCCCAAAAAACCAATGAGGAGAAGAATGCCTTACAAAGTTGAATTTGCCAGATGGAAAAAAGAATCTCAAAAGGTCACTGGTGAGAACAATTCATTCAGAATTATTTTGGAGCATATGGAAGCAAATGACTTTATGAGAAATCAAAATGCTATTAAACAGATACAAATGAAAAAAATAGAAATCAATGGGAAATATCTCCTTGAAAAAACTACTGACCTGTAAAATAGAAACAGGAGAGACAATTTAAAAATTATTGGACTACCTGAAAGCCATGATCAAAAAAAAAAGCTTAGAAGGGATCCTTCAAGAAATTCTCAAGGAAAATCGCCCTGATATTTTAGAACTAGAGAGCAAAACAGAACTTGAAAGAATTTACCAATCACCTCTTGAAAAAGCTCCCAAAAAGAAAAGTCCCAGGAATGTTATAGCCAGGTTCCAGAGTTCTCACATCAAGGAGCAAATACTACAAGCTTCCAAGAAGAAACAAGATGAATACTGTGGAAACACAATCAGGATAACCCAGGATCTAGCAGCTTCTACATTAAAAGATCAAAGGGCCTGGAATATGATATTCCAGAAATCAAGGGATCTAGGATTAAAACCAAGAATAACCTATTCAGCAAAACTGAGTATAATGTTTCAGGGGAAAATATAGCCATATATTTAAAATATTATTATTTTTTATGCAACCGGGAAATAAGATATACAGGCACAGGGGTAGGGAGATCTATCTTGCTCTACCAGAAAGTCAGAGGGGTGATCGGGTAGGATGTAGGACAGAGCATATTGGGGGAGGGGGTATACAGTGGGATCACTGTTTTCAGGTGGTGGGTAGGGGAAGGATGGGGAGAAATTTTGTAACTCAAAACCTTGTGGAAATGAATGATGCAAGCTAAAAATAAACAAAAGTTAATTTAAAAGAAATAAATTTTAACTTAATTGTGACTTAGTGGCAGATGGCCTTTATACTTTCCACTACCCCTTAAAGAAAGTACTAAGTAGTGACTGATGATAGTGTATTGAAACTTGGTTGCAGTGGTGGGTGGACTATACTGTGTAAACAGAACCTTGAAAAGCTCTTCACAGCAGCAGTCCTTGGGAATGCTGCTTCTGCTTGGTTTTACAACATCCTAGAGCCAGAGAGCAAAATAGAAATTGAAAGAATTTACTAATCACCTCCTGAAAGAGATTTGAAAATGACAACACCCAGGTTTCTGATTGCCAAATTTCGGAGTTCCAAGTTCAAAGAGAAAAATATTTATAGATGTCAAAAAGATACAATTCAAATATCATGGAACTACAGTAATGGTTACACAAGATTTAGCAGCTTCCACATTAAAGAACTGGAGAGCCGAGAATATGATACTCCAAAATACAGGGAGCTAAGATTATAACGAAAAGTAATCCATTCAGTAAAACTGAATGTAGTCCTTCAGAAGAATATACATACACACACACACACACACACACACACACACACATACATACATACATAATTAAATGGAGGAATCCCAAATACTCCTGATTAAAAGACCAGAGATAAATAAAAAATTTGATCATCAAATCCAAGACTCAAGGAAAGCATACTAAAGCATGAAAGTTAAATCATAAGGGAATCAATAAGGTTTAAGTGTTCACATTACTATATGGTGAGATGCTAAGTGTAACTCCTCAAGAACTGCATCATTATTAGAGCAATTAGAAGTATATATAGACAAGAGATATGGATGTGAAATGACATTGATTTTTTGTTTTAAATTTTAATTTTAAATTTAAAAAATTAAAGTGAGAAAAATGTGATACTCTGGTACAAGGGGGAAGGAAGAATAAGAATGAGGAAGATTATCTCATGTAGAAGAGAAGGAAAAGCAAGGACCTTTGAAATGGAAGAGAAGATGGTGGGGTGGGAAATGTTTGAACTTACTCTCATTTGAATTAACTGAAAAAGGGAATAATATACATACTCGGTTGTGTATAGCATTCTATCTTATCCTACATGGAAATGGGAGAGGAAGGTAATAAGAAATGGAGATGGGGGAGGGGGAAGACTGATAGAAGGGAAGGTGGATTAAGCTAAATAGTGGTAAGAAGCAAAACAGACTTTTAAGGAAGGACAGAGTAATAAATAGAGCAAAAGAAGGATAAACAGAGAAAAAACAAGATGGAGAGAAGTACATAATTAATAATAATTATTGTAAATGTGAATGTATGAGCTTGCCTGCAAAACAGAAACAGACAGAAGAATGGATTAAAAAACAGAATCCAGTGATATGTTGTTTACAAGAAACACATTTGAAACAGAAACACATGAAGTAAAAATAAATGACTAGAGTGGAATCTTTTTTTTAAAGTATAGAAATCATGTTCTCAAACAAAACAAAAGCAAAAAAAATGCCATAGATCATGAAATAGTAGTAATATAAGAAACATTCACCAAATGGCATAATATCCAAATTTCTAAAGGAAAAGTTACAGCACTACTTGAAAAAATATATGGCAAAACAATATTAGTGGGGAAACTCAACTTTCATCACTCAGAACTAGATAACTCCTACCATAAAATAAACAACAAAAAAGTTAAGAAGAGGTATAAAATACTAGAGAATTTAGATGTGATAGACCTCTAGAGAAAATTGAATGGGAATAGAAAGGAATTTAGCCTTTTTCTCAGTTGTACATAGTGCCTTCATAAAAATAAAATAACAATCTCAAAACCAAATGGAAGGAAGAACAAAGAAGAACTACTTAATACTTCTCCATTATATATGGAGTATATATTAAATTTTACATTATAATACCAACACTGCACTAATTGCCCCTATCCCATTGTTTCATTCTGCTCTCTTTTGTATATTTTTAATATTTGATGGATGCTCTTTTTTCATACCATCAATATTCCCCACATTGATGGCTCAAAATAACAGTTTTTACTTGTTACAAATTTGTATAGTTAAGGAAAACAAATTCACTCATTTGTCTTTTGTAAAATATATAACTTATTCTTCTTCTACAGTCTATCACCACTGCCAAGAAGTAAGAAGTATGCTTTGTGATCAGTCTTCTGGAGTTTTACATGCCTTGTGTTGTTCTGAGCTCTTAAGTCTTTCTAAGTTGTCTTCCTCTAAAATATTATAGCTATAAAAATAGGCATAGATTGATTAAATCGTCACCTAACCTTTTTTAGTAAGTAACAATATATTTTATCCTGATACCTTTTATCAATTGTGAACAATCAATGAATCAGAGATGAGAATAAGGCTTATATGTCAATGATAAGTGAAATGATGCTACATAGGAAGTCTATTCAGAATGGATGAGAAACTTGGCTGCTGCTCTCTGTAGGGGTCGTATCAAATTATCAAGTTAATTTTGTAAACTTTAGAGAATAATACTATTTATACATTTTTATCAGTGTTCTGGAGTTGTCTTTGCATAAAAGCAGCTGACAAAAGAGCCTGCTTTGGAAGACAGAGATAATTAAACATGATGAGGAAAGAAAGTTTGTTCAATCTTTCCACAATTTATGGGTAACTATTTCATTGGTAGCATTTTCCTAAAACAAAAGGTGATGCTATAAATATTTTTGTACATGTGGATCCTTTCTCTATCTTTGATCACTTTTTTTCTCTTTCTTTTTTTTTAAAAAAAATTTATTGATTTGTTTGTTTCCACAATCCCTTGAATTTCAAATTTTCTCCCTTCTCTCTCCTCCCTCCCATGGCAGCATGCAATCAAGTATAGGATCTGCAAATACTTTCACATTAGACATTAGTCTGGTTGTATAGAAGGGTTGTAACTGATGGAATTAACAATTGGAAAGAGGAAACAAAACCAAACGTGGAAAAGAGAGAGAGCATGTAGTTTGCTTCAGTCTGCATTTAAACTCTGTTCTTTCTAGATCTTTCTCTGAATGTAGACATCTCCTTCCATCCTGAATTTTTTAGAGTTGTCTTATAACCTTGCATTGCTGAGAAGAGTCCATTTTATCAAAGGTGGTCATTACACATACATTGTGTCTGTCATTGTGTACAGATTTCTCCTGGTTCTCCTCTTCTTCCTTAGCATCGGTTTGTATAAGCCTCTCCAGGTAAATATGACATCCATCTGCTCCTCATTTCTTATGGAACAATAGTATTCCATTCCTATACCAGAACTTGTTTAGCCATTCCCCTTAATTTCCAGTGTTTTGCCAACACAAAGAGAGCTGCAATAAATATTTTTGTACATATGGGTCTTTTGTTGATCACTTAGATATAGAAGTCTAATGGAATCAAAAATATGCACAATTTAGTGATTGGGCTGGGGGTGGGAAAATTTCAGTTCCAAATTGTTTTCCAGAATGATTTAACAAATTCATGAACTACCCAATAGTGCATTAGTATGCCTTTCCTCCCCCAATATCTCCAACAATTGTCATTTTAGCTTAAAGAAGTAAAGATGTATTTACTTTTCACTATGTGACAGAGATTAGGATGAGCAACGAGAATCCAAATATAAGCATAAATAAAGTATCTCCCCTCAAGAAGCTTATATTCTAATGGGAATATTTTTATGAGACATAAAAAGTAATCGAGGGAACAAAAAGAACATGACCCAAAGAGGGGCATGTAATGAAAGCTCAGAGTGTTACAAATGAAAATATAGCTAGTCTGGATAAGTTTCTTAAAATTGAGGTGCTAATGGGGTGGTTAGGTGGTTCAGTGAATAGGGCACTGGTCCTGTAGACAGGAGGAAATGAGTTCAAATCTGGCCTCAGACACTTATCACTTACTAGTCTGTGACTTTCCCCAGGTCACTTAACCCCAATTTATCTGCCCTCCCCACTCCAAAAGCAAAAGAATAAAGTTTTTTTAATTGAGGTGCTAATAGGAATATACCAGGCAGAAGAAAGGACAAGATGCTTCTAATGAGGGAATTCTAGGAATATAGTAACCTTTCTCCTAGATGAGAAGGTCACAAGATTTCTCCCAGATTGTTTCATAATGTTCACTGATTTTTGAAAATGGCCAGTCCAGTCCTTTGTCCCAGTAATTGGTGCCTTTGGATTTATCAAACACAATGTTACTATGTTTAATTTCTACTAGGTCTTATGTGCCTAATCTATTCTATTGATGGGCTACTCACTTTTCTAACCAATATAATTTTTTTTAATAAATACTGTTTCATAACAGTTTCAGATTTGGTACTGCTAAATCTAAATGTATTTCCTTCCCACTTTTCTCCCCATATTCTGCATAGTTTCTTTACTTTTTGCTCTTCAAAATGTATTAATCTTGATTTCTAAAGCATTCATCATATAATTTGATTGTCCTGACACTAAATCTATGGAGTAATTTATGTATAATTGTCATTTCATTCCATTAGCAATACCCAACCATAAATAAGTCATATCTTTCTAATTATTTATGTCTTTATTTATTTTATAAAAAGTGGTTTTGTAGTTTATATTCATTTAAATTATGTCCTGATTAATAGATTATCAGATATATATGTGTGTGTATGTATATATATATATGATTATTTTGAGTAGAATTTCTTTTTATACTTCTTTCTTCCATAATTTCTTGGTAACATAAAGGAAAATTGATGACTTTATTGTTTTATTTCATAACCTGCTAATTCACTGCATTATTTTCATTACATTTGGTTGAAATTTAAGGTTTCTCTAATCAAACTATCATATAATCAAAAACAATAAAGGTATATCAAATAATCATAGTGACAATTAACATTCTTGCTTTAACCCCCAATCTTACTGGATAGGCCTCTAGCATTTATACATTGCAGATAATTCACCATAAATATTGATTAAAATCTATATTTAGTAAGCACCATCTTTTCTGTAAGAAAGAAATCTCCTTGGTAAAAATATCACCTTAGACTTTTTCATCTTGCACATATGTGCACATGGATAGAAGAAAGCATTGTGTGTACATGTATATATGATATATATGTATAGACAAATGTATATGTATATGTATACATAAACACACACAAATATATTTAGTAGAATGTTTTCTTCTATTCACAAGATAACCATAATCAAATATTTGGGCATCTGACATGTGAAAGACAGTAATTATTTGCCCTGCTTTGACCCAGAGTGGCCAAGAGGACTAAGGATCAAGGTAAAATAGATTAATCTACCTCAGAAAGTATTCTATTCTCCCTCACTAGAATTTTATGAGCAGGGAATGGGTGACCACTTGTCAGCATTGTTACAGAGGTGATTCTTGGTTACGAGAGAATCGGTCTATATGGTCTCTGAAGTCATTCCAAATCTGCAAATCTATGATTACATTTTTTTGAACAAGAAAACATGCATAAATTTTCATTTAATTTCATTTGATCAAGCAATGAATCAACAAGAAGTATTTATTAAACACATATTTTTGCCAACCTCATTTCCAGGCACTGATGCAAAAGAAATAGCACCTACCCCTAAGAAGCTTGCATTCTATTCATCATCATAGTTAAAGGAAATGGAATAACATTCTATCTGTGACATATACCGTTTTTAAAATGATAGCTCTTAAATTACAGAGACTACATAATGTTCCTTTTGTCCCATAACAATGTTGTGAAGGAATAGGATGTAATTGTAAGATCTACTAGTATAGCTATAAAATCACTAACAGTTCTAAGAAGCATTTAGCTGCTTTTTACCTTTACAATTTTGTCAAAAAAATGAAGTTGTGTGCTTATTGCTGTTTTCAGAATTTTTGTTGTTGTTCCGTCATTCCTGACTCTTCATGACCCTGTGGACCAAAGCAAACCAATACTTCTCATAGGATTTTCTTGGCAAAAACAGTGGAGTAGTTTGCCATTTCCTTCCCCAGTGAATCAAAACAAACTGTAAGTGACCAGTGCAGGGTAACACAGCTAATATCTGAAGCAGGATATGAATTCAGGGGTACTCTAGGTCCAATGCTCTATCCCTGGCTCCCTCTTTGTCTTCAAAATGCTAATATATAATTGCAGTTCACTTAATGCCTAAGCAAATTCCAAGAAGTCAATTACTCTCTTCTAGGCCACTAATGTACCATATAGGGCACTAAAAGATTAATATAGCCTCCCAAATGTATTGTACATTTAGAGTGACAGACACTGGAAAAAATCTCGGTCATTTTAGATTTTATGGTAAAGCACAGAAATAAAAATAAAGGTGTCTCAGTAACAGATGAATACGACATTTAGTCACTTGAATTAAATTAAGAATGCCTTAGAAATGTTTATAAACCACTCTTTGAAGGATGATGTTTTGCCCAAGGATGAAGTGTGGGATACTTAGCTTTCTTTCAATCAGTTCATAATCCCAGCAGTGCTAACCTTCATCCTATCTGAAGTAAATTAATTATCAAGCTGAATTGTGAGAAGCTATCAAGTGAAGCCTTATAAACCAAGGTCCTGTCTGCTAGGTGAGGATATTAAATATCCCCTGGCATTCCCTTTTAAGAGATGCATCCTATCCAGGTGTGACCTTCATCCAACCTTCCCTTTTTCCATCTGTGGTTTGGAGCACTATACAGCAGCTGATCATTAGGATGGTAGGAGATTGCTGCCATTTGCCCATTATTTAATCATCTGAAGCATTAATAAAGCTCTCAGATATCTCTGTTACAGAGACAGATAGTTGCATTTGACTGACTGTTCATGCAGTATTTTTTTAGTGTTAGAATGAAAAGTACTTTTTACCATTGTCATTATTATTTCATTTTGTCATTGGAATTTCTATCTTTCTCATGGTTTAACAATAAATGTGTGCATTCCAACCATCTGGTTTCAGAACCAACTAATGTGTATTATGCTCAGTGTCTATATCTTGTGCTGAGAATGTTTAAATCTTGTGGAATTATTTTTAGGAGGTATAACTGGAAGACATACCAGGCATATTATCAAAGGAATGACACAAAAACCCTGAGGGAAGATTAAATCCCTGACAAAGCAGAAAATGCCTACCTCCTTTTTTTTTTTAGAAAAGTATAGAAGAAAAAGGCTAATATTTTAAGTAATTTTGCAGTGGGTCCACCTCTGAACTCAAACTTTGCATATTTCCCCCCTCAAAGTTAAAAAAAAATCATTTAAAAAATGTGCAGTTAAAGGCTAATAGCTACCATTATTTCTTATTTTAGAATGTCATAAAAATTGTAAGCCTCAAATTTCTGCCTCTGACCCATAATGCAGACTACATTTCTAACAAGCTACATGTTGTTTAATGGCTGGGAAGTCAATAAAGTAGTCACAAGAGTTCATCAATCCATCTGTCGCATTGTATTAAATTCTTTCATCTCATTTAGTGGACATTGTGCTGAGTATAATTACAAATTAAATCCATAAAAGAAGGAAAGAACAACCTTGCAAAAAGGAAAGACTAAGTGCACTCTGCAGTAACTTTGCCCATTCATGGGCTTGCTGCTCTCATTAATGCTTTCTTTTGTGACACTTTTTATTTGAAGTTAGGAGAACCAGCAGGTCTCAAATACTTGATTAGTAACAAAGGAGGAAGTTTTCTCTTCTATATCTCTTAATTATTTGAAATATTTCCTGAAATGGATATACTACAGTGCTTCTCACTATCCCCTTTTTTATTAAGTGTTATGGCCACCTTTTAATGGAAGATGTCTACATTTCAGGTTTTCACTCATAAGTTCAGTATGGATTGTTTTATCTCATCTGTGATATATTCACAAAGTAATTATGTTTGCCTTGTGGTCTTCCACCATTACAATTTTTAAAAACAGTATTCTAAAAGAAATATCAAAATGATTTATGGGTTTCCTTTGACAACTTAGGAAAACATTTATAAATATCATGTGAACTCTATCATTGTTGTATTTTGATCTTTAGAATTTATTTCAAATATCCTATTTCTCCATGAGTCCTTCCATGGCCTTGTCCATGAGCAGGAAACTACTGGCTGGAATTGGTCTGTGTAATGGTAATTACCCCTTTTTTGTATTGGCAAGTAAGCAGGTACTTATCACCTTGTTTCAAGTCAAGCAAAGGTAGCAGGTACTTAGCAGTTAGTAATTGATCAAGCCACTGTTGGGAAAACAGAAGGTGTGAACTCCTGTCTTCTGTTGCTGACATAACAGAAAGGGGTTGGCTTAAACAGGAAGCTAATTCTGGGTGTGTATAAGAAAGGTCCCAGAGAGGCACAGTCATAATTTCTTGAGACCAGAATCTGGCAGAGGCTGAAGTTGCTGCTGCCTGGAAGGCTAAAGTTGCTGCTGCCAGGAAGGCTGAAAAGGAACCCCATCTAGGCTGAAGAAAATTATTTTTATTTTGAAAACCTGGGGGAGTGATTTTATTTTCCCAGAGCTGGCTGAGATTTCTTCTGGGTCCTAGAGCCAGCCAAACTGGCAATGGACTATGGAGACATGACTCTGTTGCTTGCATTCTGTCTGTCTGTTTTGATGTTGTTTTACCAGATTCATCTGCTGGTGAAGGACAGCGCTGTTGTTGCAGAGGTCTTAGAATCTTGCTGTTGGCTCAGAAGCCCTAAAGAAGGATTTTCTTTTGATGTTTACAAAAGTCCTGGAAGAGGGTCTTGCTGATAGCTTCAGGGATCTTGAGAGTGTTCTGCAGTCAGAAAGTGAATTGATGAGGACACTGGCAATGTATGTCATAGCTTTGTTAAGCTTTGTCCCCCCAGGAACAGAGATTGCTGAGAATTTGCCTCAGGTCAAGATGAAGAAAAGACCTTTCTTTGGGTATTGAATGCTGTGATGAAATTGTGGTTTACTACTGACCTAGGGGTGGAGAGTTTGTGTATTTTCTAATGATTGTATTTAGTGATTAATGATACTTAGTAACTGATTGCTAAATAAATGACTGATTGAGTTAACCTAGTTTCCCCATGAGTGGAAGACTGACTGTTGTACTCTGAGATGACTGAAAGACTGAGTAAGGAGGCAAACTGCCTTAGGGATACCAGATGATTGTTCTTTGTTGAAACCTATTGTGATCACTTTGGTAAAAACTATGTGGCCATTTTAATAATAAGCTGTTGTGAATATTATATCGTGAATATTTTAAATCACGTATCTTGATTTTCTGTGAATGTTTTCCTTAGATTTGTTAGGGAATAAATGAAGTATTCACTGTACTGTGTAATCAGAACCTTAAAAGCTGTTCACAGCAGCCATTCCTCTGGAAAGCTGTTTGTGCATGGCATCACAGCCTGTACAATTTAAATAATGTGTTATTAAGGAGTCAGGGATTATCAGGTAAGAAAAAGAATAACAAGTCATGTATATATGACACATTTTAACTACTGCATTTTAGGAGGACTGAACACATTACTCATTAGAAGCATTAACAAAACACCTACTCGTACAGGTTAAGAAAAGATGAAATTATACATGTAAAAGACCCAAGAGAGAATAGCATCATGAAAGCCTAGTGAAAAGAGTTGCTTGACAGTGCCAAAAACTGCAGAGGGGTCAAGAAGAATTAAAAGATGAGGAGGAGAATATTTTAGGCCTCATAGACAGTCAATGAAAATGCCCAGAATTAGAAGGTGGAGTGTCTTTTAGGAGGAACAGAAAAGAGGCCAATGACAATTTATCACAGAGTGTCAGATTGGTTGTAAGGAGAAACAAGAATAGAAAGGCAGAGAGAAAATTTATGAAAGGTTTTGTATAACAAATAGATTTTATATTTGATTCTGGAAATGATAAGAAGCCACTGGAGTTTATTGAGTAGAGGAATGACATGTTCAGACCTGTGCTTTTGGCAGAACACTTTGACAGTGAAGTGGAGGATGGAATAGAGTGAGAAATGAGAGAACTTGTGGCAAATTGACTGACCGGAAGACTATTGTATTATTCAAGTCATAAGGTGATGAGGGTCTCTAGCAGGATGGTAGTGGTGTCAGGGAAGAAAAGCGGACACACATGAGAGCTATTGAAAAGGTGAAACCCACAGATCTTGGCAACAGATTGGATATGGGTAGTGAGAGAGATTGAGGAGGTGTTATTTGACTCACAACAGTAATAGAAAAGTTAGGAAGAGGGAAGTATTGGTGGGGAGATATATGAGAAGAAGACAGAAACATTAAAGGGTAGTGAGAGCAGATATCAGGTGTACCTCACTGTATTCTGAAATGAATGAATGAGGGTTGAAAATATAAACACACAAACTATTTTGTGAATAAATATAATCAAACTCAAGTGGGATTTGTCATCTAGATGTATAGAGGATAACATTGGGAAGGCAATAGCCATAAATAAAATAAGTTTACTTATCCTCATTGGGGGAGGGGATTGATAGTCAAATGTGGAATGATGAAAAATTTTTAAAAAAAGTAGAATCTAAGAGTGTGCCATAGAGTGTCTCTTAGACAATCAGGGAATGGTTGAGCAAATTGGAGTTTATTAATGAAAATGGAATGCAATCATGCTATAAGACAAAAGAAATGATTTTAGAGATTACAGGGTACTATGAAATTAGGAGATTCAGAAACACTGAAGAAAAACAATATTTTGAAAGACTTTAGAATTCTAATCAAAGCAAATATCAGCCACATCTCCAGAGAACATATGTTGAAGTATGTTACCCCACCTTCTTTCAGTGATTAGATGGACATAAAGTACAGAAACATACATGGTGTGGATTGGTTTTGTTTAACTATGTTTATCACAAAGTTTCTTTCTCTTTTTTTTTCCTTCTTTCCTTTATGTCTTTCCTTCTTCCTTTTTTCCCCCTTTCTTTCATTTTTAATTGGCTGAAGGCACTGGTTCACAACCTTCCTAATTCTGTGATCCTTTAATAGTTCTATGTGGGCATCTCTGCATGTGGGTGGACACACCTGGAGACAGATAGAGGAAGTTCCTGAGACCATCAGAAATATGTGTTTTCCTATGGTCTTAAGCGACCCCCCGTGACCCACGTAAAAGGGTCATTCCACCCCAAAGGGGTTATGACCCACAGGTTGAGAATCCCTGGCTTAGGGAAAATGGGAAGATTAGTAATAGTGATACGAAAAAGACAGTCATATTTTTTTTTTAAATCTACATGAGAGAACAAAAATAATCACAGATACTGAGGGCAGTTTTGAAAGCAACACATAGAATGTATTATGTGTTTTTCTTTAAACCAAGCACTATAAAGTGGACATTCACTTTCATATGGAAGCCCCTTTCATGTTCTAAAAAGTTTCTTTTTATGTTTAAGTACATAATAAAAATATAAGAATATAAAAATCAGAGACTATTGTTCTTTGACTCACAACCATATAGTAACACCTTAAGAATATTAATATTTTAAGTGTGTATCATGGATTAGTTTAGGATTCTTGAAAGTGTTGCATAATTTCTCAGGTGCAATCTATCTGAACTCTTCCTGCTATTCAATTCTGGGTCTAGCTCATTGTCTTTCTTTAATGTCTGTCCAAGAACAAAGTAATGAAAAACTAACTGTGGATCCAATTACCTATAATAGTCTGGGCAACAGTTATTCTTCATACATTTTTCATTACTGTTGTTCTTGTTTTCTGTGTAGATTTTTAAGCCTCTTTTCAGTAGTTCTGAATTTAATTAAATGCTATAATATTATTGTGCCTGATGTTATTGCGACCATGCTATCTGCAAAAAGAAGATTCTTCAGGATCTCACCATATATATGGAATTCATCTTCCATTTGGGTTCTTTATAGAGCAGATTCTTCAACAATGATGAATATCCTTTGCTGGACACAGCCTCATATTTTATGCTTCCTCTTCGAGACTTTCATGTACCAGTAAACACACTGATGTGGGTGATTGTTTCAACAGGTCTGAATGCAACCCATTCAAATCTCTTCAGTTTGTATGGGTTTTTTGTCCATTTGTCCCCCTAAGTGATCCACAAAGCATCTATGTAACTTCTTTCTTTATATCTCTTGATACTCTGTGACTAATAATGGCAGACAGGTGCTATCCTTTAGTTATTCTTCAGCTGGACTTGGAGTCAGGAAGACATGAAATCTAATATAGCCTCAGACCCTTATTAGCTGTATGACCCGGGGGGGGGGGTCACTTAACCACTAACTGCCTCAGTATCCTCAATTTTAAGATGGGGATAGTAATAGCAACAACCTCATAAGGCTATTATGAGGGTCAAATTAGACAATATTTGTACAATAATAAGTCATACATCATAGTTTCTGATACCTATTAGGCACTTAATGCATGCTTGGTCTCTTCCCTTCTCTCTTATCCCTTAATTTCTATGGTCCCTTCTGTTTTTCAGCTTTACATTTCTCTGAAGTCTTTTACACCATGTTGGTATAATACTCTATTGATAATGTACTTAAGCATATCATGACACCCTGAGGAACCTACCAATTTAATTATATACTTAGAGACTAGGGGTATGCCATATTGTGTCTTAATTACAACCATTGAACAAGGTATTTCAATTGTTAGAGAATCTTGTATGATTTTGACATGTGACAGGTCTTCCTGTCTGATAGCCAGCTTAATCTTCATGGAAGGACGGAAGTTGTCATTTCTACCCCTCACAAAATGACTACCACCAGTGCTAGACTTACATACAATTTAACTTATTGATTTTTTTCCTGAGTTTTCTCATGGTAAGATGTGCTTTAGGACTTAAAGATAGTTGCTTTGAGAAAAACTGGTCCTCTCAGGTTTGAGAAGACCACTGTATATAT
>CM053594.1:167542123-167569086 GCA_028646575.1 Pseudocheirus occidentalis | reverse complement strand
TTAGTTAGAATTTTTACTATTTCAGGTGAGAGTCATTTAAAATATGGTACTGTTTATTCTCATTTTGTTCAGTGACATCACTTATTTGCTGTGCCTGCTTTACTTTGGTGATGATGATAGAAAAGTCATTTTAAAAATACTGTTATGGATTAGACAGAAAAAGGGCTCCATTCCTCACATTTTGACAATTTCATAAATGTGATCAAGTGTAGAGGCTAGATTCAAAAACCACCAAGCAGCAATGAGTCTATGGAGCTTATCCTTCTAAATAAATCTTAATGTTTAATATAGCTCCTTGACTATGTAAGTGTATTGCCAACCAGGAATTCAACCATGAAGACTTACAATGTCAAATTATCCAAATCATCCATCTTATCAGTGTTCTTACTAGAAACTAAGCATTTTAATCATTGAAACTGAACAGTCCTATCAGTATACCTGCAAGATTGAAAAGGAAATGTATCACCTAGTAACATTAGTGATAATAGAATGATAGTCAAGGGGAAATGGGCTCACACACTAATGGACAGGTAGCTAAAACAATATAGGAGGGTTACTAAGAAAAATAAGCATTTATTGATAACACAAATGTTCTCTGTAATTCAGGAAGAATACCTTTTTTTTCTCTTTGTGCTGGTTCTTAAACACCTCTCCAATAAAATATCAGTCACAAATCACACATATTGGCTTCCTGATAGAGCTTTTGTTTACCAAACAAGATACAGAACAAAGTGGTCTTTCCCCTCCAGACATAAACTGGTTTAAATGGAGATTGAACTTATTACACAAAAATTAATACTTGCATGTTTAGGAGATGATAAAGGAAATGCATAATTAATTTTAAGTGGGATTGACAGTTTTCTCCACCACAATCACAACAGAGGGTGAGGGAAAAACAAGTGCCTTGCTTAACAGTAAAGATAATAAAGAGTTGTTGGCTCAGTCTTTACAATAATGTTCAACTAACCAGTTACCGTTATTTTCTTTCAGAAAATAACCTGTACTTTTAACATGCCTGATGCTTAATTATTGTAGAGTTCTCATTTTTTATCCTTCAAATAATTTCATTTGAAGGTATGCATGTCCAAATAAATCTTAACAATAGTTCTGAAGCAACTATAACTTCCTTTTACACTTCTGCTCTTTTGTTTATATACCACAACACAGGAAATCACTGTCTAATATCCTCACTTTTTAGTGCAAGAACTAAACCAAAATTGATTTACCAAAAGTACCGAGTAACACTACTTTTTGCATGATTACTCTTGTAGGGACTAAATGATGTGAATAATTGTGTAGTAATAAAAATAAACAATAAAACAAACTATACCTTATGTGAAAAATGTTTAAACATTTATTTATCCAGCACACCAATATTTCAGTGTAGGTGTTTCCATTTTAATTAGATGTCTTGTTCACAGCCACCTAGAAAGCCCTTGTATCTACTTTTAGAACTAATGACCTAAAGCTGGCTATTGCCAGAGTCACTCAAGTATTTAAGTTCTAACCCTCTGAGCAGTGGAAGGATAAGGTTATACATGTAAAAATAATTGTTTGCTCTCTTGGGTTTAATTGAATTCACAAAGATAGTCAATTTTAGACAAAAATTATAGCATACTTGAGTGTTTAGGTGAACAACAGTCAGAGAACAAAATATTTAAATACATATGATGCTTTCATTTCCTCTTGGATTAAATTTATTTTTAGAGGCAACCTTTTCTCACACTCTTCCACTCCCTCCCAACAACCTGTTCAGTGATTTCATGTGGTTTGTTATTTGAGAACTGTCTAGGGAATTATGACTTATTCAACTAGACTGGATTACAATAAAATAAACTCTATGCCCAATAAACACTAAGAATTTCTTTTGGGGGGGGGAGGGATAGGGGATAGGGAGATGGGTTCAAGCCATAATGATACATACAGAAAACAAAAGGGAAGAATTTATTATTGTTATCCTCAGTCAAGGAATTAATCTGGCTTGAAATATCTAATGCATGATGCACACACAAAACCAATTCACCATTATGTATGTTTATTAGGGCTGATGATACACTAAAAATGCAATCAATGCAATGTATGCAATCAAATTTGACTATTCAATACAGTGAGGTCTCTATTATTTGAATTCACACTTATTTGAAGTTATAATTATATAAAATATAATCATTGCTTCCAGCGCAATGGAAATAAGCAGTGCAAATTCAAATACTTCAACCACTTCATGAGATTCATTATTTACACAAATTGGAACCCAGCAATAATTGAAAAATCAAGCCATCAAGGAATCAATTACTAATCTTTTTCCTAATGTTCCAGTAAGTATGCTTCATACCAATGCTCATGACAAGGTTTCTTCTCTGCCCCCAGAGGCCCTATGTTTCTCTAAGGTGGGAAAAGTGGTAAGGTAACATACTGGCAAGTCTCCATCTCCATCAGCACTACCTGGGATGCTAAAATTTCCCAGTGCAAAACTCTGTTCTAGACATTCAAGAGCAAGCTGGGAAAGTCTTCACACACTTCGGATACACACTTGGGATACCACTAATTTTCTGACAAGTTTCAGACCTTGGGACTCTGATAGGTTAGATGGTTTTGGTAAAGGTGTTTACAAATTGCAATTAAGTTCTGATTGGTGATCAAGATTATCTAAAGTTATGGTAAAATGAAACTTGATCAAAGCTACATAATTAGCAATTAGCATTAATTTGCCACGTTTGGGAAGCACATGCCATTAGTAGTTGTTTATCAGACTGGGGTACATATACACACACCTAATTGCTAAACTATATAATTCAAATCTTTATCTTAGTACTGAAAGACAGCTTACATAATAACAGCTTAGTCACAAAACTGAAATTTAAATCAAAATGGAGTTGTTCACCCTAAGTTTAACATAATCCCGCTACGGTGTAGAAGTTACCTTGAGCTACTAAGTAAAACTTGGCAACATCCAAGAATGTTTTAAGTGATAAGTCAACTTCTATGATATTTCAATTGACTTGTATGTGACAATGAAAAAAACCACCATAAAACAGTCATTCAGTGTGGAGTTTTCTTTATTAACTATAAACTATTAAGTATAAAGTAACTCCCATCTCCAGTTGTTCTCACAAAATATTTAAAAGTAATCACCAAGTCATTAATCAATACAGAAGGAGGACTAGACCCTGTGGTGTGAGGGCTTGCTAAGGCCTTTTCAGGGATGCTCATCCACCTTTGGTGTCCACCTACCACTCAACTCTCACCTATGGTTCCAAGAAGTTGTTGCATGCAACACAGCAGCCATACTCCAATAAAACTGTCTTGGCAGACATGTCAAAGCAGGTTGAGGGCAACTTAGAGGTCTGAAACCCATCAGACAATAAAGGGAATGTTCTGTCCCAAGCATGTGAAGGCTTTTCCTGACTGAATGGATGGATGAGAACGTTTTTTGCAATGATCATGAAGGTAGCTGAAGTAGGAGTGCTTGTGGAGTGCTTGACATCAAAGATACCAAGGTCATCCAATGCATCCTAGGCCATCGCTGGTCATCTTGCCTTTTGTCTTGCCACTATACTTCAAGGATTCTGGAAGAGAGAGTGAGGCTTATGACTGTGTAACTGCCTCACTTAAATGCAAATGTTTGCATACAAGGCAAGACATCACTCTGTAATATGACTGATTCTCTTTGAAAACAAAGGACCAACAACATTTCTTAAGGCATTTGGAAAAGGAGCATGGAGTAGCAGTTCTAATCAAAGTAGATATCCTTCCAAATTAAGAGAATGTAGTGGTTCTGAATTCTTTCCACTCAAGTTATTGTGTAGCTACTTTGTATCATAGGAATGTTTTCTCTTATCTTATAGGATCTCCAGAACTTGCTGCAGCCCATCTCCACTCAGGTTGTGATTACAGTTCCGTAGAAGACAAGACAATATAGGAAGGAAACAGGAAACCTTCCCAACATAGCTGGATTAGGCTGTTCACTAGCACAATTGACTATTCTCTGCAAAGCATCACTGTACATGAGCAAAATTATATCACCAAGAGCCACTAGGTCATTCCAACAAGATGCCATATTTTTATATGTTCAGAAAAAGTGAACATTTCATTACTCTTTTTATCTAATGACTGGAACTGTAGTGCACCAGTTCTTTAACTTGAAAGATAGTTTAATCGGTGACTTGGCAGCCCAAGACATCAGAGCAGAAATTCTCTTATTGAGTGAAAGAGTAAAAAAAGAAAGAAAGAAAAAGTTCCCAATTCCCCAAAAATATATACCAATTCCTTTTAACTATATAAATATGTATATTCGCCTCTTAATCCTTGCACGATAATAAAATAATATTCATAACATTTTGCATTCTGTGTTCATTTTAATATTATCTAATTAAACGAACAACCTAAAAGAGAGAAGAAAAGGCAAAGAAGTCAAACAGCTACCTTTTTTAAAACACAAGGGAAGTAAAGGAAAAAAATAAATATCTAGAAACAAATAAAACATTTTGGTTAACCATTAAATACTTTTCATGAAAGCTTTATTTTAATATGTATAAGAGCAAACAGATTATGTAATAAATAATTGAATTTAAGGTGAAAAAGGAAGCATACTACTACAAGTTTAGAGTTGGAATGGACTTTAGATGTCATATAACAGTTTTATAAGTTATTTCATACAGTGGTGTCAAACCCTATTTGCTAGAATGTACTCCTCTATGGGAATAAAGAGGATTTATATGCCATGTAGTCTAATCCCTTCATGTTTCTGAAGAGAAAATTGAGCCTCTAGGATGCCAAATGACTTGTCCAAGGTAACACTGGTTATTAAATTCTCAAGGATAAGCATGAAGTAATTTAATATTAATTTGATCATTTGAGATAAAATGGGATAATAAAATAGTGATATGTTATAGTAAATGATAATATAATATATAATCAATTCAAATAAAATTTAAAATTATATAATAAAAAAATTAATGAGATAATGTAGCTGAGTTTGATACATAATTTTACAAGATATTAAATTTAGAGCTAGAAGGAACATTAGAGATTATTTGGTCAAAGCCCTCCCTCATTTTACAGATGAAGAAACTGACACCCAAGAAGCTCATATAAATAGTAAAAGACAAGGGCTAGGATATGAACTATTTGTAACCTTCTGACTAGACATCTAGCATTCTTTATACCTGGAAAAAGCTTTACATTAAAAATCAATTTAACTGTATCCTTTAATTCAGATACTGCACAATCTAACAGAGAATTATCCTTTGCACCACCTTCAAGGCACAAATACAAAATATTTCAGTTTTACAGTGGACAGTAATTCTAAATATGCTGATTACATTTGTTTGTTCTTTGATATATAGTTTGATTAATATCGGGATAGTTTACTCATACATGTTTACTTGCTCCTAACTAGAGTTGTGTGTCCTGTAGCAACATCATTCCTACATCAGTAAACTTTGCATTTGATTTTACTTAAGAAATTATTCCACTTGCTTTTTTTCTCTTATTAATCTCTTTTTTGATTAAATATTTTTTTTGTTTTTGTTGTTCCTAGACAATCTTTGCTTTCTGGCTAACCATTGTGCAAAATAGCAAAACCAAGCAGTTTGTAATTCAATGAAATGATTTTGTTATATACCGGTCTGGAAATTTTGTCTTTACATGTGTGGAAAGTAAGACAGTTATGATATGGATAATATTTGGGGAAAACCCGCTGATTAAGGAAAGTTGTTAAGCTTTGTTCTTGATTACTCAATTATCTATATCAGATAATGATTTAAGTTAGTAAATTACTATTATCAGCTTGCCATCTTTCTGCTTAAAAATAAAATAATTTTTTAAAAATCTTCATTAGTTTCCCATGGCCAAGTCAAAAAAGTCCAAACTCCTCTGCCTGGTCATTCAAGGTCCTCCACAACTTGATGCTCCTACATACATCTTTTCATTCACCTTTGTGTCTCTCTTATTATGTCCATCTGTGTTCTCTATACTGCTGAGAGCAAGAATATTTAACCTTTCTGCTTTTATGCCTTTGTTTATACCATCCCCTCCAGAGGGAATAGAATTCCTACCCTGCTCTCCAGCTCCAATTATTATTGAATTCCTATTTACCTTTCCATGATGATTTAGTTAGATATAGTCTCTCTCGCCTCTTCATTAAAGAATTTTGTTTTAATTTAATTTAAAGAATACATTCTCGTTTGTAGTAAAGGTGAATTTTAAATAGATCTCATGTCTCTTATTTGGCAAAAAATAAAAATAAAAGAAGAAGCTGGACAGAAGCCATTGTGAGCTCATTCCCTCACAGAACTTTATGCAGTTCTTTGCACGTTGTTGACATTGAGTCATTGCTGACTCTTTGTGATCCCGTGGACCATAACACACCAAGCCCTTCTGTCCTCCACTATCTCCTGAAGGCTCTCCAAGCCCAAATTCATTGCTTCTATCACTCTACCTATCAGTTGCATCCTCTTCCTTCACCTTCTCCTTTCCCTTCAATCTTTTGCAGCATCAGAGTCTTTTCCAATGAGTGCTGTCTTCTTACATAGTTAGTTTCAATGAATATTTATTGACTTAATATATCTATTAATTAATGTTCAAATGTCTTTTTATGTATATACAGCTTAAAGCTATATTATATAGGTACCTAGTGGCAAGAGGTATGCAGGATTATTCTTCAATCTACAGCCTCAAGGGACAAAGCAAAATGTTCTAGTGCATGCAGGTATGAGAATAGGAGGTGGCAAGATTCTCTTCTATATTTGATGGTAGCAGAAAGGCATCAGGTCATATTAAATATACTTGATATTTATTCCTATTGCTACCAGAAAAAAATTGACTTGAATAGTAAGAACCTGAGGTATTTTCTGAAGCACTTTTATTATATCTTCTATTGTTATACCATAATTTCCCTTCCCAGTGTCTTTCCTCATCCAATTCCCTATGCTTGGAAGTTTTGCCTCCAATTACTTTATCTTTGACTGATAGAATCCTACCCATCTCAAAACCCTGAGCAAATTTCTCTTTCTTTTTTGAAAGCTTTATTCATGTCAAAAGCATATTCTTTAATTTTGTGAAGTGAAACTGTCTAATGCCTCCTCTCTGTGTGGGAGAATAAAATGGTACATTTTAGCTGCTAAGAATAAATAATCAATTTGCCACAGCCACAAAGAAATTTTCTGACAAACCTAATGCAAATGCCAATGACCAATCTGAATTCCACATGCCTGAATAAATGAAATTGTTTGCATTAATGTCAACTCATTATGTTCTGTTATATATTAAATAGCTTCTCAAATCACAGGACCAGATTTTAGAGCAAGAAAGACCTGAGGATTCATCTAATCTAAGCATCTCATTTTACCTACGAGGCAAATGAGAACCAAAAAGTTTAAGTGGCTTGTTCAAATGGCAAAGACAAGATTCCAACCCAAGTTCCCTGACTACAAATCTGACACTCATTATGCTGTACCACTCTGCCTCAAATAACCTTAATGCTCATACATCATCAGGAAATTACTTTATCTATTTAGATTGAAAAATAAGTTAGAGTTGGAATCTTAGACATCATCTATCCCAGCCTCATCTTTTGACAAATGAGGACATTGAGTTGGAGGGATTGGAGATCATGATAAGAAGAAAGAATTGGCTATGGGTTGCAGAGGAAGAGTTGGAATGACAATAGATTGTGATCAGATAAAGAAATTCAGATTTCCTGAATATTATGTAAGTCATGAATTTTTAGATGAAAGCAAGTTTAGGAAATAACCATTTCTGTGTGTAGATAATGTGGGATAGAGAAGTAGGTCATGGGAAGTGAGTAGCTTGAGGAACTAGTAGGTAAGACTGTCTAAGGAAGTATTGATTACATATGTTGAAATCCCCTGGTATGAAGACGGGAGTTAAAGATGAGACAGTGACTGTGAGCCAGAAACTGAACTCATTGAAGAAGGAGTGGGTAAGTCTTAGAGATCAGTATGCAACAACTACAAGAATTTGGATTGGGTGATAATATGGACTGAATGAAGCTCAAAGGAGAACATGTTATTGAGTGAAGGTATTAAAGGGAGAATATGGAACTTCCCGATTCCCCACCCTGGACTTTTGACTTGGGGAATGAGGGAAAGTGCACCCAGTGCTGGAAAAGGTGGCCAAAGAGTCTGTGTTATCAAGAAGGAGTTCAGGTCTCAGTAACAACCTCAAGGCAAAAGAAGTGGGAAAACAGGGAAAAACATTAAAGGAAATGTGTTACCTGTGGAGCAGGCATTCCAGAGAACACTGTGGAAGGAGTAGTTAGTCATTTTGGAAAGGAACATTGCAGGGAAGATGGTTTAAAGGAGATGGGAATAAAGGAGAAGGCAGAGGGGAATGGGGAACAGAGTGCAAATAACCACAACTCAGGGTTCTGAATCACTGGAATTGGAATTGTATGACAAAATGGGAATTTTTTAATAAATGAGGAATGAGTCCTTGTACTTTATCAACAGTATAAGAGGTTTAGCCTCAAGAAAAGTCCTCTCAGAGTCTTATGTGTCTCAGTTAAAGGGACTAGCACATGAAGACAATGGAATGACACTTCTCTTGCCTTGTAGGTGGACCTGGTCAGGTGGAGAGACTGGTCTCCCCTAGAGTAATTTCTTAGTCTCCTGTAGTCAGGAAGCATCCTCTGCAAACAAGAAGAGAATAGGTGAGTATAGTCCCAAGCAAAGGCAACTTCCAAGGTTCAGATTACCAGCATAGCAAACCCCATTTATTCAGCAAACATTCCTAGAACAGAGAAAGTCAAAATACAGTATAACTTATACATTTCACAAGTAAGTCCTCAATTCAATCCAGGTCAAAGTCTCTTCTCAAATGGAGATCAGTTTCCAATAATAAACAAAGTACATTCATTTAGTTAATCACAGCACAAAAATGCCAAAGGTTTCCCACCCCTGGACTCAAAGTAATTACAATACCATCCATTAACATCAAGCATTTTCTCAAAAGGGAGCAGGAGAGCACAAAAGACCATCTACCCTTAAGCCATAACAAGGTCAAGATAACATCTCAGCATTGAAAACCCAAGGAAAGGCCAGTCTTTCATCTCGAGGCAAGCCCTTAGCAATCTCAGCTCCTGGGGAGACAAGGCCCAACAAAACCATAGCCAGTGTCCTCATCAAGTCACACTCTGACTGTAGAACAGTCCCAGAACCGCTGAAATTATCAGCAAGGTCCCTTTCCAGGATTTCTGTGAACATACAACAAGAAAATCCTTCTTCAGGGTTTCTGCACCAACAGCCAGGTTCCAGGACCTCTACAACAGCAGCAATGTCCACCATCAGGTGAATCTGGAAAAACACATCAAAACAGACAGATAAAATATCACCATCACACCAATGCCTCCTCAGTTCTTGGCAGCTACAGGTGGCAGTGCTCAAAAGTCCTGGGCATCTCCAATGGGCTCTCAGCAGTCTCTCTCAGCAACTCAGGCTCTGCAACACTGGATATTGCTCTTCCCAAAAGTCCTTCTTCTGGTCTTCTCTGGGCTTGAGCCTTTCTCAATTCATGGCTCCTCCCAGTTCAGTCCTCTCTCTTTACATCAACAAATCCATCCCACAAGTGGGATTCACAAGCTCTGGGTCTTAACACTCAGCCCAAAAGCCAAGTCAATTCAGGGGCATCTCCAAATTCCATTACCATTACAGTGAGTAGATCTTTGCAAAATGAAATGGCATCTCCTAATTCTCTTCAGGTAGGAAAGTTCCCTGAAAGCAGGAAATAATCTGCATGTAGGAAAAGAGCAGGCAAGAAATCTAGTTTCATTCTGAGATTGCAATGGTCTTGTGTCGGGCATCTACTGAAACTAGGCTGACTTAGAATGTTTGAACTTGATTGCATTAAAATTCTGATTCAGTTGAAACTGGTTTGAGCTGATTAGCTCACCTTTAGTACTTTATTCCTTGAGTGATGGATTTCATGCCACACATTTTTGTTGTGTTTTAAATCCTGTGGTTTTTAAGGATGGATATTACTCCAAAGAAACAAGGAAATGTTGCAGTTTTTAAAGTCTAGATTTCAGTGACTTTTAGAGATACTAATGAATTTCGGTTTGGGAAAGTCAATCCTTACAAGAAACAAAGTACAAAGGAAAGAATTCTCAAAAACAAAGAAATTAACTAATAAACAAACAAAAACAAAACCCCACCACACCAAGAACTAATAAACTATTGCAATGAAACTACCAAATTATTCTTCAGGAAAAAAGCAAAGTCCTTCAGAAGGACCTAGTATCTGGAAGGGAATCACTGATTCTTGTAGATTGGCATATCAGAAGGACTTCTTGAGCTTTGAAGAAAAATGAGAATTTCAATTTGTTCTTTGGTTTTTCCTAAGGTTATAAACAACTGCTACAACAACAACAAAAGTAACACTTTTCAAAGGAAAGAAAACACAAAGATTGGAATAATGAATACTGAAAAAAAAAGTTTGCTTTACTTTAACTGATGAAACTACATTAAAAGAAATCCTAGGCTTTACCAAAAGAAATCTGCAAGGTAACAGCAAATCAGCTTTCAAAACATGTTCCTCTATAGAAATAATGATTTCTGGGGGAAAAAATAGGATATATAAAGGAGCAGAATTATTCCAGAATTATAGAAATTCCAAAATAGAAACAAAAAGCTATAATATAAAATTATAGATTATTACATGTCACAAAAGGTTAAGAAATTTATCTAAGAGAGATATGCTAAAATGGTCTGATTAACTCACCTGATTTAACCTCCCTTGAAAATAAATGTGCTATAATCTAGACTAGACATAAAAAAAATGGATTGTCAAATGTATGCTTAACAGCTAATGTGATTTGTGGTAACATGATGAAGAATTCAACAATATATGTTGACGTTTGGGAGTTCAAATCATATAAAACAAGTAACTTCAGCCAAAGTAGGAGAAATTGCATATTACAGTTTTTAAAGATGTAAAAAGTTGTAATATATCACATAATCTACTAAATCATTTTTGTCCCCATTAATTGTCAGTACACTCTAGAATGATCATGAAACTGAGAAATATACAAAAAAAAGAGTTTATCTTTTTCTTAACTAGATAACAAAAACTTAGCTGAGAGTAGCTCCTTTTGATTAATTCAGGGACCCTAGTCTAGACCAGGGTTTCTTAAACATTTTCCACTTGTGACCCCTTCACCCCTTGAACTGTGGGTCACAACCCACAATTTATGAGATGAACTGTATTCCAAAATAATGAAAGGATTTATGAATGTGATTATAGAGCTGCTGTTGGGATTTTTGAGGAACTGTGGTGAACAGGAGATAAACTGTGAAACTGAAGACAAGAAAACGTCTCAGTTTTTAAAAACAGGAAAGTAAGAATATTCTTTCAATTATAGGCCAATGAGTTTGATTCAAAGGAAGAGGTGATCACAACTAAAAATTATGGGTTTATTAAGAACATGTCATACCAGAGTAACAATTTCCTCTTTTGGCAGGACTCATAGACCAGACTAGGAGACTAGGGCAATGTTGTGTGATCAGATAAACATTTTAGAAAAACGTTGTATAAAATTTTTCATGATATCCTCATGGGTGAGATGAAGAAATGTAAAACAAGTGATGAGTAGATTTGGAAATATCTGCCTGACTTGGTGGGGGAAGTGGGTGGGTAATCACGGCAGTTGATCTTCATCACTGGTAATCTTCCAAAAGAACAGAGTACTAGTTCTCAGGAATAATATAATGGGGGGGGTCTATAATTAGATTTAGAGTTGGACTGATGAACTTTTATGTCCCTTCTAATTATGAAATGATCTATTTCTATAACTGTATGAACATTATGACACAATATCAGTTCCTTACTTGGATAAATTCAAAAACCAGAAATCATTAAGGCTCAGTTCTATCTCTTATCCAATTTCTCTTAATCTTAGTAAACTATATAGGAGCTAATTCTGATCATTATCCCTGAGATGAAACTAAGTTAATCCAAATGTATGAATTTATGAGTTACACATATATGTATATGTATTTATGTCTATACAAGGTATGGAGATAAAGACTGGAGCTATGATTTCATTGGTATAGGGATTTCCTATATGACAAAATTTCTTACACACACACACACACACACACACGCATACACACATACAAATAGCTATAGACATTATGGATATATCTATATCGACTCATGTGTGTGTGTGAGTGTGTGTGTGTGTGTGTGTGTGTGTGTGTGTGTAAACTCTAAGATGCATATGATCCAGATTGCCTCCTCTTTTAATTAAAGGTTGGTTAGAACAAATTAATTTCATAAAGACATTTTCAAAGTTGGCAAGTATGAACAAATCTTGAATATCTGAGGGGTAAAAAGAAGCAGAGTTGTGAAAGTGTAAGAGGTGATCAAGATTAGTATTATTAAGCTACTATCACATGCTGACACAGCTTTCATTTCTATGCAGAGCAAATAAATACATCTCTTCTTGCAACTGAGATTCAGCTGGGCTTTTATTTGATCACCCTATTGCCTATAATAAACTGTGGCTCATTCAAACAGATAGAGCTAGTACTTCTCTGTTTTTAAAGCTGAATTAGGCAACATTTTAAAACTGAGTGAAATCAGTGAGATTGCATCTAGGATGTCCTGCGTACAATGGCCCATAAAACTGGTGCCAGTTGAGGACTAGGATGAGCACGTGCTAGATGATTTTCATAAAGGAGAACTCCGTTGCCCCACATACCCTTCTCCTCCCTTCACTTTTCATTAAAGCATGCTTCTCTTGCATTTTTTTTAGGATATTCATTGCTAGGATTATATCAGGTTTCTCATAAAAATTTATTTTACACGTTTTATGATCATGTTGGGAAGAAATAATGACATGGGAATGTATCACTTCAATGCAAGAGAGACAAGGAAAATCATAGCTTTAGGGCCTGGGGCTGAGAGACAGTGGATAGTTTGTATTTCACATCCCTCAGCCTCCGTATCACAGTGGGATTACACATCTTTTTGCGGGGAGAGAGTACTGATACTTCCATTTTTTATCAGGAAGTAATGCTTTTCCAAGATTACCAAAGTACTGTTTTCTCATTCATTAGTCTCAATGATTAACCATCTCATCCCTCCTGCTTAATTTTGTTACATAAATTAATTCATCATATGCTAAAATAACAATGCCTTCTATTTTTCAGTTTTAGCTATTTTCCACCAAATTGACAGATAATGTTTGGAAAGTACAAAATACTCAAACAGATATCACTGATAAAATATGTGCTTGTATATATTTAGGAAAAAAAGTCTAAACTAGGTGGAGCAAACTGCAAAAATAGAACTGTAGAACTGAAGGATAGTAAGGAAGGTCAAAAAGTTACTGGATTGAATTCTCAAGGGATAAGCAGAAGTTAATCTTTCTTTCATGACAACTTTCAGATATTTGAAGACAACTATCATGCCTCCCACCAATTCCTTTAACCTCATGGTTTTGAATTCCCACATTATCCTGATCCTGCCCCCTCCTACCTGCTCCACTACCCTCCTGCACACCCCCTTCTCTATGACACACTATAATTTACTGATTTCCCAGAAATGAACATAAAACCAAGGCATAGTCTGACCAGGGATAATTATCTCCCTTGTTCTAGACACTTCTTTTTGTAACCTAAAATTGCATTAGTTCTCTGAACTGCCATTTAAAACTACTAACTTATACTGAACCCTCAGATTACAAAAATCCATACTTCCTTTCTATATGAATTGCTATCTAACAATATCCTCCTCCCATCCTCAACTTATATTGCTGATTTTTAAAAAAAATTTAAATACAGGACTTTGCTTTACATTCATCACTATCAAACAAGGTATTTTATGAGATTCAAGTTATCATTTGAACCTGTTAATATAATAATAATAATAATATTAGTATACTGCTTTTAAATTTTTCATATACAATCTCATTTACATTCACAAAAGGGACTCAATCAGTCATCCCTATACTTTTAAGCAGGACAGTACAGAATTATGATAGATTGATAATAGTTACTTTTATTCTAGCAAATCAGGTAAGAACATTTCATGAAATAATAGAATCATAGAATTTCAGGACTACGAAGGGCCTCAGAGGTAATTTAATCTAGATTTTATTTTATTGTGAATTTTCTACTCATGAAGAGCTTGATGGGAAACTCGATACCTTAGAGCAGCACTTATCAACCTGTGGGTTGTGTTCAATTTGTAACAATGAAAATACATCCTGCATATCAGATATTTACATTATGAGTCATAACAGTAGAAAAATTACAGTTATGGAGTAGCAACAAAAATAATTTTATTGTTGGAGGTCACCACAACATGAGAAACTGTATTAAAGGGTCACAGCATTAGGAAGGTTGAGAACCACTGCCTTAGAGGTAGCTAACTCAATTTTCAAAGAGTTTTAATTGCTAGGGAGTTGTATCTTTCTTTGGAGCCAAAATCTAAATACCAGGAAGTTTCTATCCATCAGGACTAGATTTATTTTCTTGGGGTCAGTCAGAAGGAAGCTAAATAGGTCCTTACTAAGTCTTCTCTTGGGTAAATGTTCAAAGATGTTCAACTGATATTTATATATATTTATACATAAAACTGAAGTATAGCATCAGTTTTAATTTTCTTTAATAGTTCTTATTTACCACAACTTTAAGGCAGGACTTTTTGAGGGGTAGAAAATCAGGGAGTTTCTTGGATCACTTTTTAGTCTAGTGAAGCCTATGGACCTTTTCTTAGAATAATGGTTTGTTTGCTTTCATTCACAAGTGAAAGGAATTCTAAATTTCACTTAGAAGTTATTGAAAAATAAAGATGAATGTTTCTCACATATGCAAATTAACACTCCAGGTTAAGAAGATTTGTTTTTACAAGGTTAGCCTATTGAGTTAATATACTTTCTTCTAGGCAATATGTCTAAAATTCATATGTCTTTGGATAAAGTGAATATAGTGCGTTGAGAATATTTAGGTATGTTCTTTCTGAATATAACAACTAAGAAAGCTCAAGAATAATATATGTAGCCTGGATTGCTGGTGCATGCCTGTAATCCCTATAGTCTGGGGAGGCTGAGGCTAGTGAATTGCTAAAGTTTAGGAGTTTTGAGCTGCAATATGGCTGAGTCTAAACAATGGACCCTTATCTTTAATTTTTTCTGTCTAAGTGGCTGCTTCTGTAATGCCTATGAATATGGTCATATCTTCCCCATTTTCAATAAATCCTCACTTGACTCATCCATCCCTGCTAACAATATTCGCATTTCTCACCTGTCTCTTGCGGTGAAACTCCTTTTGAAGGCCATTTACAATATGTACCTTCACTTCTCTTTTGGCTTTCTTTTTAACTTTCTGTGGTCTGGCTTCTGAATTCATCATACAACCAAAATTATTCTCTGTAATGTTATAAATGGTCTCTTATTGGACAAATCTAATGGCTTTTCTCAATCTTCATCCTTTTAGATGTCTCTGAAGTCTTTGATAATGTCAATAACTCTCTTCTCCTTGATACTCTCTACTTTCTAGGTTTTTAAGACCTTTTGGTTTTTTTCCTATCTACCTGACTATTTCTCAAGATATTCATTCAAGACAGGTCTGCTTACTATGAGTATCCCAGAAGGCTGTTTCTTGGACCATTTTCTCTTCTCATGCTCTACTACCACTTAGTTATCTCATCAACTTCCATATAAGAAATTATCATCCCTATTCTAATGAAGCTCTCTGATGACATCCAGCCTCACATTTCCAATTGCTTCTTAGAAATCTTGAACTGGAAGTCATGTAGACATCTTAATCTCAGTATGTTCAAAGCTGAATCCATTAGTATTCACTCTCAAAACCTACTCCCTTCCAAACTTTCCTATTACTAATGAAAGTACCACCATCCTCCCAGTCTTCCAGGACTGAATACTGGGTGTCATCCTTGAAGTTTCTTGCTTTCTTTTGAATTGTCATTGCATTAGTTTTATTTATGCAAAACTTTTTAAATTTTATGCAATTAAAATTATCCATTCAACTTCATATGAGCCTCTCTATCTCCTATTTGGTTATACATTTTTCCCTTACCCATAGATCTGATAGATAAACTTTCCATATTCCCTTAATTTGCTTATATCAACATTCATATTTAAATCAGGTATCCATTTTGACCTTATCTTGGCATTCAGTGTAAGATGTTAGCCTCTGCCTAGTTTCTGCCAAACTACTTTCCAGTTTTCCCAACATGTCTTGTTAAATAGTACCTGTCCCCAAACCTTGCATCTCGGGTGTTTATCAAACACTAGTTTACTATGATTACTTACTTCTGTATATTGTATACCTAATATATTCCACCTGTCACCAGACTTTCACCTGTGGCTCCAAGATGCTGTAGCATGTGCAGTGGCCACACATGGTAAAACTGTCTCATAGACAGGCTAAACCAGGTTGAGGGTTACTAACAGGTCTCAGACCTCTTGATAGGTTAAGTGGATGCCTACCCCAAGCATGTGAAGACTTCTCCAGACAGAATGGGCAGATAAGAATACTTTGTTCCAATGGCCATAAAAGTAGCTAAAGCAGGCTCTTAGAGTTTAATCAGATATTGAATATGCCAAGGTCATCCACTGCATCCTGGGCCATCACCAATCATTTTAATTTTTGTCTTGCCACTGGACTTTAATGACTGCAAAAAGAAAGTGTGACTGAAAACTTTGTGCAACTCTGCCTCACTTACATCCAATTCATGTCTGAGTCAAGACATCATCCAATTGTTACTGGTCCTCTTCAAAAACAAAGAACCAACAACACATTTTCCTAAGGAAAAAAATGCCATGTTTTCCTATACATTCTAATGTTTGTTTACTCTGTTTTAATAAGAATGAGTATGATATTGTCAAAAGCTTTTTTTCACCTACTAATATAATCATGTCATTATTGTTGTTGTTTTTGTTAATGATATATTAAATCATGCTTATAGTTTTCCTAATATTGAATCAGCCTTGCATTCCAGGTATCAATCCTACCTGATTGCAGTTTTATGATCTTTGTGATGTATAGCTGTAATCAACCTCCTAATATTTTTTGCATCAATATTTATTAGGAAAATTGATTTGTAGGTTTCTTTCTCTGTTTTTGCTCTCCCTGGATTTGGTATGGAGGTCATATTTATGTCTGAGAAGGAATTTAGTACAACTACTTTATTTATTTTTCTGAATTGTTTATATAGCATAGAAATGAATTGTTTTTAATGTTTGGGAGAATTTAATGAAAAATCAATCAGATCCTGGGGATTTTCTCATGTATGTATGGCTTGTTCAATTTCTTTTTTTAGATAGAGGTATTTGCTTATATTATATTCTTATTTATTAATATTAATTATATTGGTGAAATATATTTATACTTTATATGATTAATATATAATTTTGTAGAAGCGATATTTTACTTTAAACATTCTAATATAATATATAATAATCTATACAACAAATATAATACATTATACTATTTTATAATATATTGATTACATGTCTTATGTTAATCAAATATATTTATTTCTATATATTTCTTCTGTGAATCTGGGTTATTCATATTTTTTGTAAATATTCATCTGTTTTATTTAGTTTGCCAATTTTATTGGCATTTGTCATACCTAGGCTAGTTACTCAAACTCTCAGTGACCTAGTCTTTATACCAATGAGATTTTAGATCTATCCTGCTAAACAAAAACTTGAATTAATCAAAATTATTTCTAATTTTCTTTAGATATTTTGTTTGTTTTGTCAGGTGAATTTAAATTGGTGTTTCACTGTTGATTTTTCTCCCTGAAATCCATTAGACATACTCAATTTTTTCTTCCATTTTTTCTTTCATATTACTTTTTGCCAATTGCTTCCCTTCCTTTAATTCCTTCAGAATTAAGCAGCTTATTCATTTCATTGTTTATTGGGGAAATTCTAACTTTTACAAACTGTATTTATGTTTTCAAATGTATTTGTCTTTTGATATTTTTGCCTATTTATTTTAATTGACACTTTACAATTTCTGTCATTACACTAGAGTTCTTTTTTCCCCCTCATTTCCACTAAGGGATTAAAATTATTTTTCTTTTGGAATTTTTTTGAGAAAGGGTTAGGAAGGTTTTGTCTAAGCCCACCTCCCTTTTATCACCTTAAATAAATAATAAATGGTGCAAATAAAGCTAAATGGCTATAAAATGGGGTGAGGAAATCCTTCTAAGTAAAACCTCATAGGAAAACACAGCAACAAAATTGACTCCCCTCATACAGTTAGTATCATAGAGTAAAAAAGAGTTGGAGAAAATCTCCAAAAGAAGAATACTGCTCCAAAGAATACAGTGCTCCAAAAGAATAACAAACACTAGATACCACAAAATTATAGCAGAATGACTGAAATAGCTTCTGCAGTCTTAGAGCTTGATTTAATTTTTTTAAACCAAATAAATAAATAAGAGAAAAGCAATTCAGGAAATTTAAACCCTTAAAGAAGTATTTGAGAAGACAAACACAAGAATCAATGGCTTAGGAAACTTAATAAAATAGAAGACACTCAGAAAAAAGGGAATGGAATAAAAAGAACACAGAATTATTGTATAGATATTACACAAGGTAAAACTCATAGGAGACCCTAGAAGTCTATAAAAATAAAAGCAATGTGTCTTGGAGACAGAAGGCAGAGACTCTGAGAATTACTTATCCCCTAGAAAAACACAAGGAAACAAAAAAACCTTAATATCATATTTCAAGAAATTATAAAGTAAAATAGTTAGAAAAGATTAGAAGAAAAAAGTGCAGTTCAAGAAAATCCACAGGATGCCAACAAAGAAAAATTATATATGTTACTCACCCAGAAACATAGTTGTTGAATTTTAAAGCTTCAATTTTTAAAAATGAATTTGCAATCAGCCAATAAGAGGCAATTTACATATTTAGAAATAGCACTTCTAGTTATGGCGCACCACTTATCCACATTGAGAAATGAAAGAAAATGCTGGAATCTGACACAATGAAAAGCAAAAGAAATCAATTTATACCCTATGATGAAAAAGTTGGCTCTAGATTTTCAATTATTCCCTCATTGAAAAACATAAAAGAGCTTGGTATTTGAAATGTCAATTCAGCAAACAAACAGAACTACTAACAACGCATATCTTTTGGTTAAGATAAGAACATTAGATTTTAAGCTACAAGTGACCTTAGAGATAATCTAGTCCAACCACATTATTTTACCAAGAAGAAACTGAAACTCAGAGATCTGCTCCAGGTCATACAAATAGCAGTAATGACAGGAATCAAATTCAGGTTCCCTTGATTCCAAATTCAGTATTCTTTGTGTATTGCTGAAGAGCAATTTTTCAGATACAGATATAATGGTAATGGAATTTAAAGATCCCCCTGTATTGGCTTGGTTTTCAGGTTGAATGTTGAAACCCAGAGCTTGTGAATCCCACTTGTGGGATGGACTTGTTGACATGAAAAGAGAGGGTTAAACTGGGATGAGCTGGTGCCATGGATTTAGAGAGAGGCACAAGCAGAGAAAAGGTCCAAGAAGAGAGAAGGTCCAAGCAGAGGAGGCCAGAAGAATTTTGGGGGAGTAGTATCATAGAGGCAAAGAGAGAGAAGAGAATTGCCAGGGGCCAGAGTTACTGAGAGAAAACTGCTGAGGGCCAGTTGGAGCTGCCCAGGACTTTTGAGAACCACCACCTGGAGCTGCTAAGAATTGAAGAGGCATTCCTGTGATGGTGGTATTTGGTCTGTCTGTTTTGATGTTGTTTTGCCAGATTTGTCTTCTGGTAAAGGACAGTGCTGTTGTTGCAGGGGTCCTGGAATCTTGATGTTGGTTTAGAAGCCCTGAGGAAGGATTTTCTTGTATGAGTACAGAAATCCTGGAAGAGGATCTTGCTGATGTTTTCAGGAATTTGGGACTGTTCTGCAGGCAGAGAGTGGATTGATGAGGACACTGGAAATGTACATTGTCATTTTGTTAAGCTTTATCTCAACAGGAACAGAGATTGCTGAGGACTTACCTCCTGTCAAGAAGTCAAAAGACCTCTCCTTGGCTATTAAATGCCAAGGATGCCAAATGATGGTATTAAATGCCAAATGATGATATCTTAACCTTGTTGTAGTTTAAGGGTAGATGGCCTTTTGTGCTTTCCACTGCCCCTTTTGGGAAAAGTGCTTGGTGTCAATAGATGGTATTGTAATTCAGTTGTGACCCAGGGGTGGGAAACTTTTGACTTTTTGTGCTCTGTGACTGACCAAATGAATGTACTTTGTTTATGATTGGAAACTAATCTCCATTTGAGAAGAGAGACTCTGTTGACTGACTGAATGAATGTACTGCCCAGAGCAGGGGTGGGCTACTTTAACTAATATACTTCCCAGGGGTGGGGTACTTGGACCTTGGTACTTTGCAATTGAATTGAGGACTTACTAAATTATTGAGTTATGCTGTATTTTGATTTTCTGTAAATGTTTTGCCTTAATCTGTCACTGAATAAATGGAGTTTGCTATGCTCCTAATCAGAACATGGAAGTTGCTTTTGCTTGGCATTACAATAGACTTATACAAATTGTATTTATTCAGGTTACTCTTAAAGTATTTCCTGTTCATATTTTTGAACCATATAGTTATAAGGGCATGGATCTTGAACTTATGAATTTATACCAATAATGTTATATATATTTGTCATCAAATTTTATCAGAAATCCTTATGACAAAGATACTGTCCCACTCTGATTCTATATTTTTGCATAAATCTTTATTGATTCCCAAATCTATTTTTTTTAATTCCATGTATTTTGACATCTGTAATTTCTTCTGGTTTGTTAAATAGTGTTCAAAAACTGAGATAATAATGTCATCTTTCTTAGTTTAATTATTGTTTTCAATAGTTAGCTCATTGATCTAATAAGATCCTAGTGTAGTATACAAACTAAGAAATGTATCTAACCTCCTCTGCTACCATATTGTCACCAATTTTTCCCAATAATTTTTATTGAATGTTTTCTTTTCTTCATGATCATGAATTTGTCAAATACTATCCAATTGAATTTTTGATCCTAGCTGCATTCCTATTTTGTTCTATCAACCTATTTTTCTATTTTAAAAATAATTCAATACCATATGGTTTTAAAGTATTACTTCTTTACAGTATAAATTGATAGAAGGCAAAACAACTCCTTGCTCACTATGTAGACATCATTGGAGATATTAAGATAAAAATTGGAAACATTCTCTATCTTCAGTTAGCTTTTACTCTCCTTATTTCTATTTAATTTCAGTTAATAGTCTTCATCTGAAAAATGGGCTAGATCAGGTGTTCTTAGCTTTTTCTTGTGTCATGGATCGTTTTGGAAAGTCTGGGCAAGCCAATGGACCCATTTTCATAGTAAAGTATTAACTGTATAAAAAGAAAACATATTTTCCTATTCCCTATTTTATTCAAATATACTGTATATATTTCTGTGTAGCTTGAAATCACTGACCCCAGTTTAAGACCCCCTGATGATCCATAAATCTGTTTCTATGAAATGTTCCTTTTAAAATTTATTGCTCTGCCATTGGAGGCATAGACATATAATATTAATATTATCTTATTAATAATGGTGCTTTTAGTCATTACATAATTTCCTTATATAGCTTTTGATGATTTCAGCCTTGCCAGCTTAGTAACAGTTTTCTTTTGGTGGAAGGAGCATTAGACTTGAAAATAGAAACTCTGTATCTGAAGGTCACTGCCACTAGCCTTCAAAGGCATACATATCACTATTTAACACTGAATAAGTCTTTTTACTTTTCATTGGTCAAATGGGGATTCTAATGTCTGTGCTACCTACATTTCATATTCTACTGGGTGCATTATCTATAGGACTGTTGTGACTAATGGACTCTGGAAACCTTAAAGTCCTATATAAAGAAGAGTTATCATATAGATCGTTTTTAAAATTAGCTGACCTAAGCAAATTTTAATCTAGCCTGAAGTTTATTTATACTATAGTAAATTTACTTTGTACAAAATTTATTTGTACTATACTAAATGTTGAACCTTCCCTCCACTTTCTTTAAAATATTTTAATACAAATTATTCCTTCACTCCTCACTTTTCTTCCCTATTTCTTTCTTCTTCCCTCTTTTTATTTGTAGTGTTAATAAACAAATCATTCTTATCTACAGTTTCCTGGGTCATTAAGTAGTTAACTAAAACAATACCACTCTTACTTTTAATTTTTCTACAATGATTGCATTGACTTAGGGATAGTTAATCACAATGGTAAATATCCTATTGATTAAATCATTTAACTTGATGACTCTAGTTGATTTTGGAAGCTTTATGCAGGTTAATTTTGCCCTTCAAAAACATTAGGGAATGGCTGAACAAGTTGTGGTATATGATTGTGAATACTACTGTGCTTTAAGAAATCAACTCTTTGATTTTAGAAAAACATAGATAGATTTGCATGAAATATGAAGAGCAAAATGAGCAAAGCCAAGAAAATGCTGTATACAGAAGCAGCAATATTGTTTTAAGAACAATTTTTGGTAACTAAATATTTTTAACTATTATAAATAGCCTAATTAACTACAAAGAACCTATGAAGGAAGAAGCTATTTGTCTCCAGAGAAAGAACTGACAATAGAAGTATTTATACAATGATTGCATATATATGTGAGTGTGTGCATGTGTGTGTATGTCTAATGATTGTCATGGGAAGGAGAAAAAAAGGTAGAAGTTACATGACAACATTATTTATTTAAAATGAACAGCAAGTTGTACATAATAGATTTTCAATTTCCTGTGCAATCATGTTTTATTTTTATTCTACTATGGCATGGAAATATTCATTTCATAAATTATAAATAAAGCAAATTAAGAAATTTTAAAATTGCTCTAAGATTGGCCCTTCATTCCATGAATGACTCAGCTATTTTTAGTTCTAAGTGTTTGTTTTATGGCTTTTTTTAAAAAAGGGTATCTTTGTCAAAAGTTGATTTGGAGATGAATGCCCATATTTTTTAGATTTTGGTATATCACCTTCCAGTTGCATCTATTACTACTCATGTTTGTGAAAAAAATCTCATGAAATTATTATTTAAATGTGGTCTTGTTAGCTTCCCATAAGGTATTCTTTCTATTGTAGTCTTAGTGATTGACCACAGATATTTTATATATTTATAATTGGAAGTTCATCCCTGTTGGGGTCCTGTGAATTTTTTCAACTTGCAATCTGACCCTCATTTTTACAAATATCCCATGTGAACAGAACTTTTTATACCTTTCGTAAATCTAGTAACCATTTTTTTTTGTAACAGTTTTTAGGAAACCTAATAGTTCTGAAATGTACTTTCATTACTCTAACATCTTGATCTGAATTTTTTTGCCCAGCTAAGTAAAGTTCTAGATACATTTGTCTGCTTCCACTGCTTCTCCTATTATTCAGAATTATGAAGGTATAGTTTATAGAGCATCAGCCATGGAGTCAGAAAAGTCTAGGTTCAACCCCTGCACTTAATACATAAAGGCTTTGTAATTGGGCTAGTAACTTAATCTCTAAACCAATGGTGTCAAAAGAGCTACTAATCCTTATATAAGGATTTCTGATGATCTTATTTTAATTTAATTATAAAAATGCAATATTATTTATGTTTTATTGTATTTTCATTTATGTTGGTAAATATTTCCCAATGACATTTTAATCTGGTGAGGATTATGGAGTGTTATGGATTGCATGCCTGTAGGTCTGTTTGACACCTCTGCCCTAAGAAACCCTATAAGGGTATAATTTTCTAAACTTACTGATCTGTATATACAAAAATGGTTTCCTCATTCAGAGTTCCTTATACCAATTAAATTATAACATAGGACAAAAAAATGGTTAATCTCTTTAAAAATAAATTATATTTTTCACGTTGTTTTGTTTTCTATAGACATATCTAACTTGCTGTTTTATCATTATTTTGTTCTCAGATTCCTTGGTCATATTAGACTCCTTCATTTTTTCATATCATATTTTCCCAAATTTCATTTTTATCTTTTAATCATTTCTAATTGTCCATTAACTTTTTTCCTATCTTGAGGAAATTCTAGCTTTATTTTTTAGACTGCCAGATCTTTTAACTTCCTTTTTTAATTGATCATTGTCATTATTATTATTTCTCTTTGTTTTACTCATTTTAATATTTAATCATATTATTTAATTTTTTTACTTTCTGGCAGTTTTTATTCTTTGAGGCATGTCTACTGCTGATTTCATTGGGAATTATATAGAAGGAAAGCCACCTTGTGATTGGTCTTTACTCAATCATCTTCCTTAAACCAAGATCTCATCTTCCTGGAACTAACCCATCTTTGCATCAAAAGCAAGTCTCTCTTTCTATTTACAAAATACTCATTCTGTTAAAAATGAAAGCCCTGAATGTCAATTGATTATCGGCTAACAATTACATGAAAAGTTGAAATCAAGATAAACTCAAGTAATATTTGAGGAAATATTCACGTGCTACAGTATCATGAGCACAAGTCACAGTTTCTCTGGCCCTCAAGTTCCTTACTTGTAAAATGGAGGCATGTACAGGAGGATCTCTAAAGTTCCCTATAGGTTTATGAGCAAACATAGTATGAATAAGGTTGAAACATAGAATACAGATTTATAACAAGTACAATACTCACTAAATTCCAATTGTTATTGGTCACTGTTTACCTTAACTATGATTTTTCATACTAAGAATAAGTACAAAATATCTCTGAATACTGTCTTAGAATCTGAAGGTTTCTAGAGTTGATGTTCTGGCACACTTTACAATTAAGTTTCAGGGATGGAGTCTTGAGAATAACATGTCTTCCAGAACTTTCTCACACTATTTACCATTAATTGCTGTATAGAGGGAATTTTAACTTTGCTGATATTCTACTAATTGCAGTGAACTCAGTGCCCTGCATCTTCTTTGATGAGAAACTATTTTCTTTCAAGGTGACTTTTCTCTGCTCTAATCCCCAACATGTTCTCTCCCTCTTGATTTCATTATTACTGGAAGGGCTGGGGAGAAACAAATAAACAAACAGGGCTTTACTGTGACTCACTGACCCTGCATCAAACTGTTGGGTTCCCCCTCAAGTAACAAAACAGTTTCCTATGTAAATCACACTCATATATAGTGTTTTCACTGTTACTTAATGTTTTCCTCACTACAGCTTCATACAGGAGAGAAAACATAATTTTGCTTTTACAGATGAGGAAACTCAGGTTCATAAGGAAGTTGATAATAGCCTTCTAACTAGTAAGTATTGCTGCTAGTATTCAAACTCATATCTATCCTGATTCTGCAGCAAACATTTCCAACTGAATCTCTAAACTTTGAATAAAATAACAAACAATACTATTTATCAATTTGCTTACCAAATAAAAAGTGCTTTTTTTGATATTGGTTTCCTTAAGCCTCAGAGTGGGCTCATTTCCCAAAAAAGTGTTCTTGTTGAAACTGAACTAAACCAAGTAAACACTTTTTTAAAGTTTTTTTTAATTAATTTAGTTATTTCCTTGTTTACATCATTTCCATGAAATTTTAAACGACAAATTTTCTCCCCTTCTTTCCACCGCCTACCACCCCAAAACAACCATCCCACTGTATAACCCTTACCCCAGTCTGTTCTCTCCTATGTCTTCCCCATCACCCCTCTGACTTTCCAGGTAGGGCAAGATGGATCTCCCTACCCCAGTACCTATATATCGTAATTCCCAGTTGCATGTAGTTAACAATTATTATTATAATTATATATACATATATATACATGCACACATACATACATACATACATATATATTTTTAACTTTTGATTAGATAACTTATTCTAGATTCTTTCCCTTCCTCCCTCATCACCCACCACCACTGGATAGACAAGCAATTCAATACAGGCTGTACATGTGTAGGTATGCAGAACATCTCCACAATGGACATATTGTGAAAGACTGATTATATGTCCTTCCTTCCTATCCTGCCCCTCCCCATTCTATTCTCTACCCTGTCCCTGTCCCTTTACAGAAGTGTGTGCTTCCAGCAACCCCTCCCACCCACCCTGCCCTCCCCTCCATCATCCCCCATCTTATCCTCATCTCCCTAACTCTCCTGTGTGACAAGATACCCAGTTTAGAGTTTATGTAATTCCTTAAGCCAAATTCAATGAGGGTAAGGTTGACTCATTCCCTTTTGCCTTCCTGTTCTTACCCTCCATTGTAACAGTTATCCCTTGCCTCTTCTACATGATATGATTAACCCCATTCTATCTCTCCCTATCTGGTCTCATTCTATTCCTCTCCCACCTCTCAATTTCACCTTTCAAAGTATCATCTATTCAATTGATTGTGTGCCCTCTATGTACACATATATACACAAACTCAGATATGTATTCATATGCATATAAATACACTCCTATATAGACAGTTGTATATGTATACATATATACATACATTTGTGTTCCCTTTATCTATCCTCATACTGAGAAAAGTTTCATAGGTTCATTCAATTATCGTTTTTCCATGTTGGCATGTAAATGGTTTACCTTTGATTAGTTCCTTATGATTTCTTTTCTGTGTTTACCTTCTCATGCTTCTTGTATTTGAGTGTCAAATTTTCTTTTCAGTTATGGTTTTTTCAGAAAGAATGCTTGAAAGTTCTCCACCTCATTGAATGACCATATTTTCCCCTGGAACATTATACTCAATTTTGCTGGGTAGGTGATTCTTGGTTTCATATTCCAGGCCCTTCAATCCTTTAGTGTAGAAGCTGCTAGATCCTGGGTTATCCTAATTGTGTTTCCACAGTATTCAAATTGTTTCTTCTTGGCAGCTTGTAATATTTTCTCCTTGATCTGGAGACTCTGTAACCTGGCTATAACATTCCTAGGAGTTTTCTTTTGGGAATCTTTTTCAAGAGGTGATTCGTGAATTCTTTCAAGTTCTATTTTGCCCTC
>CM053594.1:167510443-167541623 GCA_028646575.1 Pseudocheirus occidentalis | reverse complement strand
ATTTGTTTGGATCTGTTTAATAGTATCTTGAATTCTCATAAAGTCATTTGCTTCCATTTGCTCCACTCTAATTCTGAAGGAATTCTTCTCTTCAGAAAGCTTTTGAGATTCTTTTTCCATCTGATAAATTCAACTTTTTAAAGCATTCTCCTCATTGGCTTTTGGGGCCTCTTTTGCCATTTGAGTTAATCTATATTTTAAGGCATTATTTTCTTCAGTCAGGCTGTTGACTCTCTTCATGATTTTCTTGCATCATCCTCATTTCTCTTCCCAGTTTTTCTTCCACTTCTCTTATTTGGTTTTCAAAATCCTTCTTAAGCTGCTCTATGGCTTGTAAACAGTCTACATTTTTCTTGGAAGCTTTTGGTGTGTGAATTCTGACTGTATTGTCTTCTTCCCATTCCATGCTTTGATCCTTTTGGTCCCCCAAAAAGGAATTAAGAGTTGGATTGCTGTTCTTACTTTGCTTTCTTTGCCTGCTCATGTTGGCAGGCAATTACTTGAGTTTTTAGCTCTGTGAAAGAGCTCTGTCCCAAATCACTGAGGTTTTTCACAGCTGCCAGAGCTAGTAGGAGGCCATTGCAGCCCCCACCAGCTTTGGCTCACTGAAAACACACCCCAGGACCACCACCCAAGACCATGATGCTGATCCAGTTAGCTAAAGGCAAGAGCACTTAGCCTCTCAATGATTGGTTGCCCCCCCTGCCATCTGCACACCAGGAGCTTCTGAAGCAGCCACGTGAAAGTGGCAGCAGGGCCACCACTTCTGCTGCTTCCTTGCCTTGGGGGCAGTTCAGCCAGATCCTTTCCCCCAACTTTAGCTGAGTTCCACTAACCTTTCACTTAGTCCTTATTTCTTATGGCCTGATAATTCTGGAAATCACTACAGCTGCTGCTGATCCACTCTCCTGAGGGCTCCAGCTGCGGCTTGTCCTGACAGCCCTCTGGCCAAGCCACAGTTTCAGGCTGGGCTGGTCTCAGCTCTCAGCCAATAATGAGCCCTTCTTGTCCTGCCTGCTGAGCTGCCTTCAGTGGGAGATATGTTTTTCTGTAATTTTGTGAGTTCTGGAGCCCTAAAATCTGTTTTGAGTCATAGGTTATGGGTATTTGAGGTGATCATGTGGGAGCTGTGGAGTTTTCCTGCTTCTATGCTGCCATCTTGGCTCCACCCTGAACACTTTTTAGACAAAGATAAAAGCCATTTGTTGGGAAATAGTTTTGATTAAATTAATTTTTGTTAGTAAATTGTGTTGAGGACAATGCCTTGTATGGATTGGAGGAGGGGGGGAACCCTCTATTTTCTGCAGTGACAAGTACAGTGTCTTTATCAGATTCATACATACTTCAAAACTCAGTGAATTTCATTAATAGGAGTACTCCTTCATTTTTCTAGATCATAGCTCCTTTATGTGTTATTTGACAAGATTCTTGCCCATTTCTACATGTAAATCACCCATGGAAGAGCTTTCTATCCCACTTGTAGGCCTTTATCTGACTCTCTTAATATTTGATGGTTTCCAATGTAGCACTTACATTGTTTATCTATTATCCTTGAACTTGTCATATGAGAAATTTACACCTTCAGATGATACATGGCCTCAACGATACATATCTAATGTCACTTCCCATACACAAGCCATCACATACAGTGTGGAAAAAGCCTTCTCCATATGTTTCTGCTGCCATTTGAATCATCTGGACTTTCTATTCTTTTAAGAACATGGAATTGCATAGTTTACAGTATCACCAATATAGTTCAGAAGACTGACTTTGAAAGGAAGGAGTAGATGTGAGCCCTCAAAGGTGCCATGTAACTTCCTTAGAGCAATCTAGCACCATATCTTCTTAGTATTTAGTTCAAAATTCAACTTTCTGTCAATCTGTAGTATCTACTAAGATATATACGTATGGATATATACATATGTATTTGTATAAATGCTACTGAACATATCATATGTAAGCTAGTAAAGTTTAAAACTGAACTAAAACTTTTGGGACCTCTGGTTTATGAATTTTTAATTTACAGTCAGCTAAATGACACAGTGGTTTGAGTGTTGCTCTTAAAGGCAGGAAGACTTGAGTTCAAATCCTGCTTCACATACTTACTAGCTATGTGGCCGGCCCTGGTGTTATGTTTGAAGATTAAAGTAAGAAACAATGGTCTGAGCATGATCAATTTATTAGTTAGGCTAGCAATAACTTATAAATTGGATTACTGGTCTCTCTCAATAACCAAAATACCACAAGATAGGGCTCATCGGTCTTAATATAATTTGGGGGAGTACAGAGTAGGTTTGGTGAGGAAGACAACGCCATTGGTTACAGGATAGATGGAATTATAGGGGTGGGGACAAAATGATTAGTTACATCAACACAAAAGCAGGCTACCATCTGTGTGGGTCTAGTAACCACTCTTCTCTGTCTTTAAGGAATGCCCAACTTATTTATGGAACCCATTTGCTTCCTGAGTACATTGTCAATGGACCAGGAATAGCTGACTCTCTGGTTCCTAGAACATTTTGTTAAGGAGATAAGACTCTCTTTACCTGTGCAAGGACATGCAAGGATAGACAATATATCTCATGGAAATATACCAGATGAACTTCTGAGCATCTGAAGACAGGGCATGGAAAATAACAGTTTTTCTTTTAATTATACCTTTAACTTAACTCAGTGGTAAAGCTAAATTCCTGAGCTCAATTCAAGCTTTAGGAAGATTTAATTATAAAATTAATATAGCATAAAATCAATTACATGGTAGAATCAATATAGTAGAAACTAGAGGTAATACTCATTTTGATATTTTTTACTGGGCAAGACACAAAGCCTCTTTCAGCTATACTTTTCTCATCAGTAAAATGGGAACAATAATGGTACCTACTTCACTGAGTTGTTGTGAGGATGAAATCTGACAATATATTTAAAATACTTTGCAACTTTGTATAGCATTAATTTGTTCAGTCATTCAGTTGTGTCAATGTGACTCTGTGACTCTGTAAACCACAGCATGCCAAAGATACTGGAGCTGTTTGCTATTTCCCTTCTCTAATGGATCAAAGCAAACAGAGAATAGAATCACACAGTTCATAAGTGTTTGAATGGGTTTTAATTCAGGTCTTCCTTGCTCTAGACTCAGTACTCTATCCACTGAAACAACTAGCTGCCTCCAAGGTAAGCAGAGGTTAAGTTACTTGTCTAGGGTGACAAGGCTACCAAGTGTCTAAGCTTACATTTGAACTCAGGTATTCTGACTCCAGGCCCAGCGCTCTATCCACTGAACCATCTAGCTCCCTTTATAGCTATCAACAGCTAGCTACTATTATTATTCTCTTATTTTTAGTGTGAATTATTAAGTGAATTTCTTTTGAATTCATGACTATAGATTTCATTGAAAATCAAAGCAAAAAATTTCTGGGAGACTTATTTCAGTAAAATAAATTAGTTTTAATGCTGGTGAAGATTTCATTGGAAAGGAGTGAAAGAGGAAGGAAAGAAAGAGGAGGAAAAATAATGTATCAGCTCTGTAACAATGTCTTGATTAAAAGGTGAATTTTGTATCAATTCCATGATCCATGGTGTGGAAACAAATAAAAGATCAATTCTTCTGGGAAGTATTGAAGAGGGAGACTCAGACAGACAGACAAACAGACAGAAAGACGGACAGACACACACACACACATACGGAGGAATCAAAGAGCATTAAACATCTCCTAACATCTTTTATAAGGGTATAAACAGTGAACAGCAGCTTTTAAGATTGTAAAAGCTAAAATGACTGAAAGGATTCAAAGAACAAACTTGAAATTTTTAAAAATGCCAACAAAATTATAAGAAAAGTGGGAAATTGAGGGGTATGGAGAAATTTCAATCAAGTTTCTCTTATAAAGACCTCATTTCTCAAACATATAGGGCACTGAGTCAAATTTATGAAAATAAGAGCCATTTCCCATTCAGTAAACAATCAAGCAGATGAACAAGCAGTTTTCAGAGGAAGAAATCAATATTATTAAGAATTACATAAAAATGCTCTAACTCACTAATAATTACGGAAAATGTAAATTAAGATAATTCTAAGGTACCACTTCACATGTATTAGAATGGCTAACGTGACAGAAAAGAAAATTAATGAATGCTGGAGGGAATGCAGAAAAATAGGGACAGTAATGCACTAGACAGAGTTGTAAACTAGTCCAACCATTCTGGATAACTATTTGGAACAACATTCAAAGGACTATAAAACTGTGCATACCCTTTGATGAAGCAATACCATTACTAGGTCTTTATAGTACAGAGATCAAAGAAAGGGACTTATATATACAAAAACATTTATAGCAGCTATTTTTCTTGGGCAAAGAATTAGAAATGTCAAGGATACCCCATCAACTGGGGAACAGATGGACAAGTTGTGATATATTATTGTCATCGTGCTATAAGAAATTATGAAGGACAAAAAAAAAAGAAATGATGAGGGGCATCATTTTAGAAAAACCTGGAAGACTTACATGAGCTAATACAAAGTGAAGTGAGTAGAAACGGGACCATTGTACACAGTAACAATAACACGACCATGATGATCAGCTGTGAAAGACTTAGTTATTCTGATCAATACAATGATCCATCATAATTCCAAAGGTTTCATGATGAAAAATGCTATTAAACTCCTGAGACAGAACTGAAGAACTCATAATACAGATAAAGACATAGTTTTCACTATATTTTTCTCACTTTTTGACAACATGTCTAATATGGAAATATGTTTTGGGTGACTTCACGTGTCTGGTGTGCATCATATTGTTTGTCTTCTCAGTGGGTGAAAGAGGGACTAGAAGAAGGGAGAGAATTTAAACCTCAATATTTTAAAAAATGTTAAATATAAATGAACTTTAAAAAACTGGGAAAAAAAATCCCAGAGGGAACAAACTTCATGTGAGGATATTTCAAGATCAGTACCCATTGCCAGTAATTCACTTATAATTATTATTCATTACCCTTTTGTTTTTTATTACACTTGAGCATGATTTTGTTCAGGTATTTTCTCCATAATGACCAAGTGTGTGAATGGATATTAAGGTGAATAGCTTGATCAGCAAATGATGCATAACAGTGAAAAGAAGCATAGTTTCAGGGAGTCAAAAGATCTGGGTTCAAAAAACACCTTTGATGTTTGAAATCTGTGTCACTTTGGATAAAACATTTAACTTCGTGGGTTTTTGCTGTCCTCCTGAGTAAAATTAGGGAGTTGGACTAGATAAACTTTGTAGCTCCTTCCAGTTATAGATACCACCTGTGCCAACCCAATAGGAGAGAAGAGTAGTAGAACATGGTGTTATAGCTTGTTGGGTCACTCAGAGGCTGTGCATCTCCTAAAGTTATACTGTTGCTTAGTCTTCCAATGAGATGTTCTGTGAGTCTTACTTGAATGACAATTCTTCATAAAGTCAGGTCTGTGAGCTCTGCTAGAACACCATCACATGGGGGAATTCCTGAGTCTCTGGGTGTAATCATCATGTAATTGTTTCCCAGGGCTAGAAGACCTGAAATAGGGTTCTTATTTGAAAGGTGTCACTCCCTTTCAGATTCGACTATGAGTGTCCTAGTCCTTTGGCTGCTTTCATTTCCTGAGAACTCTGTAAATGGAATAAAGCAAAAGTTATCTTGAGAATAGAATGTGAAATCAGGGTTGAATTATGTCACAATTGATAACAGTAGAAGGAGTACAAGGTGGTACTTATTTCATAGCTAAACATTACAGCTGGCTCCAAAGTAAATTTTCTTTTTTAAATTTACAATACAAAGTTAATTAGTTCTTTAGATATGCATACTGTTACTTTAATAAAAATTTTAATAGAAATAGTCAATACAGATTGGATCATGTATGTGGTTACAAGTTAGTTAACCATTCTTAGGAAAAGTTTTGAGTCATAGTTCCATACTGCCTTTACTGCCACTACAATTTATATGGAATTAGTTACCCAAATTTTGGACATAATTCTTATAAGGAACTAACCATTCACAAAGGAGCTTTTCTCAAAATTTATCCCTATACCAATGAAAGCCAACATGACAGGCCATATGATTTATCATTTTATCTACACATATGATTCATACAGATTATTTGATGAATGTTTATGTTGAAACTTCCTAAGAAACACTGTTCACTTATTCAGGGTGGAGCTTTGAGGATATTGGAATTCAATATCAAGGCTACTTTTCATTCCATCACTGGATCCTCTAGAGTCTGCAGCTATTACAACCAAGTTAGAGTCAGTGGCTAATACATTAGCTATGTTTCTGTATTTTATATGCAGACAAATTTTTAAATAGCTCAAAACTGATAAATATTTGACAAGTAATTAACTGATATGAGTGAAAGTTGTTTTTTACACTACATTCCTACCCTTAAATATGCCAAATAACCTTCCAAGTGTTCATTACACTTAACTGATATTTGCTGTGAATTGGCACCTGCCAGTTCACTTTCTCTAGTCTTGCCCCACCTAAAGAAAAACTGCAAACAATGTAATCAGAATGTCAAATTTCAGGAATGGCTTTATACACCCATCATTTTTAAAATTTGATTGCTAAAAGCATGATTGTTCCTGTACCTATAAGTAATGCAATGGTCTTTTCTGTAACTTCACTGAAATGTATTCATGTAAAAATAGCTACTGAAAACACCTTAATAGTAAGTCCTTTGATGGAGAAGGCTCTCTTTAGTCTCTAAAAGAGACATACGTTACCACGGGCATATGTAAATTGCTTCTCTTTCTCTCTTTCTCTTGCTTTTGGGCCTCTAATATTTTAAATCCTGAATTAACATTCTTATCTCTACTTAAAGATTGGTTTGGGCAGTGGTGGAAGAGAAAACTGAACTCAGTGAAGCAGCTGCAGTTCCCTTAAGAACTTTTTAATATGTAGCAGGTATCATTAACATGGACAGACTTATAAAGGTATAGTCACATAGTTCTGAAAGATAAATAGTGTACTTTGGTTTATATAAACATTAGTACATGTGTGTGATAGTAATAAAATATTTAAAATGAGTGAGTGGGAGGGGAGGAATAAAATCCATACTTCTAGATAACCCAGAAAGATTTTCTGCTTCTACTCCTATATGTTAATCCAGTCTTCTAAGATTTTGAATATCTGTTTTTTTATCCATAGCTTATGAATGCTTGTTTTGTTTTGTACTTATTAGCATTCACTAAAAATTGTTATTCATTACTCTTTTGTTCTCTCTCACATAAGAAGATAATTTTGTTCAGGTATTCTTTCCATAAGCTGTTTGCTTCTAAGTACAAGGACCACACTGTTTTGTAACTGGCATATTCCTCCAAAGTGACTATTACTATCCTTATCAGTTTTAACCAACTGTCAATTGCCTAACAATCAAGCTCAAAATTCTGTGGGTGGAAGAAAATAATCAAAATTATTTTCTACTCTAACATAGCGGAATCAGAAGGAAGGAAGGAAGGAATGAAAGAAGGAAGGAAGGAAGGAAGGAAGGAAGGAAGGAAGGAAGGAAGGAAGGAAAAGAACAAAAGAGGGAAGGAAAAAAGAAAGAACTCCATCTTATAGTTGTTGATCATTTTCAAAGAGAACCAGTGACATCATGGGTGATGTCTTGATTCTAGTGAATTGGATTTAAGTGAAGCAGACCTGTTCAAAGTAGTCAGCCTCACTCTCTCTTCCTGGGCCATCAAAGTCCAGCAGCAGGACAAAAGTCAAGATGACTGACAGGTGAAGGCCCAGGATATCTATAAGAAAGACAGAGGCCATCATACCCCACCATGGTACCACAGACTACAAACTGACATTTTCTTTGGACACAAACTATGTTCCTCAGAAGAACAATCTTTGGAAACTTGGATTGGACAAGCTAAAGTGAACTGGGGGCCACTAGAAGGCTTTTGAACCAGAAAAAAGTGATGAGACTGGCAGCCTAAGAGGTATAAATATAAGGTCAGTGGATAATTCATAGAGGCAAAGGTAAATGTTATCTGGCATGAACATATACAAACTTTAGCCGAAATGTTTGAGGGGGCCAGAACAGAAGATGCCCTAACCTAACTTTGTTTCTAGTACTGTGCAGCACAAAGAAGAAAAGCCAATTTAGTTCTTCCTCAGGGTGAAGCAATGTATCAAAGACTTATGTATAGACAGGCACTGTGGATTCTGAGAATTTAGAGAAAATTATACTGCACAGACTGTTCCAAGACTTGGCACATGACCTTGGTGCATATGATCTCATCAGATCTGTACAGACACAGAAATCACTGCCAAAAAATGTTCAAGTTGAGATAGTTGCTCCTGAGCTTCAAAAAATCAATATTTTTGGGCTCAGCCTCAGCAGGCTCCAGGTCTTCTTGAGTACAGGCCACAGGAGTAAAGAGGATAATAGCTCTATCTGTGCTGAAGTGCCGACACAGAACTGAGACAATCAGTTGAGAGACCAAGAAGTGCATATTTCTATTTTCCATGGAAAGTTACAGGACCAGGGGGATGGAAGGCATAAAGGGCTGACATAAAAACACCTCCATTTGGTAATGATGTAGAGTAGTAGAAACACTTTTTTGTTGTAAATGTGGATTAGATGACTGTACTTATGTTGACCATACTAACTTCTAGGTACGAGGACTACGCTGACTTATAACTGGCATATTCTTCCAAAATGACTATTACTATCCCTATCAGCTAGATTAATTCTTGTGTTCTCAAAATTCTAACAGGATGCTTCACGGAACAAGTTAGAACTAATATCTGCACATTTTAACCATACATGCAAGGCAATTGGAGTTAAATGACTTGCCCAAGGTCACCCAGCTAGTAAGTGTCTGAAGCTGAATTTGAACTCATGTCAAATGAGGGTTGGTGCTCTATTCACTGAGTCACCTATAGCTACCCCTCTTTATTCATTTCTTTACTTCTTTATTTTTTCTTAATACTCACTATTTCCTTAATTTGTACAAAGTAGTGAAAATCATACCCTGCCTGGGAAAAACAAACAGTGTAAAGTTTAAGGTTTAAACAAGTCCTGTCCTGAAGTTTCTATTTTGAATGCTTAGGACTAGCCTCGGTCATGAAGAAGTTAAAATTTTCTGATTCATTTTCAGGAAATTGAGGCAGTCAGGAAAGGGAGAGGCCCCCAGGACAGTCACAATGACCTCATCAATTCCTTATGGTCTATTCTATTTGGACTCATAGGAGGTGATAGTAAAAATCAAGAATGTGAACTGTAATGATGACTTGAAAAGTAGATCTTAAATTACCATCATTTTCAAATCTTTTTATGACAAATATCTTCATAAAATAACCTTAAAGCTTATGAGAGGGCTTGGACTTTGTGATTTGAGAGATAAACACAGGATACATCTATGTAAGCTTGAAGTTTCTCAAGGAGGTCTGAGTCAAAAGAAAAATGGACACTGGCTGTGGTATGGACAAACCCTCCAATACACCCTGGAGTATCAGCACTTATTGGAATTAATTCTTGTGTTCTCAAAATTCTAACAGGATGCTTCACGGAACAAGTTAGAACTAATATCTGCACTTTTTAACCATACATGCAGACCATGCAGAGGTTTATAAAAAGATAGAGAAAAGAGGTTTCCTTTTGTATATAAGTTAGACTATGGCCCATGAAGTTTCTTCTAACTCTCAAATTGTAATAATTATTATTAGCCTTATTATCTTAGTATTGGTGAAAAGAAGTTATATTTATAACCTAACCTGAACACTTATAATGCTTATAGCCAGTAACATGATTCCTTTTTGTAATATTACAATAGTCTTCTTTGTAAAAAACAAGTGAATAGTAATTCATACCCTTGAGAAGCTCAGCATATTTGCAGTTTGGAAAACATCAGAATTATGTAACAAACCTCTCACATCTGTACAAGTCAAACTGCAGCTGACATTGTTCTTTAATATGGAATGTAGGTCCACTGAGTGGTTGTGAGGAGAAAGAATAAAACAGATCTCACAGTAAAGCCCTGGGAATGAAGTTAAAGAGTGGGATCACCATCTGCTTGGGGGTGTATGACTTTTTGCCCATTAGTTAAATGTTTGTAAGCACTGAAAAATTTCTCAAAGAATGCCTGTGTTCCTTACTGTAGGTTCATTCATGAAATAAAATGTAAATATTCATAGATGGCATTTATGGATGGGCAATAATGACTTCTTTTCTCCTAAGCAAAGCATCAGCAAAAATGAATTATTGTTAGTGCAGCATAGTTAAATGTGGGGGGAGAAAAGGTACATTGTGCATTATATAAACACGCTAAAAGGAAGGTTATACTAATTTGAAGCAAATCCTCCTTGTGTCATGACCTCAAAATTCTTTCAGTCAATAACATAATAAACAAACTCCTCTTTGTCTTAATGGAGATTCAAGAAAACATTTTGCACAGCCTTCCCACTGACCTACACCAAAAAAATAGCTATATTTTTTCAATAAACAGAGTAGAAAAGTGGCTCTATTTGTGATTGATCTGTGCCACACATTTTCTCTATCAATAAAATATATAAGTCAGAAATAAAGTTCACATATTTTCAGGGAAAAAAAAAGAATTACTCAGAAAGGCTCCCCCCAGATTCAGGCTATCTATAATAATAACAAACAGCCAGGTCAAAAGTTCATTCATTCAAATATCCAGTTGTTGGTCATCATCTAAAACAAGGATAAGTACGATGAAGCAGATTTTTCACTTTTGATCAAGATCATAGGACTATAGGTTAGAACTGAAAGAGACCTTAGAAGCCATCCAGTTCAATCTCGTCTTTCATACATATTAAGAAGCCAGGTCCATGGAGCAATGACTTGCCCAAGGTCATATGAGGAAACTAAGAGCCAAGGAACAGTGACCAGCTAAAAGTTAGCATAATTTGGTAGATGATTTAGTGGCATCTAACACAACCTATGTGAGTAAGATGAATGGACTACATTTGGTTTTGTGCAATTTATTCTAAGGAAAATTGTTTTAGAATCTCAGAATCACAGAATCTCTGAGTTGAGGGATGGTTTCTTCAGTGAACATCTATCATTTTTTTCTGAAATTTCTTTTCCAATTTATTTATTAGTCACTTTCAAATATTACAACATGGTATAATTGTGCCATTTAATATACATCTATACTTCCCTTCAGGCATTTGTTTTCTTCTGGAGTATGCTATTCTAAAGAAATCTCATTATAAACTGATGTTTATAAAAGCAGATGTGTTCCATGTGTTAATGCTTTCTCATCAACACTTCAGTAGCTTTTTTTAAAATTGTGGTTGAAACTTGTTATACAAGTCATTACTACATTTCTAAAGTAAACTTTCTGAATATAACAGCTTACACCAATCCTGAAATCATTTGATCTCAAAAAGCCAGGTGGTTCCGAAAGAAAAACGTGTCAGAAATGTGGTGGAAAGCAGACTATTGGAGAGGGTTAAGAATTTTACTCTGTAAATACTGACTGCCATTTGGGGTATATTTAGTCAACATATCATTTGTAAGGGAAATGAAACTGTGCCTAAATTCATGAAGTTATCGATTTTTGTTCGAAATTAAGTCTAAGAAATCAGTTAAATGAAAACTGATATGATTAACTTTCTATTTGCCTACTAGCTTAACTAAACTGAATAACCATTTCAGTCATGATGTCCAAACTTGTTCATCTCTGTTAACACAAACTGGCACTTTAACATGTGAATATCCCACTTATGAATCTGGACATTAATATCTTTAACTTTGACATATGAAACCTCTACCATTTATACTTCCAGTTACATGCTCAGTATATGGAAAGTGTTTTTTAAGAAATGAATAATGATAACAGTGGCCATCCAAATGCATGTGTGTGTGTGTGTGTGTGTGTGTTATGTGGAAGAATGTGGAGCATCCCTGGTTTCACTGATGTAGTGAACTCCCAGTGTAGAAATTGCCACTACCAATTCAAGTTGGCACCTGTTCAGCAACTTCCAGTGTTAAAAGCTGCCTGAGGGGGTGGTCAGGTGGTGCAGTGAATAGAGCACGGCCTTGGAGTCAGGAGGACCTGAGTTCAAACCTCGCCTCAGACACCTGACACACTTACCAGCCGTGTGACCTTGGGCAAGTCACATAACCCCAATTGCCCTCCAAAAAGCAAAAAGAACAATTTTTTAAAGCTGCCTGAGGCATGGAGAAGTTAACTAACTTGTGCAGGGTGAAAGATAGTATGTGCCCGAGAATCAAGGTTTTTCCTGACTCAGAAGTTTCATGATTCTGAATCTAGACTGCAAGACTGTCTTGTTAAACCAGGAAGGAAAAAAAAGTTTGTATGGAAATGGCTAAACTCAGAAATTCCAGGCCCTCTAAGTCTTAAGGGCATGGAATTTCCAAAAATACATGGACATACTAAGGGAACATTTTCTTGAAACCTGTGAAGCCTTATGTATTCAGGGAAAGAAGAGGATGAATTTTCCTTTAAGATGATTTAAGAATTTTTGGATTAGGCTTGTAGGATGCGGTGAAATTTAATGTAGAACGCAGAAAAGAAAATAAATATTTTTTCATAGGGCTTTCTTTTAATTCTTATGATCACAATTGCAGCAGCATCCCTTATTTGCTATACAAGCAATCTCTTTTGTTCTTTGGTTTCAAATATCAGGCCTCAGGATTCATGAAACATAACTTGCTAAAGGTAAAACCTACAGCAGCAGTATTACTAAGAAGGTGAGACGAATAGAACATAAAAGAAATCAACTTCAAAAATAGATAAAGTAGCATATAAAAGGTGGTGACATTTCATTCAGATAGGCTGTTGTAAAGTAAAATTTAAATCTCAGAAATTAACTGAAGATTTAGAGGTGTGGTGGAATTCTCCTAGAAACACTCAATCCACTAAAGGAAGAGACAGAAAAGCAATGATTTTTATGAAGAGACACCATCCAATTTGCTAATTTGGACACTAACATCATTCTGAAGCTTAGCCAACCTTCAATAATTTAGCAAGTTGCCTTGATAATTTGTCACATTGTACACAGTCAGTGTGCCATTTCTAATTTAAATTGACAAAGACCCTCAAATTGGTCCTGGACAAATGTGGTAATTTTGGAATGATTTAAATGAGCTTAACTATTTGGAAAGAGTATTTTTGAATACCTGTTGCTTATTTTTTAAAGTGAAAAACTGTGTCAAATTGCTGATAATTCAAAAATGGAGAAAAAGCTAATGTATCTATTAAGTAATAAATTCTTAATTACAAAGTATTTTATGCTTAGCAACGTTTTGGCACTGATGCCAATATTAAGGATTTATTTAATAATTAAGAACTAAATAGCACAAACAGTATGGTAGAGAGACCAGACCAGACCAGACCAGACCAGGGGTGATAAGGTCCTGGTGACAAAACAGATCTACAAGAATGAGGTAAGTGATCAGTGATGATTCAAGCAGCAAAGAACAGAAGGTTGAAACAGTTAGATAAGAGGGCAATTGGCTTCAGAGAGGCTTAGCTATAAGCAACTGGTGATAGCTAGCCCTGTAGTTATTTGAACACTATTTTAGGAAGCTCTTGCTCAGATAAGAGTCCAAGTTCAGTCAGGTAAATTGTTAGTACTAAAAAATTCCAGCAGCAGGTGAATATTGAATGATGAATGTCCAGGAACTCATCCCTGGAATAAAGATTCTTAACCTTTCTTTTGTGTCATACTCTTCCTTGGAAGACTGGTAAAGCCCATAGATTCCTGAGAATGCTTTTAAATACACAAAAATACATAGGACTAAAAAGGAAACCAATTATTTTAAAATAAAGATGGAATCTTTTTTCCAACTCAAGTTCATGGACCTGAAATCCATCAACAATTCCATAGGGAGTCCATGGATCCCAGGTTAAAAACCTCTTAGAGGAACTAATAAGAAAACTCTGTCTGTTATTTAGAGGAAATCTGGAGTTCTGAGGAGTTAAAAAAACCACAGGGGCTCAGGCCTAGGGATAAAAATAGAGAGTTTTTGAAATGGAAGTTAAGAGAAAAATTGTGGTGGGAGGACCTTCTAATTATAAAACAGGACTTCAGTAATGTCAACATGTTTACCCATTTATGCTGCCCAAGATGAATGGGAGAGTACATGAAAATCTTTCAGTAAAAGAACTGTAATTCATAGGTCTTAGTAAATGTTTTATTAAGAGGCCCAATGCTTAAGTAGACTTAAAAAGGACCTATCTTACTGAAATTAATTATAGACATTACTCTCATGGGTCTATTCTGGTATGGTATTTATCTACTCAGGATCTGAACAGGAGTCTCTTGTTACCTAAAGCTACATGGGCAAAGTGCCAGGGCCAATGAGTTATCAGGGGAGGTAGCTTCCCAATTGAATTGACTGGATGTGGTAAATATGCCAATAGACTGACCAATTATAAAGCGGTGGAAACAAGTTCCATTTGAAGCACCAGAGGAAGAAAAATAAATGGCCAACATTGGTGCCATGGGGGAGGGGCATATATTAAATAGTCATTGGAAAATAGCATCATGAGAATATCAGAAGGATGGAATTACATGGCCTCAAGAAAATTAGCTTAAATATAGGGAGATTTTTAGCCACCAAATTAGTTACACACTAGTCATACTATAGTGTGTGTGTGTGTGTATATGTGTGTTTGTCTAGGTTTATGATTATATTAGTGTAAGGCTCTTACCAGTGAGAAAATACTCTCTACCAATGTAGATCTGAGATTGTCCTGCAATTTATAATTTTAGAAAAGAGTTATCTGAGGCATCAAAAGATTAAGTAGCTTGCCCAGGGTCACATAGCCAGTATGTGACAGATGTAGGGCACTTGAACCCAGGTCTATCTGACTCTGAACCCATCTCTCTATACACTATACTAGATGTTTCATATATCCAATTAAATATCCTTGATTAAAACCTCAAAGTGTATTGAGTCTGGAATGGCAAAGACAGGCATCTGATATACAGGTAAACCAAGTCAGAAGCAAAGATCTAAAGGAATATAGGAAAGTGTTTATACTTCAAAATAGAGAATTTTAGCCAGGACTAGAAAAAATTTGACCTTTGACAGACAATGGGATCATTTGCCCTGGACTACTGATTTGGGAATCTGTTGGATTCTTATTTGCCAAGGTAAAGAGGCATAGGACTCCTAACCACGTGTGTGCCAATAGTATTTCACATCACAGGGATGGAGACACCTGTGGCTCTTTGATACAAGCAAATCCTAAATAATGAAACTTTTTCTACCAACCAATGCATGTTAGTGCCTCCTATGCAATTTATCATATTAGAGAACTGCCTGTAGGACTAAAAGGTTAAATTACTTGCTGAGGGTCACAGAACCTTTCTGTCCCCTATACCACACTCCCATAATATTACCTCAACATCTTTAGTCATATTCTTTCTTCTGTTCAACAACAAACTGGTCCTCTTTAGTGATAAAAGGCATTTCATTAAAGTCTACCCTTAAAAAATTAGCCTGAGATAAAATTTATCTATGCACTTAATAAAGGCCAATATGATATTTAACATTATTTTAAATACAACCGCAATTGTTTAACTTGTACTTGTTCATCATTATGAATATTACAACTATATTCCTTATAAAACAGAGGAAATACAGTGTAGTCTCAGGAGAGTAAATTTCCACCTATGACTTTGAAACCATCTCTAGTTTTATTTTTTCTGAGACTTTGGGATCTGATTAATTGCTGGACTTCAGAAATTGACTGTGATAGGTTAAAAGGTGATGGCTTGTCAGTGGGAAACAAAGCAAGAGATCAATTATAGGACCTGGAATTCAAGGTCAAAAGCGGACCAGAAACAAGGCTGGTTTTATGCTGATCTGGGTAACTTACAAGCTTCTTATATTTCTCTTGCCTAAGGGCAAGACTGATTCCAGGTTTGAAGTTCAGATTTAATTTACATAGGTGAAGGGTAAATGGCTTCAAATGCAAAGGTAAGAAGGATTACTAGGCTGAAGTTGCTTTGTTTAATTTAATATGTTGCAGGTAAGACTGGATGAGATACCAGCATAACAAGCAAATGTCAATCAAGGATGAAGAATATAAAATCTATGTGATACAAAAGCATGTTATTATCACTGTCTGAGTACCTACTGGTGGATTATATTTTCTTCGGACTATACTGGTATTTATTACTATAATTATTTTCAATATTAACAACGAACACTACATTAAGTCAATAATTTCCCCTGGAAACTTCATGATTATAATTCCCACACCTTTGGACATAAACAAGTAGAAACAGCACCAAAAAACTGTGGTTAGCCACAATTTATTGCTTAGAATGCAAATGAATTTAAAGATATATGTGAAAACATTCAGCATTTCCTAAATAGTTAAGTCATGCCGTGCACCATGTGCCACATCAAGGATCAAGCAAGCTGCTTTCTCAGAGGAATGGGCTGGGATAATGCCAACTAAATGCATGCAGAGCTTACTATTTCTGCCAAGGTCACGGATACTGGCACATTAGCTGCAAGTTTGCTTGCTAACTCAGCAATGGTCCATTAACAATTTGTATAATCCTTGCTAAATTTATTATCAGTTCTTTACATTCTCTCTTTTAGGACAGATTTAGAGTGGTTTGTGATACTTTCCAAAGTGTCACTGTTGTTGTTAAGGATACCCCCATTCTTATCACATTACAAAACAAAATATTGCTGAGAATTATGTATTATCAGGCAATAAAATGAGGACCTCAGGGGCACAGGTGGTGTGTGTGTGTGTGTGTGTGTGTGTGTGTCTTAATCACCACTACAACTGAAGACAGGCTTCCAAAAAAGAAAAGAAGATAAGAAAAGTTTCATTTACCAGCCAATCTCTAAGTAGGCATTAAGCTCCTACTATATGGCAGGCCTCATGCTAGATATTGAACACAACGTAAGAAATAATCCCTACTTACAACTGACATTCTAATGGAGACAAGCACATATAAAATATGTATATAGCATGAGTTTAAAATTAATAAATACAAATATATACAAAGTAGGTTGTGACAGAGGACCCTATTATAGGACCCTTTAGCAATCTAAACAAGCTTCAAATAGAAAATGGTATTTCATTCTTATAAATTATTACTACTACTAACATTTATTCTTTTACTCTAAATATAATTTGCTATCTTAGATGCACTATTAACAGAAAGGAAACATTTATTAAGCACATAGGTCAGGCACTATGTTTGCTTTTATGATTATTAGCTCATATTATCCTTACAGTAACCTCGAAAAGGTAACTGATATTATTATTTCCATTTTACAGTTGAGGAAACTAAGGAAAAGAGAAGTTAAGTGACTTGCTCAGGGTCATGCAGCTAGTAAGCGTCTGAGGCAGGATTTGAAGATCTTCCTCGCTCTGAGATCAGAGCTTTATCTACTGTGCCACCTAGCTGACAGATTTTGTTCCATCAAAAGGAGAAAGATGTGCCAATGCAGACAATCTAACTACTACAGGAGTAGATGATCTCTGATTTCCTTTCCAACTATGCTCTTGATTGGTTAATGTCTCTTTCAGCACAACAGTAACCTACACAAATGTATCCTGTTAATGACCATTAGTGACTAGCAAATCAGTAGAAACACAGTATCACACAGTTTTAGATTTGATTTAGCAGGGATTCACATGGTCAGACTAATGTTTTAGCAAAATTACTTTGGCAACAGTGTGTAGGATGGACTGGTGTTGGGAGAGACATAAGGAAGAGAGATCAATTATGAGATTGGCTAAGAAAATGTAGTCTGAGAATGAATTTCTGGACCATGGCATAAAATGTAAGGATGATGGGCACCAGGCCAGGGATGGCATACACCTATGATGTATGGATAATATATGATTGCTTAAAATCTTGCATAAACCAACAGCCTTTAAATTTAACAAGAAAAGGGGAGAAAATGTCCTGTCTATTTTCCAGTCAAGATACCACTGAAAGTACCTACGGAACAAGAGAGATGCTTAAAAATTCACCAGATGGGGGAGGACAGTAAGAACAGAAAAAAGAAGAAAGAATCTTTCTTTCCTGAATGGTTTGGGGGAAAGCCTCAGACAATTTGGATAACCTTGCCCAATTTAAAACAAAGAGACAAATGAGCCACCAAAAATAATTATTTTGTTGAAAGTTTTGTGGAACCTCTTGACTTGTGAGAGTTGCTGATGGAAGTGGAATTTATATCACCCTGGGCTAAAAAAGGAGAGGATGTAGAATTGTGAAGGCTCTAAGCATAATGTAACTACAATACAATATTCATGGGACTGATCTTTGGAATTAGACTCAGAGCCAAAATGGACCTCAGACATTAGGCCATCTCTTACCTCACTGAACATGGATCTCTTCTACAACATACTCAAAAAATGGTCATTCCTTTGAAGACCTATACTGGTCTTCCTCAATTTATCTTACACAGGATGCAAATCAGAAAGAAGAGGACCCTACTGTCTCCCAAGGTGGTCCATTCCATTTCAGGACAGTTCTTTTATTTTAGATCAATGTTATGTTGTTAAGAATAATTCTACCTCTATACAGTTTTCTAGTTCTGTCCTTCTTATCCAGCAAAATATTTTTAATTCCTTTTTCACATGACAGTTTTTCGAAAATAGACTCATAAACAAGCATATAATTTGCCTATTAAGGGAATATGAAGTTTGAATGGAAAGGACTATTAAGTCATTTTGGCATAAGGGTCATGAAGAAGTCCTTTTATTAGGGCCCAAATCCTCCTGAAGGATAAAGGACACCAGAGGATTCAACGTACTAAGAAAAGCAACACAAAAAAACAAACTTCCATTGCTTACTTTCATACTCTCAGAGATCAAGCTGGTTATCATCTGCCCACCAAAATCTTTCACTCTTTCCTTTATTTAGGTATCTAATATTCTTGACTAATTAGAAATTCATTCATTTCATGGGTCCATACTATTGGAAAAATTAATAATATGGTTATCAACCTTTGCTACATTTGTGCTAAGTGAAAGAAATGCATCTAATGCTAAATAAAGAGTTTTTGATTAGGACAAGGGGAAAAGAGGAAAGTAGATTTCTTAGCTCCTAGGACCCAGAACAATTGGTGTGTACCCTGCCAAAGAAACAGGGTTGTACTGGTCTCCCTGGATTACAAATCCTGAGTCTTAACAGAGAGATTAGAAAAGCTTCCTACTCTACCTCTTCCTTGCATCTCCCTCTTTACCGTCGTTGACCCTGAAAATGCTTGGTTTGGCTTTTTAAAATTGTAATTGCAGCAATTTGCTCAAACTGTTTATAATCATTTATGTCTAATTATCATGCAACACAATAATGATTATGTATATCATGGAATGTGTCAAATTAACTTAGTTGTTTTATTTGATTACAACAAGAAAACTCTCTGTACATTCAACCTTCATAGTTTGTTGCTCATGGAAAATGGTAAGGTCATCTACTCACAACTTAGCAAAAAAGAAAAAAAAAGAGGAATAGAGAAGAAATTGTGTTTGGAAGATGGGCTGCAAACCTCTGTTTGATGTTTGCATATGTAAATATAAACTCCCAAGGTGAACATTAAATGCTAAGGATTTAAAGAAAGGCAAAAGACAGCCCCTGCTCTCAAGAAGCCCATTGTCTAATGGGAGAGAGAACACAGGACCATCTATGAACAAATTAGATAAGTAAAGGATAAACTGGGGATAGTGTCAGAGGAAAGACTATTAAAGAGGACCAGGAAAGGCTTCTTATAAGATGGTGAGATTTTGCTGACATGTTAAAGAAGTTAATGAAGTTAGGAGGCTGGAGAAGGAGAGCATTCAGCCCATCTGCCAGTACTGCCAGTAAAATGCCAAGAGTTCAGGAGATGACATGACTTGTGTGAGGAATGTAAGGAGACCAGTGTCATGAGATTGTGGATTATGTAGTGGAGAGTAAGGAAGTGAATACTGGTAGGAAGAGGCCAGGTTCTGAAGAGTTTCAAAGCAGAACAGAAGATTTTATGCTTGAGGCTGGAATTAATAGGGAATCACTGGAATTTATCAAATACATAAGTAATGTGGTCAGATTTGTGCTTTAGGAAGGTAAATTTGATAGCTGCGGGGCAGATGGATTGTAGTGAGGAAAGAACTGGGGCAGGGAGAATAGTTAGGAGGCTATTACAAAGGTCTAGGCATGAGGTTATAAGGAGCCACAGGGTATGGCAGTGTCCATGGGGGGAAATGGTATTTATGTGAGAGATGTCACAAAGATAAAAAACAAAACAAACACAGGACTTGGCAGCCAATTTCGGGGCAGTTTTCCTTTGGGAAAACTAAATTTTAAGAAATTAAGCAATCATTTATATGATAACTGTTGAGGATACCACCATCTTCCAAGTCAAGAAGGCTTACTGCCTACCTGTTATCCTTGACTCTTCACTTTCATCCCCATATCCAAAGGACTGTTAACTAAATATCCATTAAAAATAGTTTCCTAACGAGTACTAAAAAAAGAAGAGGTCTGTAAATACCCCTCCCAAAACAGTTTGATTTTAATATACACATATTGCTTTGCACTGATTTTTGCTCTTGAGAAATAAAGTGAAGAATGTGTCAATAATTGCAGTGATTTGCAATTATGTAGGCTTTAACCTTTTCAAAGAATTTCATGTACATTGTATCATATGTATTCACAACATATAGACAGGTCCAGTACTCTTCCCTTTGCTTAAACTGAGATTTAGAGTGCTTAAGGGTCACACAAGTATGCTAGATATATAACTGAATAGACATCTATATTTGCATAATTCTTGGTATATCTACACAATAGATAATGTGTAGAATTGGAAGACAGGAACATGAGAGTTCAAATCTTACCTCAGGCTTTTATTCTGTGTGACCTTAGACAATTTACCTCACTGCTCTCAATCTCAGTTTCTTTATCTGTAAAATGGGAATTATAATCGCACCTGCTTTACAGGTTTGTTGTGGGATCGTACATAAAGTTATGTTAGTTTATTATTATTATTAATGTTATTATTATGAGTCCACTGCTTTTCCCAACTCCCTACTTTGTCTGCTCCTTCCCCTTATACCACAAATCTTTTCTAATTAACCTGAATATGTTTCTCCTCTTTCTGGCATTTTGGATGGATGTGTTTTTTACTTCATAGACCCTGTTTCATGATGAAGCATCTGCTGGTGGCATTGAAGTTGCTGGCATTCCACAAATTTGCCCTACAGCACAGGACAGATGGCAGTGTCACGGATGGTAATGATAGACTAATAGACTAACATTAGCCACGAGGGACAACTTCTGCCATTGTTCTGTTTTTAGTAGCAACCCTATCCAATGTATTGGAGCATTTCTTCTAAAAGCAAGGAAATTGGGTAGTTTTGGAGGTGGCCACTGGGTGGGGCAAAAGTGCACACTGCAGAAGAGGACAAGGCCCTACGAAAAACAAATCTTAAAAAACGTGGTTTTTTTTTTCACTGTTCATGTGATTTTGACAAATTTGATTTCTCAAATTTAAATCCTAAGTAAAGGGTTGCAAATACACATTATCAGATATACTTCTTCTGTTAGGTTTGCAATGATCACATATTCTATGACACCTCCTAGAAGAAATGCATGGCATAAGAATAGATCTAAGAACTAATCACAATCATTAATTTGTGAAGGAATTAAAGTAGTATTACTATTTATATTGAGGAACAGTCCCCCTTCACCCAACCAACCACCATCACTCATTATTTCTGTTTGGAATTTCGGGCTTCTTTTGTAATTGGAGTACGGACTTTAGGCATTCCATACGGAGTCAGTACTGTAACCATGACCAATTAGTATCTATAACTCTTTTAAAATAATAAATGCAATTTGGAATTAGGTCTGGATAGAAAGGTTAAAAGAGTGAAAATGAATGTTTAAATGCATATTGAAAGATAAATGATTCTTTTTCTACCAGCAGAAGATATCATTATAGGTTTGGGTCCTGGTTTATTTCCTTTAAGACCCTGGATATGGATATGTGTTAATTTGAACAGGTAGATAAGATACATTCAAGCATCAAGTGGAATGCAAAAGTACATCCAAGGGTGTAAAAATCTGGAAATTAATTTCTCACATACTAAGTAAGGGGACCACTTTCTAGGCCTTAATATTTTCCTGACAATAAGATAAGATTACAAAATTATTTGAATGTGAAAATATCATTTTCTACTTAAATAGATAATGAATTGTGGGGGAAAATGACCAGCAAAAATAGTACAAAGTTTTAGCATTAAATTAAAGCTAGAATATTACCAAATTTTTTTTGACTAAGCCAAAATATTTATCTTGTTCAAGCATAGGAAAAAAGTTTAGAAGAGAATATCCAATTTGCAGGAAAAAATCTGTTTGAATGATGCATTTTTAGCTCTTAAGAATTTATTATTAAGGCTCTCTACATTTTAGATAAAATATCTCAGCATATTATTATTCTACTCTTTAAATATTTTTTATGGATTTATTATATAACAGTGTAAGTATTGGGTAGACAAGCTATTCAGCTTTTTCTAATACGAACTCATATTTTTTGAAATATATGAGGAAGAAAAGGAATTGGAAAACAGGTAAAATTACACTGAACATTTAAAAGCGATATGGTCAGTGTCTACTCCCATGCAAATAACACGACATTAATAAAACGTTCCTTTAGTAACTATGACAACATGATTTTTTTTGGCCATACTCGGAAGACCAGCTGGGTAATCCTTTTCTTAGTGGGTCAGCTACCAGTTTAGTAGATCAAATATCTCTAGCTTTTTAGCTCTGTAAAACAAGAGGGAGCAGTGGAGAAATCTACCTAATTTTATAAGAGAGCAAATATTATAATAATAATTGATATAGGTTATTGTCTATATAGAATCTTTTTTGAATAATATAATCATATTGTGGGGCTTACAGTACTTGTATTATCTCATCCTCATTTTACATCTAAGGTGACTTAGATGCATAGAAGTTAAAGGACTTTCCCATAGTCCCATATCTATTAAATGGGATAGTTGGGAATCAAATTCATGTCTTATGACTCCAGAGTCAGTGCTCTTTCCATTATGTCATGCAATTTCTCCCTGTACTTCAGCAGAACAAAAGGGTAGGCTGGCTACTAGTTAAGACTTGAGAAGAGGTGGGGTCAACTAATAAACATGTATTAATATAACTGTGCTAAGCATTGGGGATACAAAGGAAGGCAAAAGAAAGTTCCTGCTCTAGAGGAGTTCACAATCTACTGGGGAAGACAATACATAAACAGCTATGCACAAAAAAGAGCAGTATGATCAAGTACTGATTAAGAAATGATTAGTAGGGGCAGCTAGGTGGCAGAGGGAATAGAGCACTGGCCCTGGAGTCAGGAGGACCTGAGTTCAAATCCAGCCTCAGCAGCCACTTCACACAAAAACTAGTCGTGTGACCTTGGACAAGTCACTTAACCCCAGAAATGATCAGTAGCAGTAAAGCACAAACATTAAGAGTTTAGTTTTGGACAGGTTGAGTACGGATTTCTATTTCCTGTGTTTACTGAAGAATATTACCTTGAGAGGAAAGAATAATATTCATTTGAAGAACTGCTTAAAAAAGAAAAAAAAACATAAAGAAAGAAGAAAAAATAAATACTGGATTTCACAGTGGCATAAGAATTAAGGACAAGGTTGAGCTATACATATTGAATGTTTCTTTCTTTAAAATTCCATAATGACTATCTCTAATTAGTCCTAATCTAACCTTTAGATTACCTAGTGAAAATGGTCCAGGGAACAGTAATATCAGTGAGAAGAAGCTACTGATGCTGATGTGTCTGTTCTTACCATAAAGAAATAATTAAGTTCCGTTTACTGCCCTGGCTTCCCACACCCACCTAACTCACAGCATTACTTTCCTTCTGCCATCATGTTAGGATGATGATCATAAAGTACTGCTATACCGCTTCCTTCAGTGTGGTATAGTGGAAAAGTCACTAGTCTTTAAGTCAGAAGACTTGAGTTCCAATCTGAATTCTGTCACTTGTGAAAGTGGAAAAATCATAACCTCTATGAGCTTCTTTAAAAACAGAAATAATCATAGTTACATTACTGGCTTCTCAGAGCTTTGAGGAGAGCACTAAAGTGCCAGGCACTTTGTTGTGATTTCATTATATAGAATAAGAGTCTTCAATTTTAAGCTAAAAGGGCCTTAAAGATAATCATTTCCAATTCCTTTACTTTTCAGGGCAGTTTTATGAGGTACAGAGAGATCTTGTCAGGCACACTGGTAGCAAACAGAAGAACTGAGATTCAAATCCAGATCCCATGACTCCAAATTCAACATTTGCTCTGGGGATACAAAGAAAAACAAAAACAGTCCCTGGTCTCAAGGAGTTAACATTATAATGGGGAAAAAATTATGGGCAATATGATATAAACAGGATAAATTGGGAGTGATCTCACAGGAGAGGCATTAGCATTACAGGGAATCATGCTGGTTCTCATCATACTGGCTCTCATTGTACCCAGATTAGAAGGGAAGGAAATGCCTCAAGCAAGGCTATTAAGAATATGCTCCTAAATCCTGTCTAGGGTCAGTTATTATTATAGGGCTTTCCCAAAGTGAAAGAAATTGACTCAGGCTTCTCACTTGGTCTACTTCACAACTCACTGATGAACAAGTCAAGTGTGTATGAGTGTATGTGTGTGTGTGTGTGTGTGTGTGTGTGTGTGTGTGTGTGTGTGTGTGCACGTGTGTGTCTAAAATAGTACAGAAGCAGGGAGAATGGCCCAGGGACATTGCCCCCATACCTAAACACTTTTTCTGGAGTAAAAACAAAGTGGTATCCACTGTGGTCCCAATTTAACATATGAGATTCTCAAGAAACCACATAACTAACTTGAGAGGGTTACCAAAGAACCAGACCTCGCAGTATCATGGACATACAGCCATGAAACTGGCTTGTGCCTCTGTACCTGTCTCCTGCTGATCTACAGCCTACCGAACAGATGGAGTTGCTCTAATGAAGGACTCTGTACTGTCTCTACTGACAGAAATCATATTCATGAATACTGTATCTTCAGCCTTAGGTCTTTTTTCCTGTGTGGTTTTCTCATATGTGCTTGGTCCACACAATCCTGTTGATTATGTATCTGGAGACTTTAGTCTAATTCCTGATTGAAGGAAGTAAGTCTCCAGACTCTTTTCCAGAATCTATATCTTGTCTGAAGGCATTATGAAGCACATACGGGAATACCTGAAAATTCCTCTCTCAATGCAACCAGTATTTATTACCTTTTGATCTTATGTAAAGGTGCCAGATCAAGTACCTCCTTTCTCCCTTTAAGGCTGTTTCTAAGCTTGCCACTCAATTACCTTTAGATGTGTTGCTAATCCACAAAGTAAGCTTTTTCATGCTCTCATTTAGAAAAATATACTCTCCTTGGAAGCCAGTGTTACCTTTCTGAGAGAGAGGTCACAATTATTATTCCATTTTTCAGGGAGGGTATCTCCTTTGGCCATGGTGTCCTTGAAAGATTGCCAGAATTCAATCCAAGCATCTATTAAAACATCTCTTAAATGTCCACTATGTGTCAGCCTTAGGCTAGGTCTCAGAGACAGAGAAAAAAAAAAAAGAAAGTACCTCTAGCCCTGAAGGATCTCACATTGTACTGAGAGGGAACTGAAGCTTCTCCACAGAATTCTAACATATCTGTTACAGAGATAGAAGGTGAAGCTTACTCCCATTTACCATGAAGGAAAGGGAACACAATGGCAAATTACCTGGGATTATCAGGATCAACCCTACTCCTCTACCCTGACATTTCAAACACAATTCCAGTTCTTAATGAAATGACTTGAGTTTTAACAGCAAATCAACTAACAAAACACCTATGTGCAACAGCCAATATTATCTAAGTACATATACTGACTGGAGAGCAATATACACAGCACACACTAGCACCTTTTTTATCCTCCTAATTCACATACACACACACCCCATACACACATACCTCAGACTGGTATGAATGCATCCAGTGTAACAGGCCCCTGACCATCAATGTTCCACAATAATGCTGCTAATATATTCAATCGAATTCAGTAAGAAACCCTCATTAAAAAGGACCTATTATGTGTCTGACACCATGCTAAACTCAGGGGTTAAAGAGCTGAAAATAATACAGTTCTAGATTTCAAGGGATAGACCCAGGAGAAAGGAGTGGAAGTTCAAAGAAACAAATTTAGGTTTGATATAAGGGGAAAAAATTTTTTTTTCTAATAATTAGAGCTGTCTAAAAAGAGAATCAGCTTCCTTGGAAGGAATAGGTTCCCTTTAAGTCTTCAAGCAAAAGCTAAGGAAGCACTTAGATATTTTGAAAGAACACTTGATGACCATCACAAAAAGCATATACATAGTGGGATTCTACAGAACAAACTTTATGATATGCATACTTATTGAAAAGATGTCAAGTAGTTTGACACTTTTTTAATGAATCAAATAATTTTTTCTTTTTCTTTTGTTCTCTCTTCTAATCCTATTAACTAAATTCCCTAAGAACTTCTCATGTAATGTGTGCATTTTGACAGATAAAAATTTGTAAGTAAGATATAAAGGCATGACTGAATTATAGCTTTATCTACCCTTAATTTTAGGAAACCTTTTTCCAATTAAGGTAGCTCTTTCTATACTGAATTTTCCTTTATCCTACATTTCCTATCAGTAGGTTTTATGACTATATTCATGTATTTATGTATGTATTTATGACTGGTATTCAAAGTAAGATGTCTCCATGAAGGCTATGGTGGCTGAAAGAGATTTCTCTCTGTGCCCTCTAAAGAAGTAGACAGCTGCTATAATTCATGCAGAATTAAATAATGCATTTGCAACTTCATAAGATAGAACGAAATAAAATTAAAATATACATGAGTAAAAAAAAACCCCTCAAACTTAGCTATTAAATTTTGTTCTTCACAACGACTTCATCTGATATTTGAATTATTTGATAATTTACATAAATAATCTACTGAGATGAAGCTTCAAATATAAAACAACTAGATTTATTCAGATTTCAGACACCATAAGCCTTGACCATCCAAACCAGAGATGGGCAAGCAACAGCCCAAGGTCCAAACCCAGCCCACTGACTGGTTTTGTGGGGCCCATGCGCTAAGAATGGTTTTTGTATTTTAAATTAAATAAAGTTTTATTGTTTAAGAAAAATGGTTAGCTCACAGAACCTACAAAAATGAACAGTTGGGCCTGCACAGCCAGTGCCTGATTTAAACCACAGCCAAACACAGCCTAGATCAGAAAGTAAACAAACAAGTATAAATAATGGCAATGGCTACCACAGAGCTACTAATTACATATGAGAGGGCCTTTCATAGATTATGGCTTCCTACTTTTCACAAAATTCTCACCAATGTCCTTCAAAGACCCACAGAAGAATCAAATCAACAAATGAACAGAATTGACACTAATAATAATAATAATACCAACAACAATAAGAACTCACATTCTTTTATGCACTTTTAAGTTTTCCAGAGTGCTTTCTGAAAAAGAGCCCTGTGAGTCTCACATATTAATTAGCTTACTCATTTTAGGGGATTAAGCAAACCGAGGCTTGGAGAGGTTAAAATTCTTGAGTTACAGAGAAAAGGTTATATTATATTTAATATTCTCTGGTTAGCAGAGAAGGCAATATGGGAGAGGGGTGAGAACATTAAGTTTGGAGCCAGACCTGGGTTCCTGTCCCACTGCTACTTATTATCTGTATTATCTTGAATAAATGAAAATGACAATTTCTCTCAGTCTCAATTTCCTCTTCTTTAAATGAAAGAGATAGGACTAGAATCAGGGATGGTGAACTCACAGCCTCGAGGTCACATGTGACCTTCTAGGTCCTTGGGTACAGTCCTTTTGACTGAGTCCAAGTTTTACAAAACAAATCCTTTTATTAAGGGGATTTTAAAAAACGTGACATTTATATTTGATACACAGTAGAAACTTATGTCTGCTATCTTTGAAGTTAGAATGAGAGCTTTTTGTGAGCAGAAAAGTAACTTGTTTTTTCTATGTTTAATCCCATTTCTTAGTATAGTGCTTCACACACAGTACTTAGTACATGCTTTCATTCATTCACATAAAGATTTCCTTACCCCATGCCCAATAAAAGGGTTTTTAAAAAAGTTTGGCCTAAAGGATTAGGTGTCACTTATGTAGAATATTCACTTATACGCTAATGTGGAACATTTCATTTCCCAAGTATTCTAGACAAATTATTTGTTCCTGTATATATATCACATAATTCCTTTTGCACACTGCTAATTCAAAATGTCTTCAGGCCTTCAAAAGCATCTTAACTATAAAACTTTCACCAGAACTTGGCAAACTTTTAAAAATGATTTGAGTATCAATAGACAAAATAAAAAGTATTATAAAAGTAAAAAAGAGGTTTTTATTCCCCTTGTGTAACTTATTATTTTTAGATAATATACAAAAAAAATTGGAGCTGTATAATAGTTGATTAAAGCTCCAGGTCCATAAAGTTATTTTTGTTTGTACTTTTACAATTTACTCAAATGCATACATGTGTAACTATGTTGTACACATGATATAATTCTGTAAATTAAAAAAACAAACAAACTGAGAAAATGTTTTCTACAGAGGGTAACTACCCTAAAACACACATACACATTTAGTTGAAGATTATATGAATAATACAAAAGAAAAAATAATTTAAATATTATTGTAAAGGAATGTTAAATATTCAATTCATTTGTTTAACTGAAACTGAAAATATAAAATACAATATTAAAAAATTAAAGTAAGACGATAAACTCCATATCTGTGACCAGTTAAGAGAAAAACAATGAAATAAAAGGGGTGGAGGTAGAGGGAGAGGAAGAAACATGAACAAAAAGAAAGACATAAATAGACTGAAAGGCAGAGACAGAAAGTCAGGGAGAAATATGCACATGAAAAAACACAAAGAAAAAGAAAGACATTCAGAGACAGTGTTGAGTGCCTAAAGTCCCACACATTTTAAAAACTGGAATACATTTTTATTACTATAGGCATACATGGATAAAATATTTCTTGGTGGTTGTCCTGAGGACAAGATTACACTAACTTTGGGGCTGAATTTAAGACAGAATCCCTTCACTGTTGCCACTAATAAGCAAAGCACACAAACTTTCTGAGTTTCTGTTTCCTCACAAGTAAAATGAAGGTGTTCAGCAGGATGGTTTCTAAAATCTGCTTTGTAATTCTATGATTCTATGAATCTGGAATTCTTTCTTTTATAATAATAGCACAGACATCACAAAAGGGATAAGCAGTAACAATGGGCATGATGATTAATGGCCAGAAGAGTAGAAGTATAATGACATTCATCCTTTTAGTATGGTGCACTGTGGGTTAGTAGAAAGCACAATGGCCTGGCATTCAGGACAGTTCCGTGCTCTGTGGCTTCAGCCAGGTCTCTAGACTACTACTATATGAGAGAAGAAGGCACTATTAGCGACTTCCAAGTTTTTTATTGATGGACTACACAATCAGAAATTCTTTTATATGGAGGCTTTATTAAGTATATAGTTAATTCTATAAAGCTTTCATTATGATGTACAAACTTATCCAAGCCTACCAACATGACAGCATGTTCTATAACAGAAGTAACAGGAAAGAGGACACTAATCCAGTAGTTTATGACTACTAGCTAATTAGATATATAATTCTCTCTCTCACCTAACTTCAACTTGCACCTACAGGTTGGAAACCCAGAAGGGAACGTCCCTAGGATAAAGGTAGTACCTGTGGGGCCACACTCCTTAAATTATAGCTCACATGCACTGACTGGTACATTTACCTTTAATAGTCAGACAAAAGTCTGACCTCATAGTAAGGTCTCAGTGGCTTACTGGCTCTGGCAAAATACTTATCCTCTTTAGACCTTCTTTTCCTAATTTGTATAATGAAAAGATCATAGATTTTGAGTTGGTAAATGCCTTAGAGGCCACTGAGTCCAACCTCCACATTTTATAAATGAAGAAATTGAAGCAAGGGAAGGTTGACTTGACCAAGGTCACATGGCTAGTAAGTGGCTATAGAAAGATTCAAATTCCAACTAGTGATGCTTTATCTACTGATGCAACTACTTGGCCCCTAAGGTCCTGTCTAGCTCTAAATCTGTCATCACCTCTTTCTCCCCACCCAAACAAGGGTATACTTTGTTACAACTACAGACAGTGTCAAAATGAACAGTGGAAATCACACATTGAGTACAACAATAGAGAATGTACATATAGGGAACACATGTATCCTAAGCAATTTCCTCTGATAATTCAGGGCCCTGATGTGTTTTCTCTTCTTATGAAGTCTTCAAGGGGCTCTCTCTGCCCATAACATCTTTGCTAGGCATGTTGCTTAGCTAGGCATCTTAAGCTTTTCCTCCATAGCTCAATTCCCCCAAACCAGAGTTACCTTTCTCTTAACTCACTAAGCTCCTCTGTGATATGTTGACTCCCTGGGCCTGGTCTCCAAGTGATTTGGTGTCTTCTATCACATGACTTTTTGCTGTTCGGTCATTTCATTTGTATCTGATTCTTCATGACCCCATTTAGGGTTCTCTTGGCAAAGATACTGGAATGGTTCACCATTTCCTTCTCCAGTTCATTTTATGGGTAAAGGAACTGAGACAAACAGGATTAAGAGATTTGCCCAAGGTCACACAGAAAGTAAACGTCTGAGGCTAGATTTGATTAACTCATGAACGTGAATCATCCTTGACTTCAGGTTCAACATTTTCCACTGTGCTCCCTAGCTTCCCCTTGTTCCTATAGAAGATATCATGGCTAATGATGGGGGAGAAGAGGGAAAGAAACCTCCGCTTTCATAAGTAAGTATGATTTTTTCTATGAACTGAGTTCCATAGCTGGTTTTCTTTTCAATTGTCTGAGATCACTGTCCTCAAAATTTCTTCTGACTTCACTCCCTAGATGATGTGTAGGCTCTGGAATCCCACCCCCTTTTTGAGCTCTCCTTGATTCTTTGAGGTACAGGCTCTGAGAAAGTAAAACCTTCCCAGGGAAGGTTTTACTTTCCTCATTTGCCTGAGGTTATGAGCCTTAAGTTGTGTCTCTGCCCAAGTCTTTAGCCCCCTTTTGTTCCATCTGCTTCCCACCCTTGAGCCTATCAAAATATCAATCCACTCTTGCATTGACCTCATTAACTCCACCTGAA
>CM053594.1:167493151-167509943 GCA_028646575.1 Pseudocheirus occidentalis | reverse complement strand
CCTCTTTGGGCACCCTCTTCATAGAGAGTACATTTTACTTTTTAAAGGATCAGTAGGGGCATGCCAGAACTTATAGTCAGCCAATGGCTATTTGGCCTCCAATTCCATGAGCCTGATGGGAGAACTTCGTCATGTTTTGTATAGGAGCATTCTAATCAACTCTCAGATACAGTTTTTAAAAAATAATAACCTCAGATTTGTGCCAAGTGAACCTAATGTTCCTAGTAGCACTCACATTTTATACTTTAATTCATTTCAACAAATATTTATATGAATCTATTGTCTGAAAATATATGCATAGTTGTAGTACAAAGTAATACTCTAAAGTACATTAGAGAAGTCAAAACAAAGTATTACAGGCAGTCTGAGTGACAGTAGGTCCTTAAGAACAATGAGAAGGGATTAGAGGCTTAATGAAATTAGTTCTTGGGTCGGGTTTTTAATGGATGGGTAAACTTCAATAGTAAAATAAAAGGAGAAAGAACATTGGAGGTAGAGGAAAAAACATGTCACTGTTGTGTAAGTACCAGGAACAAAAAATGTCTGGAAAGCAGAAAGTATTGTTACAGTATAAAGCAAGCTTTATAGTAGACAATAGTAGACATAGTAGATAATAAAGCTTGAAAGGAAATGTAGTGCTATATCATGGAAAGTTTTGGATGCCAGGCAAGAAGGTCTGGACTTTGAATAGCTATGGAATAGAGAGCCACTGAAGACCCCTGAACCAAGAAGTGATATGACCATATGTGTTTATACATAATGGAGTGGCATGAAGGTAAGAGAGGGAGAAAAACCTGCAGAGGCTGTGATTCTTTATACTGCTCAATCTGGATGTGATATAGATGAGGTGCAGGCTCTGAGAGCCCCGTCTTGAACTCCTTGAATCTTTGAGGTACAGGCTCTGGAAAAGTAAATCTTTCCAGGGGAGGCATTTGCCTGAGGTCATGGGCCTTAAGTTGTGGCTCTGCCCAAGTCTTTAGCCTTCCTTTGTTCCAATAGTTTCCCAGCCTTGAAGCTCCTGTTCCCACCTTTGAACAGGCCTGGCCCACCATTGTCTATGGTCTCCAGGTAGCCTCCAGCAACTTCCTACCCTTGATCACTCATTACTGGAGTCTAACCCCATCTCAACCCCTGAAGACCCTCCCCAAACCCATGACTAGTGTCTGAGCTCATTTGACTCCTCCTGAAGACCCTCCACAAACTCCTCCTCTAGATCACCCCTATATTCCTCCCACAACCTTTCTGTATATAGAATCCTACCTCCCTTCCATGTGGTGTGACAGTGCCATAGAATGGCTTAGCACATACTTGCTCTGTGACAGCACCATAGAATGACTCAGCATAGACTGGCTCTTTAAGAGTCTACCCCATATGTAGAACTTTTAATAAACTTTCAAAAAACTTTACTTTTCTTTGGCTGAGAAGACTTGAGTGGAATTCTTTCTACAGGACACGGTATGTTGGTATTTTGGGGTCTCAGGCAACCCTAACCCTCTTTGGGTAAAACCTCTTCAATATCACCAAATGTGATGGTGGGTATAGAAGGGTGGGGACTACAACAATGACTTAAGTTTTGAGCATTCTCTTCACAAAGTATTATTTTTAATAGACTAAATTTAATCTATAATAAGTTTCTGCAGATGAAATAATGTTTTATTTTTATTTTTTTTCCCTCCAAACACACTTACCCAGGTTCTTCTCCTTGACTTAGGGAATGACAAAACGTTCAACTTCTGCATTACTTTGGTCAATACATTTTGTTTCTACTTTCACATTTAACATGGAGAAGAGAGGTCAGTAGAAACATAAATGCCTTTAAGACCTGAAGGCCTGCCATGGGGATGAGGGAATACCCTTACTCAGTTTTTCTGAAAAATCAGACAGAATCAGGAATGTGTAGACATTGCAAAGAAATAGATTCAGGTTTCATGTAAGGAAAAAAATCAAACTTCCTAACAATCCGAGTTCTCCAAAAGTGCTGCATTTTGAAAATTTAAATAGATTCCCTTTAATTGGAATTCTTCATGCAAGGGCTGGAAAATCACCTGTTAGATGTTCTGTAAAGTGAATATTCTTTCTAGTGTAGATTGAAGTAGGTGGTCACTAGTCTTTTAGGTGGTCACTAGCATCTTATTCAATCCTGAAATTCTGTGATTCTAAGATCTTTGTACTTCTATTTGTTCTTATGACCATAAATCAGATTCACTTTTAATATACCCACCTCTAAATTGGGAAGTATTTGCCTTAGGAATTTTTTTAAAGTACTTTCCCCCTGCCTTACTGTGATAATCTCAGAGTTCCAGCAAGGCTTATTGAAAAAAAAAAAGTTTTCTTTATTCTAATTGGACACTCATATTTTTGTCACAAAAATAGGAATTGCCATTCTGGAACAGACAGAGGGTATATCTAGTCTGGTGGCCAATGCCAGATGTTTCACTGAGAGGAATAAACCTCCCATAATACACCTAATTTCACAATACTATACCATGGGGGAGAATTTCTTCCTGACCCCATCTGGTGAGCAGCTTATGCCCTGAAGCATGAAGATTGATAGCTGTTGTAATTTTATCTTAGCTAGTGTACTGTAACTGCAGATGCTACTCTTACTCATATGAATGTCTAATTATCTTTAGAATCATTTTCTCTCAATCACATTCTGTGGCCTAGAGTTCCACAGGTTGAAAATATGCTTTAATGCTGCTCTGAAAATGGATATGAATGATTAATACATTACTGTCTGGTTTTATTGAACAGAGGTCATCTGTTTCTTAAGAAATGGTCCTATTTATGCAACTGTGTTTGTACACATCTTATAATGTTGTTTCAACTATTTCTGTAAACTTTACTTCCCTCAAGACCAATTGGTAGCTCTGTATTTCCTACAAATGGCTTTGGCTATGTACCCTCTTTCCATGGCAATTTTTCATATATATATGAATGACTCTCTTTAGCACCAATTTTAGATTAAACTTCATTAATTACCAAACATCCACACTACTGTAACAAATCAATTTTCCAAAATTATATTTCATATAGGGTCATTAGGACTATCAGGAACAGGGTAATTAACTTCACAATCTGAGTCATCTAATCATCATCGTGATTACTAATAATATTTGCATCTTGAAGGGATTTGAGCTTTCAATATAACAAAAAGTTGGCTAGTTCCAATGTACTGAGATTCTTAGAATGTCCTCTTTATAGTGTCTCATATCTGTCCCCTCTTTTCTTGACATTTTCACTTAAGAATTCATTATCTTTCACAGGAACTTTTGCAATATCTCCTGAACAGTCTTCTGCCTCTAGTCTCTCTCCATTCTGGTGTTTCTTTAAAAGGGAGATCATATTTATCTTTCTCATGAGGAATTCTGATTATGTCACCTCATTACTTAATGCTTCTCTATAGGTACAAAATAAAGTTTCATCTCCTTAGATTTGATGCTCAAACTATTCTATAATCTAGTCCCTTTGTAGCATTTATCTCTACTTTCCTTCATGTATCCTCTGTTCTTGTCATGGTAGATTTCTGATCATTCCATAGACATGGTTTCTATAATTAGGTTCAAAAAACCTTTCTTTACAAATACAGGGAAAATATAACTAGATACCAGTTTGTCTAAGAAGGAACCAGATACTTTACTGGACTGCAAGCTCACAATGTCTCAACCACATGATATATAAGTAAAAAAAAAAAGCAAATATGATCTTGGTATGTGTAAGGGAGAGACGGCTTATAGGAAGAATAAGGAAGTGATAGTCTCACTGTACTCTGCCTTGGTCAGGCCACATCTAGACTGCTGTGTTCTGTTCTAGATGTCACAGTTTAGGATGGATATTGATAAACTGAAGAATATCTAGAGCAGTGGTTCTTAATCTTCCTAATGCCTCAACCCTTTAATACAGTTCCTCATGTTGTGGTGATCTCCAAAGTATTTTCATTGCTACTTCATAAATATAATTTTGCTACTGTTATGAATATTAATGTAAATATCTGATATGCAGGATGTATTTTCATTGTTACAAATTGAACATAACCCACAGGTTGAGAACCGCTGATTTGGAGGATGGAAACCAGAATAGTGAAGGCTCTTGTGCCCATGCCTGTAATGGTCTCTTGAGGAATCTTTGGATGTTTGGCCTGGAGAAGTGAAGAATCATGTGGAATATAATTGTATCTTTAAGTATTTGAAAGACTACACTATGGAAGAGGGTCCAGGCTTGTTGAACTTGGCCCTTAAAGACAGAAGTAGTAAGAAATGGGTAGAAGATGGAAAGAAGAAAATTTGGGCTTGAGGCCAGAAAAAAAATTCTAAAAAATTACAGCTATTCGACAACAGAATAGGTAGCCACAGGTGGTAGTGGATTCTTCCTCATTAGTGTGCTCATGCAGAAGTTAGATTATTCATTTGTTGGGTCTATTATAGTGAGGATTATTTTTAAGGTAGGAATTTGTTTTGATGATTGTGTAGGCCCCTTTTAGTTCTGAATTTCTAGACACCTACATCACTGAAAGTCTTCAAGAGTGAAAAAGACCACTTGTCAATTATTCTTGTGGAGTACATTCCTCATCAGGAAGGGCATGTGAAGGCCCTTCCAATTCTGAGAATCTATGACTATAATTTTCCTTCTCTCAACATCTCCTGAAATTGTTGAAATTCTTTCCATCTTGACTCAATTCAAATTCCACATTTTTCATTGGAAATTCTATCTGTATCCTGGGAATTTGCATAGCACATTGTCCTCTCTTATAGAATTATTTAGTTTCATAGAATCATATTTATTTTATTAGTTATATGTCAAATTTTCTGTTAGATTGGAAGATCCCTCAGAATTCTGTTTCTTATTTATCTTTATCTCTCAGCACTTTATGGCAATAATTAGGACAAGAATGTGGATGATGATGATGATGATGATGACGATGACAGGTAGCATGGAGCAATGATTGGGTAAAGTGCCAGCCATGAAGTCAGAATGACCTAGGTTTAAGTCCTACTTCTCATACTTACTGCTATGTGACATTGGACTGGTCATTTAACTTCTCAGTGTTTAGGCAATTTGGTAAAATTACAAATTGGAGAACAGGCATGTGGTTTCCTTACCTGATCTATATATAAAGTAAAATAACACAAATAATAATGGGTAACATTTATTTGACATGCTAAAGTTTCCAAAGTGCTTTACATATACTATATCATATGATCTCAGATCTCAGAGTAGATACCTAATAAAAGTTTGTTAAATGTAATGGAAAATTTATTTGGCAAAGGATTTCCTTAAGAACTGTCTTGAAAGATCTAATTTTTCAGAAAAGTCTTGTAGGAGAAAGAAGTCACTCATATGAGGGATCAAGAAATGCCTAATGCTATAGATGACACAAGCTAGGTGAGAAACAAATGAGAGATACCAAGAGATGGAGTACGTTACAAGCACTGGGGACAGTTCAAACTCAAGAGTTTATATCTGGTCTTAGAAGTAGCCAATAAACTTTATTTAGTTAAAATGAGAGATGGGAGATGAAAGAAGGGAGATGACATGGTCAGACCCATAGTATAAGAAATAAATTTAATTTCTATGAAGAAAAAAGACTGGAGTGAGGAGACACTAGATTCACTAGAAACAATTAAGAGACTATTGCAATTGTATAGGTGAGAGGTAATGAGGCCTTGAATTAGAGCAGTGGCTAACTGTAAGAGAACAGAACATAGGAGAAGAAAGTTATGAAAATAAGAATACACTAAGGCTAATGAGTAATTGTCTCTATAAGTATCTTCCCATATCTTAAATTATGATGTGATTAAACTGGTTGATGAGCAATAGAAAATTATTATGTGTGATATCTTTAATATTATCTTTGAAAACAAATGTAGTAGTTGATTTTCATTTTATTTTGAAGTCATACATTTTGTGACATGTGAGCAGTATATCAACTTTTAAAAAACTAAGGGATAGAAGAATAGTTTTCTAAGCCAAGGTCATTGGAACTTTTTTTAAAAAATGGTAATACATTGTATACCATGAGTTAGACACTACATCAACTTTTAAAAAACTAAGGGATAGAAGAATATTTTTCTAAGCCAAGGTCATTGGAACTTTTTAAAAAATGGTAATACATTGTATACCATGAGTCAGACACAATAAAAGAAAACTCAGCAGGTAATGAGGTGAGAAATGACTTAATGCTGAGATATAAAATCATAGATAAGAGAGTTCTCTGAAGAAAAAGTTAGAGGTCAGTATTAAAGATACCACATGATGGAATGGCTGAAGGGCTCACAGGAAAACTAGATCTGAAAATGTTGGTGTCAGAAAACTATTAACGACTGGAGTGCCTAGGATCCTTGGTAATACCTATTGTCCACTGAAGCAAGAAAAAAAACTTGCTTATGCCAAAGGGAAGCCTCTAAAGAGATCATAGGAATAGGAATCCTCTTCTGTTTTCCCACCCTCTAACCATTAATTAAATTTAATGACAGCCTCATTTAATAAAAGGCTGGAAAGCTCTCCAAAATGCTAATAGACTTTCAAAGTAAGAAATATATTTCATAATTAATGTATTTAAGTCAAGAATAGTTACAAAATCAGTTTTTTAAGTCAGATATTAGTTAATTGCCATGAAAAATTTGTGTATTTTTCATATGAATATTTTCTATAATTCATCCACCGAGTAAAAATTTTTTGAACTTTTTTTTTTGTAATTTTAAAAATCTTAAAATGTTAACCCCAAAGGTGCATTGTATGATACACATACATTGAACATTATTGTCTTAGGTATGTGAATTGTGACTATTCATCGTGAATTTATTCACTGTAAGTATTCTCAATCAAATAACTTGAAGGGAATTTCCCCCAAGGCCATTTATACAACCATCTTACTTCCTTTGCTAATATCTCATTTTGAAAATAAATGTGTCCCCTTAGCCTTGCCTTTATTTTATTCACATTATATTATTCTGAGTTCTATTATTTTATTAAGGACATCATACCAGGTAATTTGTAGTTATGAAATCCAAGCCATAGCAATGAAAAGTGTCATTTTTAGGCAGGGGGAGAAGGAAAGAGGGAGGAAAGCAGCAAGGTGAAAAGACTGGGACAAAATTTGCTTTCTTTTGGAAAGAATCAAAGAGGTTTTTTTTTTAAGTTCTAAGATATCGACACTGTGGCTTAACGTATTAGTGGATTTGTTTCTCCAACCCTAGCCTCAATGAATCTCATCACTGAGGTAGATGCTGTTAGTTAAGAAACTTGAGACGGACGCTAGGAATTTAAGGAACCTAATAAAATCCTGAAAAAGGAATATCTTCATATTTTTCATAAACAACTACTTTGTGTTTCTATCTTACTTAGTAGATTAGAAGTCAACTGGGTCTTTTAAAAAGTAAATAACAAATATAATAATATATTATTTTCTTGCAGGCATCTGCTTCTCCAAAAATAACAAATAAAATAACACCTATCTCTTTTATGATACTTTGGCTCAATAATTTTTAATGGTGACTCAGAGGCAATGATTCAGGCTGGTAATGGGATTTGAGGCAATATATTATCTTTCTCTTTAATATCCTATTTTGCAGAAAATTGCTTTCAATGTGTTTTTATTTCAACAATAACTAGAATATATATGAATATACATGATTTCAATACATGCATACATGAGGAATTATATACAGCATATATAATTATAAAATTCTGAACATATTTTAAAGGATAAAATGGTTAAAAAGGTAAAAAAAAAATCTGTCAAGCTTTGCCTAACCCATCATTAAGGAAGTTTACTTCCAATAATCAGTCTTTTTTAAAAAAAATATTTCTATACATTTTCTCTTCAATCTATACCCAAGGAGAATGTTATATAGCTGGCATTTGGGAAAGGGGGTATAAGTGAGAATTCCCCAGGTGTGCAGAGGTCTTCTGTGTTATATGATCATGGCATTAGATAATTAGGTGTAACTTAATAAATGCTTAAGTACCATTCTTTCACCCTCACAACTTCTCATTGGTATAACTATCTTGTAGTACGTTATGTCATTACAGCCTACTTTTCAACAGGAGCATGTCTTAATATTGAGTGTATCAAATCTAATCCTACGGTTTATTGTGGGCAGCCCCGGTTGGTCTGTTCTGAGGTTTTCCCTCCTTTTCTGGTGTGGAAGTTGTACTCCTGCCCTGCTGGTGGCCTGAATCACCTCAATTTGTTCTGGCAATCAGAGGCAGCTGCTTCATGTGAAAAGAGTGAGGACCACTGAACAGAGCATTAGGACTGACCTCAGACTGAATGTGAAGGGCTCAGCCCTTTCTGCTGGGCCAGTCGAGCATGTGCAAACAGATTTGCTGGAGTACAAAACGGTCCAGTGATTTAAAGCAAGTTTTCATCTGTCTTTCTCTCTCTGTCTCTCTTTCTTTACCTTTTAGAAATGAAACAGGATAGAAGACAGACTGGGTACAATCTTAGCAACATCTGTTGCCTTTCATGAGGGTCCTGGCTGAGGACAATATCTTTTCAAAAGGGGTCTGACATTTTGTTGAAAGAGGGGAAAAGCTCAAAGAGAGGACCATTTGAACATGTTTCCCAACACACACAGTTGGGTCCTTTTTTATGGCTGTGTCAGAACGTCTTTAAAGAAACTTTTCTCCCCTCCCTTTTGTAGTGAAATTGTCAGAAAACAAATCTTCCCTCAATTAGTACTTAATGCAATCTTATAGCAAAGAAGCAGTTACAGTCCTCCCCTTTACCACCACCCTCTTTGCTTTTATTCTCAATAACCAGTGTTTCACAGACCAAATCTTAAGCATAGTTAATCAGAAGTGTGAAGGAATTTATGCCTTGCATTGTTTCACATCTGTTACTTTCTAATTTTCTCATTAATTTAACTTTTCTACTAAATATTGATAGCACTGAAGCATTTGTTAGATTTTACTGCCTTTTTTGAAACCATGATTGATAATTCACAAAGGTTTTTCAAAATAAATTTGGGTTTTATAGTATTCCTTCTTGCCTCTAATGCCAAATGCCTCATTGCAATGAACATTAGTTTAAGTTGGTTCTTATGTGGAAACAGTTACCTGATTTTTTTTTTCAAAAATGTTTTTTGCAGGCAATTTTGCTCAGTCCAACCATGATATCCTTTCATAAAAATGACAGATGAAGCAGCTGACTAACTGGTGGGTATATTATTCTGTTGCAGGCATCTGCTTCTCCAAAAAGCCAAAGCAAAACAAAACAAACATCATCTATTTCTTTCATTGACCTTAGGACTGAAGAAAATGACCTCAGAAGGTTTAGCAGACTCTTCACACCCCTTCCACAATTCTATTGCCTCTCCAAAATAGCAACCAAATTGCAAAGTGGCATGACTATAAAGTGAATTAAAACTTCATGCCACTTTTTAATGATTGAAGCAACATAAATCTCTCCAAAAAAAGGAGTAAATCTTCTGAGATCATAAATGTAACTTCTATTAACACACTATGATAATTTTGTTACTTATGGTAATTTACTCATGGAAATAAGTCAAAAGCCATATTTTATCCACAAGGGGCTTAAAAAGTCCTGTAAGCTTATTTGGTTAAAAAAATGAATTACATTATTTAGTTTCAAAATTAAAATGTTAATTAATGAAATGATTCAGAAATAGATAAATCTACATTTTATTTGATATTCTTGTTTAATCAAATTACAAAAAAAGTAATAAAACATCCTACGTATCTCCATGTCTTTTGTGTCAAACAGCTGAACTCAAATGAGAAGAGAGTAAGCAGATACCTTGAAGAGTATACACAGAAAGACAGGGAACCCTTAAAAAGTCCTGATATCACACAGAAGACTTAGAATCATTTGCTATTTTTCTGTAGTAGAACTGTTCCCATTTTGCTTTTTTGCTCCTCATGGATGGATCCACATGTTAAACTCCTTCTAAAATCAATAGACATACTGAGCTTGAGTAGCCTTGGGAGGATACATAAAATGAGGAAAAGGTAGAAATCCATGTGTTTACTCAGTCACAATAGCTTAGGGAAAACTAGGTGGCACAGTAGAGTGCAGAACTTATTACTAGGAAGACCTGGATTCAAGTTCTGCCATAGACCTGTGTAACCATAGGCAAGTCACATGAACTCATGAGTCTCTGTTTCCTAATCCCTAAAACAGGGATAATATTATAACATCTACCTTGCAGGCTGGCTATGAGGACCAAATGAAAGAATATATGTAAAGGACTTTACAAACCTTAAAATGCTATTCAAATCATAGTTATGTATTGAGAGGTGCCCCATCAAAAGATATCATTTCTCAAATAATCACTTCAGTATAGCATGAATGGTGCTAATGTTACCAATACTTCTGAATAAAAATAGCATATTGTCTTCATTGTACTCAAAAATATCACCGCACATGTGAATGATGGTAGCTTAAAAGGACAATCTTGACCTTATATCATTTCCATACTTAGGACTTGTGTAGTCTATCCCCTACTAAATGACTGTGTACCACTGTTTCTAACACATCTGCCAGGTCAAGTCAAAAGCTGCAAGCAATGACAGCTCCAAAGGAGTTATGGCATTTCTACAATAATCTCTATGTGGCAATTGTCAGCAGGCAGTGGGAATGCCATACTGCTTGATGTGTGCTTCCATGAGTTTTGCTGCTTTTCTTGTGTTAACTTTTCTGGAAACTGTTTAGTTAGTCTGTACATGCGATATATGTTCCAATCTGGTGATACAGTGAGCAGAATTTCAATGCCAACGAGCTGGTTGCAATTTAGGACCTTACTGAAATTCTAATTTTACAATATAATTTAATCTATAGGTTCAGGTATTCTCTTGATTTGAGGTTGTTTAAAAGTTTTAGTGACACGATAGAGTTAGAAGTGGCAGGTCTAATGATGAGTCATCTAGTAGTAATTCTATCCTAATATAAATCTACAGTTTGATGTACTGTTTATAAGTCATTATTCACAGATTCTTCATGGCTGTGTCAAGTATTTTCCCTGTCATCTTAGTTTGCTACTTTATTAGCTTTAAAGGCAGTGTTATAAAGAATCATGGATTTGGACTCAGAAAATCTGGGTTCAAATCCTACCTTTGATACTTACTGTGACTTGTCATTCAATTTCTGGGATCAGTAAACTAAGACAACAGAGAAAGTATTTCCTACAAAAGCAGATTTATCATTGGGCTACCCAGATCACAGGGTTGTGCTGAAGTCATTTTATTAAAAGTTTCTATTTAACACTAATGAAAGGGTTTCCATCTCTCCATTTCAAATTTTTATTTTTATGTTTGCCTTAATAAGAGTCAGTACTTCATATCTCCCTTATTTTATGTGTTTTTTAAAAGTGAATTTTAGTATTTCAGCTGTAGGAACATAAGGAAATTTTAAGGACAAGATTTAGGATGTTTCTATTTATATCCAGCTGAGAAAAACAGAACCAACTTTCAGCTGCACAGTTCTGTAGAAAAAAAAAGGGGGGGGGGCAAAGGACATAGAGATAGTAGCAACTTATCAAAGTGCAATGTATGTAGTAGGCACTCAGAAGATAAACGATAAAGGCATTATTAAATGAATAAATGCCGTTTGAAGAGAGTGAAGTTTGTACTCCTTTTCATTAATTCTTTAAATCAATCCTTAAAAAGAATTTAAATGAATCAATATTAGTAATCAGAGGAACATGCCACCAAGAGACACATAGGAATATTTATACCTCTATATTTGTTACAAAACATTTCCTAAACAACAATCCCACATAGTAATGTGTTCTTCTTCCAGTCATTCTTCCTATAACACAAAAGGTCCAATTGGGTGGAAATAGTGCTAAGTCGAGCAGGATATGAATTCAAATGCTGCTCTTGAGTCCTAACAGCTTTGTGACCATGGGCAAGTCACAACTTCCTGGCTTTCAGTTTCCTCATTTGCAAAAAGTCATTAATTCCTAACTCACAGTCTTTTTGTGCTATATAAATGTTTTTTTTTAGTAGGTAATTAAAGTATTATTATCACTAACTTTACAGACGAAAAAACTAAGGGTTAAGAATTTGTCTACAGTTATATAACCAGATAATACCCAAGTTGCAACTTGAAAACAGAGGTTCTTATTCTGAGTCCAGTACTGTTTCCACTATAGCATGCATAACAGCATAACATGATTTAATATACAAATAAAATACTTTTAAGTGTGGTTTTAAAAAAGAGAAGGCATGGTTTAAAGAACAAAGGTCAGAGAGATGTATTTTGTGTAGAGTCTACACATGAAATGACCTAATGAAATCAAAGTGAAAAAAAAACAACTGGAAAAATGTTTGAAATATAAAGGTTGAAACTTGGCTCAGGAAAGAAACAGAAACACAATTTTTGGAACTGGAAATAAAAGAAAACACAGTTCACAGAGTAAAAAATCATTTATATTTTAAAGAAGAAGCTGAAGTGACAAGAATAATATCAGATCACAAATGCTTTACTAATTTCTTTTACACCAAGTAATCTAAATTTACAAGGTTTTTCATCTGATTGCACTTGTTGGTAAAATCAGATAACACTTAAGAGTTCATGGGGAATAAGTGCTCTATTCCAAGAAGTTCATTTCTGTGGTAGATACTTTTCTTCACTGATTTTGATGGGAAAGGAGGAACACTGTGTCTTGAAGTGTACAGGCCGTGGCTTTGTATGGCTTTAATTTATAACAAAATAAATAAACTGGATGTTTCCTATATGAGGAGGGCTTCTGTTAGAGCCTCATGTCAGGATGCACATGTACAGAGAGCAATGGAATACCTGGCTTTCCAAAGAGGTACCACTGAATCTAAAGAGATCCTTTCTGTCTACTACTTTTAAATATTAGCTAAAGCATGAAGAATTTCAGGGTCTGGTTTAGAAATAATGTTAGGGGGCTCCCCCTTGGGCTTTGATAAGAACTTACTCTTTCTAATACAGACTGTTCCTTAACCTCTAGTTTCTAAATAATTCAGATCATTATAAAAGCCAGTATATAATATTAGATTTTAGGTGGCTGAAAAATTGATTATATTTTGCATTCCAAAAAATATGGTTATTTTTTTAACCTCTCTCAAAAGTATGGACAATTATCTCAGCAAAATACTTGATGTATCAAACTAGAATACTAAAAAAATTTCCTACCCTCTTCTCCCATATTTTTGCTATTTCTTTCAATAATGACAATGAACCCAGGCAAATCTTGTCAGTCACACTTTCTGACTTTCTTGGATTACATTTTATTTTATTTCTCAGACTGTAGGAATATGTTTAAATTTTAAAAGCCTTTTTGTATTGGGAGTTTTTAACACATAACATTTATATTTTTAATTAGATTTACAGAGGCCTTATTTAATCTTCTAAATCTGAATTTAAGGCCTGAAGTACTTGGAGAAAAAAAAAATCAAGTGATGAGGAAACTGAAAAAACAGTTCATTAAGTTTAAACTACTTTCATAGCCTGCAGTTGGACTATGTGTGAACTATTCCGAATTTTGCCTCATCACACAGAAAACCCTCTAAGTTTTACAGTAAAGGTCCAACATCAGTAATTGTTATACTAAGAGCTTGAATAATTTGCAGCATTCTATTATAATTTTAATGGCAGCAATGTTAGAAAGACTTTTCAACTGTCGTTGCCGAATGGTTTAAAAAATTCTTTCAGGGTTTTTTCTATTTTGCTTTGTTTTTGACATTGTATATTTTCCTCCTTTGGTCAAGACCAGCCAAAACATCAAATAAAAATGTGAACAGTTAGGACCAACATTCAAATTCCATTTTTTAATAATATTAGACAATGTAAATTGGAGATATTTAAGATGAAAAGGTAAAAATCATTACCTCTACATATCATTGCTCTTTTGAGAAATACCAGTGTTAGCACAAGAAATTCTGGATTTTGTGCTTATACCTAGGTTTTTTGCCAAGTGACTCAAAATCATATAGTTAAAATGAGGGAAGTTTAAGATGGTTTAGAGGTGCTTTTTTTTAAATGAGCCACTGAGCTGTGTTATTCCTACATATTCCTACATAAATTACATAAAATTCTAGATAAATTCCAGGTATTATTATTAGTAATTTTATTGGTACATAAGTCATGGTTGTAAGTTGCATGCTTTATGAAGCTTATTAATTATTTCAAGATACTAGTGTACCATTTAGTACCAAGAAGCAAGGTGGTAGGAGGAAAGAATAGTGGAGCTTGAATAAGGAGAGAACTAGGTTTGAATCATTCCTCTGATCCTTGCTAGCTACAGGGGAAAAAAAAGTCAGTAACTTTTCTCGACCTCAATTTCTTTATTCATAAAATGGGAATAAATTTATCACAGATAGTATATACTCCTAGAGTTGTAGGAATCAAATGGAAAAATGTATGTGGAATTTTTTGCAAATCTTGAAGAAGCATAGCTAAAAAATAATATAAGCATTATTAGTAATATATTAGTAGTATATATGTAATCCCAGCTACCAGGAAGGTTGTGACTGGTAGATATCTGGAACTCTGGAGTTCTACACTGCAGGGAACTATGCTGTAAGTAAGAAGGATTTTGTTATCTTTTCAGTTTAGTTTCTCAGGATCCATGGCCATGACAACGTCTAGTTTCCAGGTGTTGGATAATAATTCCCAGGATTATTATCCCCAGGATAATAAGCCCCAAGGATCCTAGATAGTAGTCCCTAAATCACAGTGACAGACACTCCTATTGGAGTTGCACCATGAGATAAGGGGTGACATAACTGATATTTACTATGCTTGCACAGAATGATGATATTGCTCAAGTTAACCTGTGAAGCCTTTGTTGCCAATATGCCTTCTTTATCTGTTGCCCTACAAAGTAAGTGGGCACTGGTCTGGTCAGTAAATGAGGAATCTATGTGTGTTCTGACCAGTCCCATCAAGGCTTGAGGGAATTTAAAGGAGTACATAGGCTGTGCCTGTCTAGACTGACCACATTGAGATGTAGGGATAGTTGCACCCCCCTTCTCACCTGCCCCTGCAAGAAGAGAATAGGGAATGCTATTGCATTATGAAGTTGTTGCTCTCATTATCAGCAACCCTTTGAGAATACTAGACTAGAATAAAATAAGATTATTAATCCCTCCAAAGCTGTCTTCCTGTCCTTCCTGTCTGACCAGATCAAGAGTGGACCTGTTAGGAACTAGAGTCCCAAAACTCCAGTGCCTCTTGGGTGTTATCTATGAAACATATACTAATCAAGTGTCCACAGTAAATTCAGCATTAATATAATGATCCTCTGGGAGTGGGGTTCACTTCCTTGGGAGGGGGTCACTAGGTTGCCTAAGAAGGGATGAATTGATCAAAGCTGGAAACAGAGTAGGTGTAATGGTAATGGAATTTGGAGATCTGCCAGCATTGGCTTGGTTTATGGGTTGAGTGTTAAAATTCAGAGCCTGTGAATCCCACTTGTGGGATGGACTTATTGACGTGGAGAGGGCTGAAATGGGAAGAGCCGTGAACTGGGAGAGAGGCCAAGTCAAGAGAAGGCCAGAAGGACTTTTGGGAGAGCAGTATCCAGTATTGTGGAGCCTGAGTTTCTGAGAGAAAACTGCTGAGGGCAAGTTGGAGCTGCCCAGGACTTTTGAGAACTGCCACCTGGAGCTGCCACAGACTATGTGGAGGCATGGCTGTGATGCCGGTATTTTGTCTGTCTGTTTTGATGTTGTTGTGCCAGATTCACCTGCTGGTGAAGGACAGTGCTGCTGCTGTAGAGGTTCTGGAACCCCGCTGTTGGTTCAGAAGCCCTGAAGGAGGATTTTCCTGCTGTATGTTTACACAAATCCTGGAAGAGGGCCTTGCTGATGTTTTCAGGGGTTCTGGGACTGTTCTACAGGCAGAGAGTGACTTGGTGAGGACATTGGCTATGGCTTTGTTGAGCCTTGTCTGCCCAGGAACTGAGATTGCTGAGGGCTTGCTTCAAGTCAAGATGAAAGAAGGGCCTTTCCTTAGGTTTTCAATGCTGAGATGATATCTTAACTTCCGTATAGCTTAAGGGTAGATGGCCTTTTGTACTCTCCTTCCCCTTTTGAGAAAGTGCTTGGTGTTAATGGATGGTATTGTAATTCAGTAGTGTCCAGAGGTGGGAAACCTTTGGCCTCTTTTTTGCTCTGTACTAAATGAATGTACTTTGTTTATGATTGGAAACTATTCTCCATATGAGAAGAAACTAAATGAATGTACTGTCCAGGAGTGGGCTACTTTGACTAATGATCCAGGGGCGGGATACTTGGACCTTGGTACTATGCAACTGAATTGAGAACTTACTTGCCAAACAAATGAGTTATATGGTATTTTGACTTTTCTCTGTTCTTTGAATGTTTGCTGAATAAATGGGGTTTGCTATGCTGGTGATCTGAACCATGGAAGTTGCCTTTGCTTGGCATTACAGTAGGTCAAACCTCCTATACTAATCAGTAATGGTATAGGGCCCCTAAGCAGCTCTTAAACTTCCAGCCTTGTTGATAGGGAGATTGTGTTAAAAAACAACAACAACAACAACAACAACAAAACAACACAACAAATAGTATTTTAAAAAGGTCACACATACACATTATTTTCTTAAGTATCCTTTCAAATACTTACTTTCCTATGAGCATATAATATAATAAAGCCTCTATTATGTAATAATAGGGTATTGATTGACTATTTCCACTCAAAAATATTCCTATATGAAACTTATACATTTTACACTTATGTTTCTGTTATCTATAGAAAAATGCTTATAGGGGCGGAGCCAAGATGGCGGCGTAGAAGCAGCAAAGCACCACAGCTCCCACACAAACACGCTAAAAA
>CM053594.1:167481698-167492651 GCA_028646575.1 Pseudocheirus occidentalis | reverse complement strand
AAAAAAAAAAAAGAAAAATGCTTATACTCATTCCCAAATATATTTTGAATAGCATACCTAATTTAATTTTTATTGACTACTATTTTTGTTATGGATGATTTCTTTCCACAAATGTAAAAAAATAATAATCCTTCCTTTTTCCACATGGAAAAAGCTACCAGATACAATCTTCTTGGATAATCAAAGTTAGATTCCCCTTCTAGTTTCCATGTTAAAGGCCATGATTTCTCGAAGGCATGATGTAAACCATATTGTTAAAGTAACATAAACCTTTTAGGATCCAATTTCTTTAATATTTACTAATATCTGACCTTACTCAGCAATTTATCTTTCCCAGGTAGTTTTCCCCTTTCAGAAATCTTTTGCACTGGAGTTCTGACCAAACTTTCTCCTGTTCAAGTGAAAGAATGAATCAAATAACCTAGGAGCTGTGTTGTTAGCTCCACAAAGCAAAAGGAACATCTTTGCCCTTGTAAACATAAACATTTCATGCATGGAAAAAGAAAAACACATACATACATACATATATACACACACGTGTGTATATATATACATATATATGTACGTGCAGGTGTTTATAGTAATGTGTACATATACGAATATGTGTACTTATACACATATATGTCTTATTCTTAATGAAAAAAGAAAGTAGTCATTTCATCCAAAGGTTTTATTTGGCATGTTATCAACAATGCCATACTTCATGATATCTATTAGTAATATTTAAGAAGAAATCAATATTATTGCTTTGATTTTTTAAAATTCTAGAAAGCTTTTGTGGAAAAAAAGCTATAAATAAGAGGACAGAGATGGCCTAGGCTTATTTTTGACAATTCTTCTGAGATGAGAAAATATTTTAAAAGTAATTTGTGTTCTACCTATTCTAAACCTGAAGAAAATATGATTTTAACAGTCTGCACAATGGTAGCATCATATACCATTTAAGTGAATAAGCATTCCTTTAACTTTGGGTAATGCCACATCCAAATCACCTGGTACTTCTACTTGTTTTTGTTATTCAGGAAAAAAAAATTGAGAAAAGTCAAATTTAACAGGAAGTGATTAAAGGCTGTCTGCTGTAGTGGAGAGAGAAATGTACTCATCTTAAAAATTTTCTGGGTTCTAGTTCCATCTCTGGCACTTACTGACTGGCAAAGGGACCCTGGGCAAGTCATTTATCTTCTCAGCACCCATGGAAACTTTTTGAAACTATAAGGTTCAGAGGCTGCTGTTTAGAATTAGTGGGCGCAAGTTTCTCACTCCTTTTACTAATGAAATCATAGGTAAAGTTTAATTTTCTTTTAAAAGAAATTATACTTCTACATTAAAACATTAACTGGTGTCCATCAAACCAGGATCAGGCATTCAGAGACATATGGAAGAGTGTCTAAAGGCCTATTTGCAAAGTGAGCTGATGATAGTAGCTGATATATCATATTTGATATACATTCATATTCCTAGTAGCACTACCATAGATTCTTCAACTCTGCTTTCCAATTCCACTGCATGTTATTTTATAACCATCTTTCTTCTGTGAGGGTTTTTTTTTCTTAATGACTTGGGGTAGGAATAAGGGTACCAGCAATCTAAAGGCTGAAATAGTTCTGTTTCCAACATAGGCTCATAATGGGAAAGCTTCAGAGAACCCTTTCATCAAGGAATCTCAGTTCTCTGATCCCAAAATACTGAGTACCCAGTGCAATTACACTGTCAAGAAACGAGGCATGCTTAAAAAGGACTGTTGCCCTCCTCACCTGAAAGGATCCTTAAGGAGATTTTTTTTAGACTCTGTTAAGTATCCCTTCACTTCCCAAGCATTTTCCTTGAAGCACAAAAATCTGCAGGGCCATTTTATTTGAATGGCATACCCTCCATGCAAGTGCCATCACACACAAAGGGAAGCTCTGAACATATGGGGATAAAAAAGAAACCCTTGAGAATGTCACTGAAATGCAATGAGTGCCATGCTGGATCAGTCCATGAGCCTGTTGTCAACGAGCCCCAAAGGGTGTAGGGTGTTATATGAAAAAGAGGTTACCTTAATGTGAGAGATAAGATAATAGCTCAATTTGTTTGAGTAATAATTTGTACCTCAGTTACTTATAAATTGTATTCATTTATAAATTTGTATTCATAAATTTAATATAAAATTATCATGCAAAATTATAAATCAATTCATATTCAAAAATTTCTTTATGAAACCTTTGTTATAGCATTTCTTGATACAAAATTTGAGTGGCTTTTGAGTCCCTCATATATTGGCCCCTTCTTTCCTTTCTAGTCTTCTTATACCTTATTCCTCTACATGTACCTAAATTCTAGTGAAACTGACCTCCTTGCTGCTCTTTGAACAGGATAATCCATCTCTCGATTCAATGACTTTTTACTGGCTGTCCTTCTTGCTAGGAATTCTATCTCTCTATCCCCTGGTTCCCTTCAGGACCCAGCTAAAATGCCATCTTCTAGAAGAAATCTTTCCCAATCTCTCCTAAACCCAGCAACTCCTTTCTGAAATTATCTTTAATTTATCCTATATATCTTGTTTGCATATAGTTGCTTGCTTGTGGTCTTCTGCTAGACTATGAATTCCTTGAGGGCAGGGAATAGGTTTTTTTGCCTTTTTTTTTCTTTTTGGTATTCTCAGAGCTTAGCACAGTGTTTGGCACATAGTAAGTGCTTAATAAATGTTAACTCTTGAGGTAATGAGTGCAATAAGTAGGCCTGATGTGAATCAATGATTATGCATTTAATAATCCACTATTATGTGTCAAGTGTTGGAGATTTAAAAAAAAAGAAAGAGAAGAAAAGGAAACACTCTCTTCCCTAAGGAATTTACCTTCTGTTTAGAAAGAAAAATTGAAGATAAGATCAGAGGTCTCAAATATAGAGCCTGCAGACATTTGACTGGCAACATTCCTGAATGTGGCCTGAACCAGATTAAAATGAAATTGGGAAATACTTAACAAAATAAAGAAAAACACAATTTTAAAAATGGATGACATTCTTATGTAGTTTTCTAAGTCAATATGGGTACATAAGGTTCCTGATTTCTTTGATCACCATTTCTATTTGAGTTAGACCCCACTGCATAAAGCAAGACATAATCCAGATCAGTGGAATGTAAATGAATTTAGCAACAGGTAGGATGCTTACTGAGGTGGCATGGAGGCAAGGCAAGAAATGTGCTACTTGCCTCTTACCCCCAATAATGTGTAATTTCCTCGAGGTAAGCTTTTTTGTTATTGTTCAGGGGTTTTTCAGTTGTGTCTGACTGTTCACGACCCCATGTGGGGTATTCTTAGCAAAGATACTGGAGTGGTTTCTCATTTCCTTCTCCAGCTCATTTTATAGATGAGGAAATTGAGGCAAACAGGGTTAAGTGACTTGCCGTGGGTCTCACTGCTAATAAGTGTCTATGGCTAGATTTGAACTCAAGGAAATGGGTCTTCCTGATTCCAGGCCTGGCACTCTATCCACTGTGCCACCTAGATGCTCTGGGGGGCAAGATACTGCCATGTTGTTTTTTTTTTTTTGCTTTTTGTTTTTTGGTCTTTGTATACGTAGCACCTAACGTAGTACAGGGCCATCTCCAGTTATCTTGATCTATATTTAGCCACAGCACCCAGATGTCATGGTCCTCTTCAAGAACCAAGGACAAACAACAACCTGTCAGTAGTCCAAGCTGACCCACTAGGGACCAACTGGCCAGTTCTACTTGGGCAATGCAGCTTCTTCCTTTGTTCTTCCCTTCCCTTCCTCTCCCTCTGTCCACATGTGGTATCATGCCCTTACCTGCAAGACATTTTGGGGTTTACAAGCTATATTTTTCTTCTTAAAGACCATGCCTTAAACCCAATTCATTCTGGCTCTCATTGATTGGCCAACAACAGGTCCCAGCCCAAGTCCCACTTAGTAGACATTATTTGGGCCCTGATGGCTCAGTATGAATGTAAATAGTAATTATTTTTGTTTTAGCCAGAAACCCTAAGGGTCTTCCCTTCCCAGAATGACTTTTTTTTTAATTAGGTAAAATTGACCATTACTTGGCTCATTTCTTATCTAGCTTTAAGCAATGAATGGGCATTACCTCTGGAATGACAAGGTTCCCCACTGCATTTGCGCTATCTCTAGTCATCCTGATTTATATCTTGCCACTGGACCCTTATGACTCCAGAAGAGAAAGTAAGGATGGTAACTTTGCATAGTGGTCTCTCACTTAAATCCAATTCACTTCCAAATCAAAGCATCACCTTCCTGAAGTCATGGACCTCTGGGAGAACCTAGGACCAACAACAATAACAACTTAGTAAAGTGCTTAGCCCATCTTAAGTACTTAATAGATACTTGCTGTTTGATCACTGATAATTCCTATAAATGCTTTGTAAACCTGAAAGTAATGTATGTTATTATTGTGAAAACACAGTATAATAAATCTGCACTTGGAGCTAGGAATTCAGGATTTGAATCAAGCCTTACTTACCACTGTATCCACTGACAAATCATTTAAGCTTCCAAAAACCTCAGCTTTTTGTTTGATTCTTTGTTTGTTTTTGGAGGAGGGAAGGCAAGACAATTGGGGTTAAGTAACTTACCCAAGGTCATGCAGCTAGTTAAGTGTCAAGTGTCTGAGGCTGGATTTGAACTCAGGTCCTCCTGACTGCAGGGCCAGTGCTCTATTCATTGGACCACCTGGCTACCCCTGATTTTTTAAACAGGGATAAAACTCGGATTACCTACTTGTTGGTCTGTTGTGCTTTGGAAATTTAAAAATGCCATATATACATGACTTTTGTGACACACCAATGTACAATGTTGCTTATATGCAAAAATTCTTTTCTATGGAACCAGTCTTCACTAGATGAAATGTATGTGATGTATGTAATGAATGTGAAAATTCTTTGAAACAAATAAAGTACTATTCAAATTTAAATTTTATTGTTAGTGTCTATATATTTGCATTGGAAAAAGGAAGTTCAGCACACAGATGACGGAGCTAGTAAGTAGCCTGCCTTTAACCAGTGTTTCTATACTATGTCATTCTCTTCCACATGTTTGTATTCGGACTGCAGGTCTTTCCAACAAAACATATCACCAAGAGTCAGAATCAAAATATTAGCCCTCTCCTTGGCCCTTTTGGTCAGATATCTCATCAAATCTGGATTTCCTATTTACCTTAAAGGTATTAAGGGGAAAACATAAAATGGTAATATTTTATTACCAAGAGGAAGCTAGGTGGCCCAATAGATAGGGCACTGGACCTGCAGTCAGTAAGACCTAAGTTCAAATCTAACCTCAGACACTAATGTGTGACCCTGAGCAAGTCACTTAACCTTTTTATGCCTGAGTTTCCTTAACTGTAAAATGAAGATAATGGTATCTAACTCTTACTGTTGTTGCAAGGATCAAATGAGATGGTATCTGTACTTTAGCATGGTGCCTGTAAGACATGAAAAGTTGCAGAGACAGAGTTTCTGGGTAATTAATACACAATTTTATTAATTATGGCTAGCAGATAATTAACAAAATGATAGTCATTTGGCTTTCTCTTATAAACCAAAGACGAATCATGGAGGCACTCAATGCTTACATACCCTGAAGAAGCAGATGTTCCCAAGAGGCAGAAATCAACTCTGGTTGGCAATTGTGAAAGAATGAATATTATAAAGAGAGGCAGGTCTATTCTAATAAAGGGATGGTGTGATTATTGTGATTCTTCCTCACCTCTATTCAGACGACCCCCACCTCAGACAATTTAAACTTAAGAGATCTACCTCCATCCAAACCTGCCTGATTAGAACACTATGGGTCTGTGCTCACCTCTCTTCTTGAGATTTTCTAGTTCGGTGGGGTCCTACTCAAGATAGAAAAGCATGCACCTGAGGATTTCAACAATCTTGTCTATCTGAAATGTCCTTTAGAGACTGGGTGAATAACCTACAAAGGTTTATTTCTGAATGAGGAAATAAAAAGTGAACACCTTAATCTCAATTAATAATTGGCTATTAATATAAGAGAAATAATCATTTCTCTCATCTGGTATGTACCAATTACTTAGTAAATACTTGTTTTCTTCCCTCTTTCCTATCTTCCTCTCCAGGACAGCAGAACTTTACCAGACTCTATTTGTAACCTCAATATCCCCTGGCTGTTGAGTGTGAACTCTGAAAGTAAGAGAGGTAACTAAAGGATCATCAATTCTGGAGGTCCTTACAAGGATTAGAAGTAGCAGAGCAAAATGGAAAGAGCATTGGATTTGAAGTCAAATATCAGGTTCCAATCAGACCTTGTTCATTCCCTATTTGACTTTGGTTAACTCATTTAACTTCTCAAGGCTACTTTCCTCATCTATAAAATGAGGGGGTCTGATTAGTGAATTTCAATCTTCCTTCCAGCTCCAAATCTATGATCTTATGATCTCTTAGGTAGATCTTTTCCAGTATATAAATCTATTGATCCCACAACTCTGACATATTCTGTCATAAGTGATTTTGCTTTCTCATAAACAGTTGAGAAGGAACTAAGGAGAGGGAAAAAAAATTAAAAATAAAACTTCTGAGTAGTAAAAGCAACAAAGCATATGATCTGCATGTGGTACTGTGTAACACAAAAGCTCACGTATTTCTTTTTAAGTGAGTAAAAAAAATCATTAGTGTTTGCCAGGAAATCAGTGCTAGAAAGTAAATTTTCAAATGACCAAAAAAAGTGAATGAAAGAACCACTGACATATCAAATATAAATATATGACCTTTATTACCATTTCAGAGAATCTTAGCAGACTTAGAAACGGTTTAGTCCAATACTCTCGATTTTTGCAAATAAGAAAACTAAGGCCAGGTAAAGTTAAGTGACTTGATAAAGGCTGAGATTGAAATTGAGGTATTCTGTTTCTCTGGCACAGGTTCTTTTCACCACAGCACTGCATTGTCCCCTCTGGAAAATCCTTGTGAAGTCTACTACTCAGAGTAATTTTAGTGGACTGAAGAATGAAAGCAAAGGAAAGGAAGTAGCATCTGGCTTCAGGCAGACCTGAACTTGAAACGACCCTGCCTGGGCAGTACAAGGATAGCTATTGGCATGAAAAAACTTGGGTAATATAGCAACACAATTACTCAGACTCTGCAAGAGTTCCCAAATAAGCAGGTTTCTTTTGATACTTCCTATGATTAGCATGAACCAATAAACTGGTACTGTTTATATTACCTAGAGTTTGGATGGAGCTGATTCTTGGTAACAAAAAAAATCTGATTCCTAATCATGATACCATTTCATTTTTCAAGCAAAAGGAATAAAAGAGACAGTCTATAATCATTTACTAAATACACTTCTTCTTCCAGCAATGTACTACTTATTATGTCATACACAGAAGTAGAATCAATCAATCATTTTCATGTGTCTCCTATGTGTAAGGCCCTATGCTAGGCACTGGGAATATAAAGATAAAAATAAAACTGTTGGGGTGGCACAGTGAGTAGAGCATTGGCCCTGGAGTCAGGAAGACCTGAGTTCAAATCCAACCTCAGACACTAGACACACTTATTAGCCATGTGACTTTGGGCAAGTCACTTAACCCTAATTGCCCTCCAAAAAGCAAAAAAATAAATAAAACTGTTCCTGCTCTCAGAAAGCTTACAGTCATCCGCAAAGATGTGTGAGCATGTGTACAAAATACACACAAAATAAATGAGGTAATTTCTGGGTAGAGGGAACACAGTGAAGACATGATCCATGCTCCTAAGTAGTTGTATCTAGTTTTGGAGATAAAATGTGAATACTAACTAGAGAACTATAAGGACTAGTTTGTATGTGGCATTCCATGCTGTTGTTGCTATTCAGTCATATCTGACTCTTTGTGACCCCATTTGGCAAAGATTCTGGAGTGGTTGCCACTTCTTTCTCCTGCTCATTGTTAGGGAAGTGAGGGATATACATATACATATACATACACATATACACACACACACACATATATATATATATACACACATATATATGTGTATGTGTACATATATATATGTATGGGAACTGAGGCAATCAGGTTTAAGTGACTTGCATAGGGTCACACAGCTAGTAAGACTGAATTTGAACTCAGGTTCTTCTGACTTCAGGGCCGGCACTCTATATACTTCATCACCCCAGAAAAGGGAAAGATCAGAAAGGTCTTATGGAGGTAGGTCTTCAGTCAAAGATCAATGATTTTAGCAGTGCCAGAGTTATCAAAGATGATCTAGTTCAAACCTGGCATGAGAATGCTGAGATCCAGAGTGACTCACCAAGGTCATATATTAAGTAGTAAGCAGAAAAAATAGGTTTCCTATACCTATTCTAATGTTTTCCCTTTCCTCTGATATACCACACTGAATCCAAGGTCTGTTAAAAGACCCAGTGATTAATGGTGACTGCTTTTTTTTTTAATGAGATAGTAAGTTGGATAGATTTGGGTAGTTTAGGGTAAAAATAATGCATTATACTTTAGACATGGATTTGAGGTGATCATGCTGATTTAAATAAAAATATACTGTAGGCCCCTTGAAGTATAGAGGTAAAGAAAGGCATACCTTGGAACTGTGGATGCTGGAATCATGAATCATGAACTGAATATATGTTTGCTGACTGGTTTGGGTGAAATTAGATTTTCTTCTTGCATTGGAGGGAGGGAGAGGGGGGAAGAAAAGAAGGGGAGGAGGGAAGGGAAGGCAGGGAGAAAGGGAGGGAGGGGGAAAGAGAGAGAGATTCTAAGGTCCACTGGTAAGAGTATATGAATAATGAGCACAATGAAAAATTTCTCCTTGTTAGAGATGAGAAGTTCCCTAGGATTTAAAACCAGAAGAAGCCTTATTTATCAACTTGTTCAATCCTCTCATTTTACTGATAAGGAACTGAGGTCCACTGAGGTTTAATGACTTCCCTAAAGGTCATGAACTAAAAATCAGAACAAGAATCTAAACCTAAATCGTCTAATCACAGAGCTTCACAAGTCATTCCCCCACTCTCCCCAACCCCACGCGCCCCCATTACAGGATGCTGAACTGTTGGGAATATACTGCAAAGAATACATATCTCACTGGTTTGGAAGTAAAATAAAAATGTATCTACTATATATATTTGGTCTATATGTCTTATTTTTCCCTTATCACAGAAGACTCAGCTCTCCACTTGGACCCCGGGATTGAATCAAGTAATGGAAGAGTGAAAGTAAAGCAAACCCAATTTGATGCTGCTTGCTCTAAATAAAATGCCCACATATGCCCTCACTTTTTAAAGGTCTTCGGTATCCCACCGGGAATAAATTATATACCCTCCAAGTTTTTACACTGGTAAAAGCAATAGGAGGGTTTCAACAAGCAAAGAACGTGGAACTAGGGCAGGCTGAGGAGACTGAAAGGGCAAAACTATAAAGCAAGAAAACTGTAAGTTCTGATTAGTTTTATGACTTTGCCTTCATGCCTCCGGAACTCAATTGATCATGGATTCTATGACAAGCTAACGGGTGGAGGAAAGGGGGGTGGAGGGAAGGGGGATGGGGGTGGGGAGGGAATTAGGAGGTGTGTGTTAAGAAATTCTTAAACTCTCTCCTCCAGCTTGCTGCTTTTCAAATGCAAATATCTCTCGAGAAATGGATTGGCTGAATTCCCCCCCCCCCTTTTAAACCCTCGTCCTGATTTTTATGCAAAGAAAACCATCTGTATAGATTCAGTCAAAAGGCTGGAGGAGGGTGCGTGCATGTGTACATCTGTGTGTCTGCGTGTGTGTGTGTGTGTGTGTGTGTGTGTGTGTGTGTGTGCGCGCGCGAGCGTGCATTGACAGGGTGGTTTCCTTTTTTGAATTCCTTTTCCACAGCCACCATTGGGTCTTCGGGAGGTACAAAAAGTCTCAGTGCCTCCTCTGGCCGGCTTCAGATAGAACTGACAGCGGGCGCCAGGCGCGGAGAGGCTCCTCTTCCTTCCCCCACCCGTCCTCTTGCGCTCTCCCTTTCCCTTTCCCTCTCCCTAGTGGAACGAACCCTCTCTCCGTACCTCTTGCCTATGAGAAACGGTTGGGCAAGACCGCAAGAGCTCCCTCCGTGCATCGCCGGCTTCTGTCCTTGCAGCGCCGGGGAGAGAAGTGGGTTCCCTCCGCTAGCCGCCCACTCCGCATCGCGCTCGGACTAGCTCCAGCTTCTTGTGAATAGCTGGAGGGAGGCAAAGAGGGAGGGAAAGAAGAGGAGAGGGAGAGGAGAGCGGGAGGGAGGCAGAGAGCTAAGGAGCGAGCGCGCAGGCTGGGGTGGGAGGGAGGGAGTTCTCCGCAGTCTGCTCGCCCAGCGAGCGAGCTCCGGGGGAGCCCTCCGCCTCCACTGGATGCGCCCGCCGCGCAGTGTGATGTGATTGGAGGGAGGGAGCCCCCTGTGCCGAGCGGTCCAGAGCACAGAGTCGTTGCTGGGCGATGCAAGTTCATCCTGGAGCTAAGAGAGGCTTAGGCATATGTTTGAGAGCTGCCCGCGAGTTCTTTGCTGATGAGAGTCTGTATCCATTTGGATTAAAATACCCACGCGGCTTGTGACTAACACGGAGGGGGTACAGCAGAATACCAGGTAAGAGGACCGGCATTCGTTCTTTGGGTTCCAGGGCTGGAGTCTCTGTGCTATTTTTAATTTCCTTTCAACCTTCTTCAAGTATTGCCAGCTTCTGTACAAGAGGAGCAAAGGAGGCTGGAATTTATTTGCAATTAGCTTTAGAATTCAAAAGTTATTGCTATTTGATATGAAATGCTTCTATTGAAAACACGATATGCATATAGAGAGAACAGGATACTATCTTGGAAACCTTTAGAAAAATACACCAGATGTGACGTTAGAAGTAGTTCCGAATAAAAGGAAATGCCCAAAGAATCTTCTGTCAGTCAGTCAACAAGCATTTAGATGAAGCCTTAGACACAAGGAAGTCTGGACAATTCTTCACACTTGGGGGGGGGGGGGGG
>CM053594.1:167418990-167481598 GCA_028646575.1 Pseudocheirus occidentalis | reverse complement strand
TACAATTTGAATGACAGAGAGAGAACCAATTGACTCTCAGAAGACCTTTCATACCTTTTTGTTGTCTTATGTACAGTTCCGGTGAGTAGGGGGTAAAAGCAAGTTCACTTTAGTGGAGAATGGATTAACTACCTTGGAAGGAGGGCCAGGGGCCAGGATTAGCAAAGCCTTTTGGATTCTGCAAATTGAACCCAGTGTATATACTTTAATCCTTTGCCGTGGCAAGAAAAAAAAAATCTCCTTTTTGATAGACAACTTATCAAGTGAAAGGAAAGACTTAAAAGAAGAAAACGAAACAAAACATGCACTTCATAATCCCTTTAACAAGACTTTTCACTGTCTTCTTTCATACGAAAGTAAATAATCCGACTTTGGAAGTAAACAAATGAAGATACAGAAAAAATACTGTGACCGGAAAGCAAAATTTCTCTTGTCCTTCAACCAATTAGTAGATACAAGGACATATACTTTTTTGATGACTTAACTATGACTCATTTCTTTTTCCTTCCAGACAATACTTTTTTGTTGTTGTTTTTCTCTGAAAGGAATTTATAAGCACTGTAGTGATAGCCACTGTATTGCAGGTATAAGTCAGATGAACAACATTAAAACAAACACAAACTGTACCTTGTTTTTAGAGTTGAATGGATCAAGAATTTTCAGGGTTAATTTTTAAAAAAGCAAAAAAAAAAAAATCCAACCCCTAAAACGCTGGTTATTTTTATCAGGTTACTGCCTGGAATACCTGGACAGTGTGAAGGTTCTTCAGAAGACATGTTGAGAAAAATAATTTAGTGGTGCCTAATTAAAAGTATGTGTTTCAGTGCTTTTTGTAACTTCACCTGGATACCAACCATGACTTCCTGTTTAATAATCCTTGTTTTGACTTTGTGTTTATCACAGCACTTGGCCTTATTTATTCTCTGTGTAGGAGAACACCGATGGTTATGTTTTTCTTTGTTTTTAGGGGTATTGGGGATAAGATGAGTTAAAATGAAAACTCAGGAAGAAATGAAGCAGAATGACAAACTGGTAACTTTTGTATCAGTGAGAATAATGGGGGAAGAAACCCAAGAGAATTGAAAGCCTTATTTCTATGTTAGTATTTAACATGGAAGTAGATAGCTGAAGCAATTAGGTTAATATCCAAAGTTAATAGTCTTTTCTTGTATGGCACTTTGAAAGTGTGCTGGTGGGGGAAAAACACAAAAAACAATAATCAGTGTGCAGGCCATCTTCTCTGCTAAAAGCTATTAAGGTTTGCAGCTTTAATAAAAGGGCATTGTGCCCTCTTACAGTGTAACATATAATTGTAATTAAGGGCTGCTATAGGTCATTAGAATTGTTAACAATCAGCTGACAGCCACACAACTCTTTCAAGTCTACTTTTATTGATTTAATAGCACGGAGCTTTTTACCTTTTCTTATAAAAGGGTAATTGTAAAGCATCTGTATTACTGCAATTTACCCTTGAATTGACTGGAGTCTTTAGTGGCCAGTGAAGAAGGGTATGCTGCACACTGAGTTGGCTTCTATTCATCCTTTCTGTGTATAAATATCTACAATCTGTCTTTTTTAGGTGTGTGTGTGTGTTTGTGTGTGTGTGTGTGTGTGTGTGTGTTTTCACTTCCCTGCTGGTCTACACATTATATAGCATTTTAGTTTCCTTGATAGCAAAGTCAAAAAAGGCTTCACATAATCCATGATGAAGACAAGTGAGTACTGCTTTTGCTGAGTCAAATAATGCCTTAAGCAAATCTTTTAAACATCTTTTACAAGGTGCCAAACACATAAATTGTTGCTCTTTATAGTGGATAGTTATTGCTGAGTGGCCTTAACTCTCCTGGGCTCTTCAGGGTTTTAAATTGACTGTTGTAGCTGCTTGCTTATATGTAAGATCACTGGGAGCTGGGCAAATATCTGGGTTTTTTTTCCCACTTGATTGGCAGACTTCAGAGCTTTCTATCACATTATCTTTGTCAGTGGCTTCTGAGTCAAGTCACTTGCTTTACTTGATTATCCAAGGTTTGTGTGTGAATGCCTTCCTGTAGACACTGAGAATTGCTTTTGTCATTAAAAATCAGTTGGTTTTAGATGGGATAGTATCAAATAGGGCTGAACTGAGCACAGGAGAGCAAGGCATGTGAACCTAGGACTCTTATGTGACAGTCTTTGACAAGCCTAGCACATTCAGTGATGAGCAGCAATACACGAGTGCCTCCTCTGGGATTTTAGAGGTTCTGCAGGAAGATACCCCTAATAATTTCTCCCTCTTGGTATACTATGAGACTGCACTGCCAAAATAGCCAGTGTAAATGAGTTTGTAGGGTCACAGGCAAACTCTCTTGTTCTAGTATTGTTACCAGTGCTTGCTTTGGGGAGCACTGCTTTACTGTTATCCCATAAGTTACTGAGGTTAAAATGATGCATTTAAAGTCATATAAATCACATTTGATATAATATGAAGGCCAGGGTAAATTTTGAAGTGTATTACTGTCTATGCATGCACTTGCAACATTTAAGAAAAAAAAATCTTACACTAAAATAGACTTCAGCATTGTCATATTACATAATTAACTCTGAAGCACTCTGGACTACTCCAGAATTGTTACTTTATTTTCTCTTTATGGCATATGGGATCCGTTAAGTTAATTGCTACCTATTCTTCCATTTCCTTGTTAAACCCATTAATTCAAGATAGAGGACATTTGTACTTAACTTAGAGGGGCACTATAATCAATTTGGAGAAGTTCTCATTCTTTGTTTGATAACCAGATGCACACTACAGGCAAAGTACTTCATTTACAGGGCTCCTGCCTGAATATTTAGGCCAGTTAACTGTGGGAGATTGTGGTCTGTAGTTGTAAATGTTATCTTGCCCACGGAGCTAATGGATTTGACCACGGTTTCTTGACTTGGGAAATCACAGTTAGAAGGTCCCTAGCCTCACTATTAAAAATAATAATAATAATTTTGTCTTTGAAGAAGAAAGGTGGGGACACATATCCTTATTATAATTCTTGAAGATACTTCGAACATTTAGTGGTCCTTTCAAAGAAATATTCTTAAGGAGAATAAATCAGAAAGTATTGTAGCCATACACATAAAGATATCAGAAAAATTGGAAGTTATAGCAATAACATTTCCAATTAGAGTTATTTTATTTATTAACATTTTTATTATCCTTGAAACAAGCATTTTATTCTTTTAAGTGATATTGCCTTAGGCTTGACCTTCTGATTCTAAGGTACTCAGGTTGGCCCGGATCAAGTTTTAGTGGTATTAGTTAATTACAGAATACCACCTTATAGAAGGAACCTATTTTATTAATGTACTAAAGGCATAGAAAGAAAATCATTTTGTTCTATTGATCCAGGGAAGGCAGTACCTGCATCTTGGCATTGTGAAAATGGCACTTCAAGGAATGCTTTCAGTTATTTCGGAGGTTATGGTTAACCACTAGCTATTGCTGTTGTACAAAGAGGCTAAGGCTTAGGGAGAGAGAAGTTGAAATGGAAAGGGAAGAATTCTCTCAGGGAGGTACAGACAAGGTAGTATGGTACTTTGATGAACATGCTGACATTCTACTTATAAGAGAAGGTATTGAGGTATGAAAAATGTGAATATTTACTTCCTTAACCTCCATAGAACTACAGAGAAAAAAAGTAGATTGCGTTCGGTCACAAAGATTGACCCATTTAAAACTAACCTTATTTAAATTCATGTTGCATTCAGTTAATGTTTCAAATCCATCCCTATCTTGAAGAGTGGCCTTCTGAGTACCTTTGTCCATTCCCTTTATTATAAACCCTCAGGAATCACTATGCCATTGTGCTATCCAGTGGGGGAAGAAAAATGTCTTATTACTTTTCTTTTCTGTCTCATAATTCTTGACCTCATCCACAGTGTGAATCTGTGGTCAAAGGGAATCAACTACAAATAGGGCTTTTACCTTCTGAAATTCTCACTTGCTGTCAACTCCCATCCACCTATGCCCTGTGGTTCCCAGCCATGTTTGTTCCCCTGATAATACTGTATTTTATGTCTTCCTCCTACCCCCATTTCTTTCTGTATTCAAGATAATATTAATTGGGTCTGGAAACAGGGTATGATAATAACAAGATCTTTGGATGAAAAAAGAAAAGACCTGGGGTTCTAGGCCAGGTTCTGCCATTACTTCAGTGTATGACCTTAGGCAAGTAATTTTTCCCTTGGGCCTTTATTTTCTTATGTGTCAAATGTAGAGGTGGAACTGCTCTGGTCTCACAGGACTCTGCTAGCTCTGAAGGACGATTAATAATTGATTTGAGTTTTTTTTTTAAAGTTATATATGGGAGACAGGTGATCTCTCTGAATTCCTGCCTTGATATAAATCATCCTTATTAAAACACCTGTTTAAAGCCATACTGCATTTAAGTCAATCTGTAACAGGTGGAAACTATCATGAGGAAAACCTAGTGATAATTACTAGTTTTGAAGGATAAACTATGAAGTGTTTCAGAAGGCATCATTCTTTATTCCTGGACTGCTAGAAAAATTTCACTTTCAACTATACAGTTAAGAGAAGGTGACTTTTAGGAAGGACATTGTTAAACATCCAAAGGAGGCCAGATAGGATTCTGAGGCCTCAAGGTCATGGCATATAGAAATTGGTTGAAAGAACTGGCCTGGAGGAAAAGAAGTCTTGATATGATAGAATAGCCTCTGAATATTTGAAGTTTCAGTCATGTGGAAAGGAGAGGGTGTACTAAAAAGGGTGCTGGATATGCAGTGAGCGGACTTAGGTTCAAATCCTGGGCCTAGCACTTTCTAACTGTGGTCTGGCACTTTCTATTTTGGTACAGCCGTGCAGCCTCTCTTAGACTCAATTTTCTCACCTGTAAATTCAGGAATTTAGACTAGATTAACTCTAAGGTTCCTTCAGAAGCCTAATTCTTTGATTCTTGGCCTCCAAAGGCATAATTGGTAGCAATCTGAAAAGCTTTCTATCTACCCAAAAGTGTAATGAGATGACTTTAAAGGTTAGTAGATTTTTTTCTCTATGCAAGTCTTCATGAAAAGGTGAGGTGGTCATTTGGTAGGTTTGTTTTTTCAGCCCCAGTTTGCTATTGATGGCTTTTGAGGATTTTTTCAACTCTTAGATTCTATGACTACATTAAAAAAGAATGAGTTGTCCACCAGACTAAGCAAAAAAAAAAGTTTGATAGTACAATATACATGTAAAAAGGAGTAATAGATTTTATAAAATTTTGTTAACATTTAGTCAAAGTCCACTATTCCAGTAAAACTTAAAGAATGTATTTTAATATGAGATCATGTGTTTGTCGTGTTTCTATCCATATACATGCAAAAATATATGTATATATACCTTTTACTGCAATTATTGAATAATTTTTTCTAGGGTAGATCAAAACTGTTCAACATTGAAGCAATTTTTGAAATGATGGTACCTTACCAATAGCAAGTTTCTCCCTAGGCTACCTCAACCTCTTTTTACAGTTGTGGTTTCTCAAGCTATAATGTTTTATAGATTAACCAGTGAAGTGTCTAAGTATATAAGCAAGATTCAAGAGATATTCTATAGTCAACCGTTATGGATTTTGTTTTTTCTGATTCTTGTAGATCATTCTAGATGTAGACAGTGATGTAGATCACTTTTCTGAATCAGCATTTTATTCTTCTACTTTGTTTCCTGGAAAATGGAAATGTTAAAGCTTGTGATTATACAATTCATTTATGGGATGATATGATTACTGTTATACCTGGCATTGTTCCCTTTCACTAAAATAAGAAATGAAAAACAAATCTTGTCTCTTAAAAGAATGAATTGTTGCTTTCAAGTCAGTTTGAAAAAAGAATAATCAACTGACTGGTCAGTTTTAGCTAATTATCTTTAGAATAGTTATAGATGATGATAGCTCAAGGCATTTAAGATTGCACAGTAAGCTATTTTTTTGTTCATTATTTATAGTGACAGACAGTTGGGTTTTATACTTGAGATATCCAGTCGGGTACTTATATTTGGGTAGATAAAGTATATTTTAACTCACCTTTAAGTTCTTTCAAAGTTTAAAAGAGTAAGAGATTGTCTTGCATAATGCATTGTAAGTCAATTATGTTGTCTCTAGAAAGTACATAGAACAGTGCTTTCTCCCCTCCCTAAAAAGAATACATATTCATCAATTTGTGATTATCAGGTCTCTAATCATCCTTTGAGGTCCTTAGCTTGGATTATTTGCAAATTTCTAATGTCAATTATTTTGGTTTGTCTTGAATTTGGAAGGATTTTAGCTTTACACCAGCACACTAGCAGCTTAGCAGCTGGTATGTATGCTGAAAAATAAAAACAGTTTTAGTTATTGGGAAGTATTTGTTCATTATTTTTAAGTGTGAACAAAACATTTGTTTACCAATGTAATCGGTACTTAATCTGATTTTTAAATGGTTCCATAGAGATGCTAAGTAGGGCAGAAAAATTGAGAAAATTTTAAAATAATGAATTAGTTCAGATAAAATAATATTATCTATTAAGGGTAAATGAATAATAAACCATTTACTTGGAAATAATATGTTGCCACTTAGCTGAACAAAAATAATTGGAACAATGAGACAGCATGATAAAGTGATTTCAGACTAGATAAATAATGGCGATTTTGTGTATACTGCCTGACTGCTTTCCCTAATTTTTCCTTCCTTTTGGATTATTCTGTTTAACATTTGGGTTGTATTATGCCTGATGTTTCATATATAAGATCTGAGTTTTGTGCTGTGTTTAATAAGGCAGTATGTGATGACCACAACTCTCTGTATGGTAATAATCATACATTTTCAGGTGTGGAAAGATAAATTGAAAGAATGTTGTAATAAACATTAAAGAAACCTTAGCTTTTAAATGTCAATGCCTAGTAACTCATTTTTCAGTGCTGATCAAAGAAGATTGTATTTCAAAGTAATTATTAGACCAATAGCTAGTCTCACAATGTCTTTCAAAAAGCTGTCATTGGCTATATACTTTTCCTTGCCACAAGGCAGCTAATTTCCATTTTAAAAAATGTTTCTTGTCTGCATCTTCTATCCCCTAAACTCCAGCTACTCCTATTTATTTTTGGAAGTCATAATACTACATATTTGTAACTGTCTTGTGCTGACATATATGTATTGATGTCACCTTAAAATGTACACCAGTACACCTTTGAAGCATCAACTATTTTCTGAACTAGAAATAGGGAACATGACAGACAGCCAAAGCTAAAACTATTCTGTGTTCTCAGTGAAAGGAGGATTGTCATACTAGACAGGATAAGCAGTACTCACCCTGTTTATTCTGAAGAACTATCTATCTAGTTAATAACCCACATTTACATAGCACTTTAAGGTTTACAAAGTGCTTGCCTCACTACAACTCTTTAAGGTGAGTAGTACAAACATTATAATTGATATTTTACAGATAATGGAACTGAGGCTCAGAAAAAATGTATAATAATTTATTGATGGTCAGTTCCCTACCAAGTGGGGTTGAGGGATGGAATTGAAGCAAACATCTCAGCTCCAGATTCAATATTCTTCCATTTTCCTATTCTGCCTTTCCAACATTAACCTCATCATTACAGGGTTTGGGGGTGAGGAGAGTGGACAAATGAGACCTCAGAAGGGTAAGTTCTAGTTTAGAAAAGTTGAGAATAAGGGAAAAAAAACAGGGTTATTGTTGAGAGGCAGGAAATTGGCAATCTCTATGAATACTCCATATTCCAACTCCATGAATTTTCACTGGTTGTCCCGAGGCCTAGAAATCTCTTTTATACTTGCCTCCATAGGCCTCCTCCTTCCACAAGCTTCCTAGTCTCAGCTAAAATCCTACCTTCTGCAGGAAGCTTTTCCTTCTTAATGCTACTACCTTCCCTCTGAAAATTATCTGAAATTTATTCTGTACATATGCTGTTTGTGGGCAGCAAAGTGACACAATAGATAGAGTGCCAGGCCTGGTATCAGGGAGATTCATCTTCCTGAATTTCAGTTTGGCCTTAGACACTTATAAGCTGTGTGACTCTGGGCAAGTCACTTAAGACTGTCTCAGTTTCTCTTCAGTAAAACGAGGTGGATAAGGAAATGACAAACCACTCCAGTATCTTTGCTAAGAAGAACCCAAATGCGTTGATTGTTGGCTACTTGAACTCAAGGATTGTTTTTGGCTTCTTTGTATCCCCAGTATTCACCATAGTAGGAGTACCTACTAGGCCCTTAATAAATGCTTATTGACTTGACATCAAATGCATAGTCCAACAGGACCTGACCAACTCCCACTGGACTTTTGCTAATGTGCTTTTGTGTGTAAATATTTCTTTTAGTCTTTCTTCCCCTCCCCTCCTTTCCCTCCCCCTTCCCTTTCCTCTTTCCCTTTCCCTCTGCCTCTCTGTCTCTCTTATTTATATTTAATGCTTGACTGCTGCAAAAAAAAGCAAGTATATAAAGGATCCTCAGACTGGTTGATATTTTAAATATAAAGAATGGATGGGAGAATATACATATATATATGTGTGTGTGTATGTATACATACACACATTTTTTTTCTTTTTAATATCCTTAGTTTCCCTGTTGATAAAAAAAGAGGATATTGAATTGGTTTTCATACTTTTGCAGATTTCCTTTAAGATTCAAAAGTGAGTAAAGAGAGATGGGGGATTGATGTGGTTTATGAAGGCAAAGAATACCTTTTAGCTAAGGATGTCTTCCCCTGGATCTTGTCGTTTATAACGGTCATATAAATTGCTGTCTAAATAAGGGCAACTAAATTAACACGAACAAGACAGCTAGCATTCTGACCATCGCCCGTTTGCTATTTGGTTAGTCTCTCTTTTGGCTTTGTACTAGTAAATTCTACAAAGGTTCATGCAGAGGTAATTACCATGCTTATTCAGGGATGGGACATGTATTTATTCACTTATCTATAAATGAAAACTCTATGGCCTTGAAGGACATAGGAGGATCTTTAAAATTTCCTAATTTCCTTGTAGATCCTTGTGATTGCTCACATAAGGGAATATAAATTGACAAACATTTACTATATACTTTATTCAATTATTTTAAACTTAATGAAACTGTTTGCAAAGTGTGTTGAGATTCATTGTTTTATTGAAATTACCAAAGAAAGATTATCTCAGATGCTTTATGTACGAAAAGGGAAGAGACAGAAACTCTTGGTAGCACTGAGGAGGACAGAATTGGAATTTTGACCATTTTAAGGTTCATGTCTTTTACTGTATTTTCTTCTGGTGCTTCTCCTACCATCATCAGTAGGAATAGACTGTGAAATAACTGCTGAAACACTGCAGAGTTTAGGAGGAACCTTAGAGAATATCTAATCTGTTTCCCTGTAGTAGCAAGCACCCCAGCGCATTCAGGATGGCCTGCGAGCACAGGTTCTTTGATCTGCTTTTCTTAAGGAAGCACAACTTTTAAAGGTGTCAGCAATCTACTAGTTCAGGGGAAAGGTCAGCACCCTGAACATGGAGAAAATGCAAGCAGAGAAATTAGCACAAGGACGGGCCTCCATCTGTCTGAATATAGAAATATTGCTGTACTCTTTATATACATCACTGGATTGAGGGAGCACCGAAATCTGAGCAGTCGGGATCTGATGATATGGCTACTCAGTCTTGACCAGAAAATCACAAAATCCTTCTCATGAGTGAACCCTGAAAGCAAAATACAAATTCAGAGAGAGAGAGAGAGAGAGAGAGAGAGAGAGAGAGAGAGAGAGAGAGAGAGAGAGAGAGTGTGTGTGTGTGTGTGTATGGATGGATATGTATATATGTATGTATGTGTATATATTTCTTAGAGCAAAAAGGCATCACAACCCTCCTGACTCTTCTAATTAGCTTAGTACCAAAAGGTGTGAAAGCCTTCCTACAAGTAAGCCTCTCCTAAGCAAGCTTCTCTTTAAACAAGTTTCTCCCCCAGTGGGCTCTATGTGATTTGGGATGTATCACAGCTGTGGGCACATAGGCCTATTAATGGGTGGGGAAAAATCTTCCTATTTCATTAGCATTATAGCCCCTAACTGACTAATTAATTCTCTACCTTTTGTAAGCTGATAGGCATAAGTTTTAGGTTGTCTCTAAGGTCCATTTTTAGCCCTATTGTCATGATTCTATCACTTCTCCTCCTATATCTGTCCAGTTTCTTCATTGGCCTCCATGATTCCTTTTGTTTTCCCTGAAAAATGTATATTATCTAGATCTTTTTAGTAAATACTATATAGATATAATAGGCTAACAGAACCAGGGAATCAAAGAATGTTTTAAAGCTGTAAGAAATTTTGGAGATTGTGTTCCTTTTATAAATTTTGCGGCAAAGGCTTCAGGTGGGTTAAGTGATTTAATTATGGTTCCCTAGTTACTGGTAGACCTTAATTAAACCTGAATCTTAAGTCCAAGTCAGTTAAACAATTCTGATATTTATTAATATTGTGTGCTACAGTAGAAAGAAAGCTAGATTTGTAGTCAAAAGGCCTATGTTCATATCCTAGCTCCCAACTGTTCAACTTTGGGTAAGTCACTTAATACTTCTAGACTTCAATTTTTTCAGTTATAAAATGATGGAGTTAGACCAATTGATCTCTAAATGAGTCCATTTATTAAGCAGTATGTATGCTGTAGGTGGTGTGCCAGGTGTTCTGAGGTCCTGTTTAGCTAGGAATCTTTTCTGCTATTTATAGAAGAGTTTACTAGACAATGGAGAATATACAAAGCTTTTGTAAAGAAACATATACCACTCCCATATGGAAATTATAATTAAATGTAAGGAATTTGACACATAAAGAAGTAATCATAATGCAAAATATGATAAATATATTAAAAGTACTGCTGCTGTATATTGTCCAAGGGAGAAAAAAAAGCAAGAAGGAAGGTAATTGTTCCGTTATACTCAGCCCAGGTCAGAACAAATCTGGAATAGTTTGCTGTTTTAGGTGTCACATTTTAGAAAGGATGTAATCAAGGTAATGAGAGGTCTGGAAAGCATACTATATTTGGAAAAGTTTAGCCTGAAGAAGAGAGAACCAAGTTGGGGGACTGGGAGGGATATGATATGATCTGTACATTGGACCTGGAAGGTTAGAGAAGGACTGATAAAGGGGAGGCCCATCTGCATTTTAGACATTGGGTAGATGTGTGAAAATCACCAGTATATGGTTGTTGGTTAGAGAGAAGGAGGCAGTTCAGGTAAGATAGACCTCAAATGTAGGAAATCAAAGAAAATTGTATGGAGAAGGTCAGGATGTCTAGAATGAATGTTGTGCTGGAGCCAGTTCATACCATATGAGCTGATTGTTAAAATTGTGTTGTGAGCACTTATAACTTGGAAGTTTACAAACACTAAATACTAGGGCTGAATTTATACTGTTTTGATTTCTAGATTTTTAAAATGTGATAGAGAAAGTGTTAATTAAAGAAAATTCAGATTAAACTTAAAAAGTGTCCTGCATATGATTTTTTTTTTTGAGAATCAGTTGTTAAACCTTTGCCAGCATACTCCTGCCTAATGAGGTTCTTGAGAATGACATCTGTTTCATCTTTGTATTTCTATCACCTAGCACAGCATAGCACTACTAGATGTTTACGTGTTTGCTTTTTAATGAATATGTATGTGACAGCTTGGTGTCATAATAGAGCCTTGGACCTGGCAGCAAGAAGACCTGAGTTCAGATTTGGATTCAGATATAAACTGAGTAACCCTGTGCAAGTCACTGGACTTCTAAATTTCTTCATCAATAAAATGTGAATAAAAATAGTGTCTAACCTCCCAGGTTTGTTGTGAGGTTAAAATGAAGTATTTGTAGCGTCCATGGTAAATGTTAAAGTGCTTTTATATATTATATAGATATATAAAATCTATTGAAGTAGTCTAGATGGATGATAATGAGGACTTGTACTAGGGCAGTAGCAATAGAATGAATGAATGAAGGAATGAATGAATGAACGAACGAATGAATGAATGAAAAAACATTTATTAAATGTTTATGTTAAGTGCCAGGGATACAGATAGGTAAGTGAAATAGTTCCTGCTCTCAAGGAGCTTATATTCTAATTCAGGGAGACAATTCATAAAGTTGATGTAGACCAGTAGTCCTAAAGGTGTTGCTGCAGGGCAGATGACAAGTCCTTGTAGTCCCAAAGGAGCAGCTTCAAAGTAGATGGCAAAGCCTAGCATGCTTACACTTCATTGACATGTTCAATCATAAGATACCTGAAAGGTGTGGAACACATAGCAGATTGTATGCCCAGTCACCATCTAGCCATGATGGGGAGAAGGGAGAGGAACACTGGAAACAAGTTTAGGGATAGAGGAGAGAGCTTCCCACAGAATCTATTCTGCTAGCCCTGAATGGGATCTGTGGTGGTGAGTGATGGATATAAAAGATAGGAAGCAATAGATATGAAACATAATGCAGAATGGAATTGACAAGAATTGTTTACTGACTAAATGTAGAAATGAGGGAGAGAAAAGAGAAAAGGGTAACATCAAGGTTTTGAAAATAGGTGACTGGACGAACAGTTGTGCCACTATCAGAAATAGGACAGTTAAAAGAAAAATCAGGTTTACTATTGGAACATACCTTGCATTTATTCCTAATCACTGAACAGATTTAGTGGATTCGTATGTATTCCTCTAACACGCATATGATCTTTAAGGGTTTTTTGTTTCGTTTATTTATTTATTTTGGAGGGGGGAAGGCAAGGTAATTGAGGTTGTGATTTTCCCAAAGTAGCACAGCTATTAAGCGTGTCAGTTGTCTGAGACTGGATTTGAAGTAAGGTCCTCCTGACTCCAGGGCCGGTACACTATTTGGTGTGCCGCCTAGCTGCCCCAGTCTTTAAGGTTATACTTATCATCAAATAAATGACCTAGGGGAAAATATTTAAAATGTTATTAAGAGTTCATTTTTTTTTTCCTATTGGAAATCTTTAGGGAAGAAACAGTAAGCCTCTGACCTCAAACAGAGCTTTAGGAAATAATGTGTCTCTACTTTGGAAATGTCCATGTGTAGGTAAAGAATTTGGGTAAAATACTGTGTTCTGTATTGTACGGTGTTATGGGAGTAAATGTGATAAAGGCTGAGGACTAGGCTGTGTGGTAATAAAATTCCCCTTCCTCTTCCAGAAAAAACATACCAATGTAAAGAGTTAATATTCCATAAGTAAAGCCCCATATTAGAAGAATCATCTTCTGGCAAAGCCTTCTGTAAGTCACAGCCTGGATAGCAATTGTCATTCTACCTCAGGAATCAAAATTTACCACCATGTCTTCTTTTACTAATAGGCATAGGGTTCCCCCAGAGGGCAAAGCCCTTCTGGGAAAGTCACAGATTGAATGTTAGCAATTGTTATTTCTTCAAAGGATTCTTCAGGAGTGCCTACTAACTCACCAAGAGTCAAATGCTTCTCTGCTTGGCCCTCAATTAGCCGTGGTAGCCCTAAGGCCAGTGATTATTCTTTCCTTCTATAGAATATACCTCTTCACCAGAAGAATTGGTTATTATAGAATTATATAGCTATAGAATTGAAAGGGACCATAGGATCATTTATCCAAATGTTACATTTTGCAGAGGAGGAAACTGAGGCCCACAGAATCAACTTCTCCAAAGTCAAATAGTAAATGGCAGAACTAGAATTTTGACCTTGGGACCCATGATTTCAGGTTCAATTTTCTTTCTACTATGCTGCAAAACCTCTTACTGCGTGTATTTAACATAATATTCCTTCTGAGCCCGCTGGAACTCTGAGTTCAGCAAATTGTACATTTATCAGTCTTCCCACTACATTGTACTGCTCCTGTGAATAAAGACATGTTTTGAGCCTTCATCATTGTTCTGCTGAAAATTACACATGCACATGCACACACATGCTTTGCATTTTCTAAGAGTTTGTCATCGAACAAGCATTGAAGTCTAAAAAATTCCGTGATGAAAGAATAGGCTAAAATGGAAGAAATACCATCTCACTATTTGGGGGGGGCATTTAAAACCTTCAGTGACACTGTTTAATAAACTAATATTCTCTCTACATTTTCTCTCTTCTTTTTTCCACCTTATTCCAACCTCCAGATTAGTTATTCAGGTAACAAACATTTATTAAGCACTTACTAGTAATTCCAGGCATTGATTAGTCCTTGAGAGTGTTGGGAATGGTGGTATTTAGAACAATTCGGGATTTGACATTTTAGTTTTATAGTGTTTTCCTCCCTCCCTCAAGCACTGTAGATTCTTCACTGGATCTGCATGAAGTTATTAATGAGAGATAGTTTCTCTGAAGATAAAGATACTAAGCTATCCATGGCAGCTTTGGAATTCTTTGTCTATTTCTTCCCACGAATTTTTGGGGGAAAAAGGAGTGGGGCTACATAACATACTAAGGAGCTTCCTCTACTTCTTGGTTTTATTTGGTTATGAGTGAAGCACATGCATGGTCCATCTGTTCCACACTGTCACTTATTTATCTCTCCGATGACACACTTTATACAGTTTATTCTGTCCCAATTCTTCATTTCTAATATATTGTAGCCTGTTCATATTTACTGTGTATTTCTCCGTTGGGTGCTATTTGGGTGACACAACATTAATTCTCTCAACACCTTTGTAATCCATGATTGCATATGGTACATTATAATTAAAATGTCAGATTTTTCAGATGAGAAACTTGAACTATAAGTATGAAGAAAACCTTAAATAGGTTTTAACATTATTCTTACCTAGTTCTACATTGATCTCACACCCATCCCCATCTAGAGTTCATTTTCTCTCCAAATTACTTTGTGTTCGTTTTTATAGGTTATGAATGTATTTATAAATGTACACGTTTTCTTTCTCAGTTTAATCAAGCTCCTTGAGTGAAGAGACTGTCACTTTTGTTGTGTATCCTTATTCTTAGCATAGTGCCTGGAATGTAGCATGTATACTTAACATATCCCTGTTAATTTCATTGAAAAATATTTATTGCTGGCTTCCCTTGTCCACATGTCATCAACCTTTATGTTGACAGAGGCAGTGTGGTATATTATAACCAACCCTGGATTAGCTCTCTGAAGACTTAAGTTTTAGTCTCTAGCCATCTGATTTTGAGGAAACCACTTAATCTCCATGATTCTCAGCTTCCTTATTTGCAAAATCAGAATATTCATCTGTCCTGCAAAAGAACTATCCAAAGAACAGAGCATGAAAGTAATGAAAGTTTTATATGTAGGAAGAAATCTTGCTATTAGAATTGGTGACCAAAATAGAATTCTAATTCACTCTTAAAATCTAAAACCAGGGTTATTAGTGCAAACATCATAAATTTCCTATAATTTATTTCTAGACAAAAAGAATTCATAACATCTGTGTTACTTGGGGCTACTCTTTGATCAAAGGATCGTTGATTTAGTATCAGAAGAGAATTTAGAGAGTATCCAACCACCCACTTAAGTTTTGCAGATATGGTAACCGAGGTCCAGAAAGATGATCTGTGAAGAACTTACTTCATTGAAGGGGAAAAAAAAAACATATACAGAATTTGTGGGATGCAAGATTAAGGCTGCCTTCCTTTCACCCTTTGAGGGTAAGGTGCAGAGTCATGGAAAGGGCCTGTTTCAGGAGGCCAAGGTGTTCTAAGAAGTTGTGGTTAGGAGCAAGAGTACTCCAGTTATGGTGAATATAACCAGTGAAAAGGTACCAAGATGGGAGATAAAATATTGTGTAAAAAGGCTAGCATCTAGGGTAGTATGACTGGATAATAGAGTGCTTAGATGAGCAGTAATTTGGTCATGTGTTAAAAGATTGAAAAAAAGAGGAAGGAGCCAGGCAAATTACTTAAAAGATTTAAATAACAAACAGAAAAGTTTATATTTGTCCCTAGAGGGAAAGGGGAGTCACTGGAATTTATTGAGTAGGGGGTGACATGGTCAAACCTATAATCTAAGAAATATGGAGGGTAAATTGGAGTTGAGGCAGGGAGAACAATTAAAAGGTTACCAAGAGTCAAAGTGTGAGGATATGAAACTCTGAACTCAGGTGAATTTGACTAAATTATATTTCTTTGTAAACTATTTAAAAACAAAAGACTTAATTATACACATGATATGGCCAGGACATCTTGAAAGTGTTTTTCTAAGTAGGAACTTAGTATGAGTGGAGAAAGGGGAATGTATTTAAAAGGGATGTTGTGATTGATATGTAGTGTGAATGAGAGTGAGGGGTTGAGGATGATATAGAGGTTGAAAACCCAAGTGAGACTGAAAGAGTAGTAGTGGACTTAATGGTGATAGGAAGCTCAGAAGAGGGGTGAGTTTGGGAGAATGATAATGAGTTTTGTGTTAGGCAAGCCACATTTAAGTTGTTCATTGGGCATCAATTTAAAATGTCCAGTAAGCAGCTGATAAAAGACTAGACCTGAGAAGAGACAGTAAGTCTGGGGAGGGGATCTGGAAATCATCTATATTGAGATGATAATTGAACACTGGGGAGCCTATCTAATCAACAGGTAAGAGAATACAGAAGGAAAAGAGGTATTAGAACCAAGCCTTGAGGGAGTGAATGAGACAGATAAAGATCAAGCAAAGGAGAATGAGAAGATATTATGGGATAAGACTTGATAAATCTAGTGCTAAATCTAGTTCTTCCTGCCTTCAGGCAATCTGGAACTTCACAACAGACTATATTGCAAATATTCACTTGAAAGATAATCCTTTAGAACTCAGAATACATTTCTTATACAGTGTTGTAAATTACAAGGAGATTTCCAAAATAACCTACAATTCTTTTTAATTTAAAAAAAAAGCCCACAAAATAACATAGTAAAATAGTGTGATAGATGGAATGATGGATTTAGGGTCAAGAAGACTCAAGTTCATCCTCTGCCTTAACACTTAATGGCTGCAAAACCAAGATAAAGTCTCCTGAATTCTGTCCTTTTGTTTCATAAAATTGGGATGATGACATCTATGCTATTTACCATATAGAGTTGTTAGATGGAGTAAACGACATACTGTACATAAAATGCTTTGCAAACGTTAATTCGATTAGTAAATATCAGATCTCATTATGATTCTGTTGTGGTTATGATAAAAATTTTATTGACTTCCTTTCCCTTCTCTTTCATGAGGGATCCTCAGGATTCTATCCCTTCCTTTAAAAAGTTTTTTGTTTTTGTTTTTTAAAGTCATTGAACTTAAGTCACATTGCTTTTTGGCCTTCTTGCCAAGATTCTTAATGGACTGCATGACTTCTGTGTTCATCCTCAGTTATCTGTGCTTGCTTAAATCTATATTTCATGTTTCATTCCAAAAGAGTAACCAAGAATTTATTAAATAATTACTGTGTACTGTATGCTGGGGATGCTAAGAAAAGCAGAAAGGCAATCCTTGCTCTCAAGGCACTCATTCTAATGGGAGAGGAAAAACAACTGTATATACTAAACATATGTATGCATATATGTATATATAGACACATGCGCATTTGCACATATGTATATGTATTTAGTAATCTCTGAGGGAAGGCACTAGTAGTGGAGGTTGTGGAGAGAGGGGGATTTGAACTGGCAAATGCTTTTTGTAGAAGGTGAATTTTGAGGTGAATCTTAAAGAAACATGGGTCTGCTGGTGCTTTAATAAATATACTTTGGAAGACAAGTGGAGGATAGATTGCAGTGGGAAAAAGACTTTAGCAAGGGCGACCATCCAGAAGATTGTTTAGATTGTCCAGGAACGAAGTGATGAGGGCTTGCATTAGAGTGGCAGCCATATGACTAGAGTAAAGGGGATTTATAAGAGGGGCTTTGTGCAAGTAGATAAGATAGGACTTGGCAACAGATTGGATATGTGGGCTGAGTGAGGGATTCTCCACCTGTGGGTTGCTTCCCCTTTGGGGTTTGAATGACCATTTCACAGAGGTCACAGGGAAAACACATATTTCTGATGGTCTTAGGAACCAAGACACTGCTCCTCTATCTGTCTCCAGGTGGGTCCACCCACATGCACATATGCCCACATATGAGTATTAAAGGGTCTCAGCATTAGGAAGGTTGAGAACCACTGATATAGAATCATGATGACACCTAGTTTTTGCATCAGGGTGACTGGAAGGATGGTTGTGCCCTTGATAGTGCTAGGGAAGTTGGACAGCAGGGAAGATTTAAGGGCAAGTTGATGATTTCTATTTTGAACATAGTGAGTTTGGGATATCTATGGAACATCCAGTTAGAGATGTCTAGTAGGCATAGTTGATGTTCCTATTCAGCCAGATTAGTCTCTTTAAACATCACATCCTTTTTCTCCTCCTTTTTAAAGACTTATAGAACCAGAATTTAATTCTGGAACACCTCCCATTGCTTTTGAACCAGTGCTTATAATTTATACACTCTTCTGCTTTTCATAGACACTTCCATCAGTAGCTGCTGACATATCCAATCACAACTATAGAATGTCTTACTGGGATATTTATGATTTATATGAAGAACTTGTCATCCAGTTCTTCCCAGCTGCACTGGTGTTCTGTAGTATATGTCTATCACTTTTTTCCTCATTATCCTTTTGCAAATGTAGTACATCAGGACTCTTTTTTTTTTCAGGTTTGAATACATCCACACAACATATAAATATTTTCACAATGTACACTACTGCTCCCATTCTCCTTCTCCATTATCTGTTCATTTTGTCCCTTTCCATTGCTATATTAGAATCATGAGTCATATCCTATAAAGTCTAAAGTTATATCACTTATTGACCATATTCAAGATTTGTTCATTTTGTTCATTTCATCTAGTCATTTCATTGCTACAGATTTTTGATCCCAAGTCTAATTTCTTCCCATCTTCACCAGTTATTGTCTTCAGAGGACTATAAAAGCATTTCTACATTTAATCATCTGTCCTTTTCATACCTATTGCCTCAAAAAGCTATCTGTTTTAGCAGCTTTATCTGGATATTTTTCTCCTATCACTTTCAATTCTAGTCAAAAATCCTGTAATAAGAGATTCGTTGCTAGGCAGATATGTTGTATTTTGTGGATAAGGGTAGAAACATTATCATAGTATAAAAATTTTTTTGTTATGTAATACATTGCCCAACTATATTACACTTCCGTAATAGCTGTGGAATCAGTTGCCCCAGCCTCTGAAGTTAAAGGTGGCATGAACCAAACTATTCCTTTATTTCTCCACTAACTCTTCATTCCCCATTCTCCATCTCTTACAGTGAGAGTGAACACTAGCAAAAAAAAGATAATGTTGGTCTCATGGGGCCTCAGCTAGAAATGCCTTTGTATTCTATAAGTTAATGAGTGACTATATATGTAGTCATGTTTTCAAGGACTATAATTAAACAATCTATATGAGAGTAAGCTTTTTTATAAGGTATGATAATGTATATTCTACTTTATTGTTTGGGCTGATAATTTGTCATTATTGTGATATGAACCAGAAATATAAATGACTTTTGAGGAATATAGTCTATGTCTTAAGAGAAACCATGAGCCAGCATAAATTAGGATTGATTTCCAGTATGAGTAGAGATTGTATTGCCCCAGTATGTTTGTACTTTAGATTCTCAGTACTATCTCAAAGAATAACCTTAGAGAAGACTTCTGAACATTAGAAATTTTTCAGGCTCATCATTGTTCAAACTGATGCCCTTAGGATTAAGGGTCTGATACCTGGGAGTAGAAATATTCCCCATTTAATATTTACTGATAATCATAAAATCATAAGTTTAGAGATGGAAGAAATGTTAGAGGCAGTTCCTGGGCAAGTCACTTAACATTTCTGTGTGTCAGTTTTTCTATATGTAAAATAAGGGAATTAGACTCATCCTCTCAGGTCCCCATCCATCTCTAAATCTATATACTATGATCCTAATCTATACCATTTCCTGCATTTTATAGATAAGAATACTACAGTCCAGAGAACTTCTTTTATTTGCTCAAGGTCACACAGTAAGTGTCAGAGTTGTTTTGCTAAATTCAAAGCCAGTGTTTTTTCAACTGTATCATGTGACCTGTTTTATTGGTTTGTGGGATGTGCTAGTAGTTGGCTCTAAGTTGAGACATTCTGCTCTCCCCCAATGAATTAAAAATTGTGTAAAATCATTTCTGTTCCTAACCTGTACACAATAATAAAACAAAGACTCAAATCTAATTTCACCTAGTTCCAGAACAGTTTTACTACATTCGAATCGATTTTGTATTTATTTTATTTTTTCTTTTACTGTTTTTTCCTAATGCATCTTGAATTCCTGATGGAATTGGCTTTGATGAGTTAGTATGAAGTTATTTTGTACAAAGGCAGGTGCTTAAAGAGGGGAAGAAAAGAATAATTTCTAACAAGCCTGTAGACTAAGTTCCACTATTACAGGAAAGTTTTTCTTCCTATCTTCACAAAAGGATTTTGCCCTTTTTTGGAGGGAGGCTGTGAAAGACTATGAGAATAATAAGCCATTCTCCCTTAATTATGACATTGCAGATTTATTTATAGGCAGTAAAATGAATTCAGGAGGAACAGGGATATAGAATATTGATTGAAATGAACTTGCTCATAAATTCTCAGTCCTCTGTGTTTTGGGCATACTTAGAAAGTCTGGTCTGTGACTGATTTTATATATCTCATATAATCGTAATTCTGTAACTGAAATAAATAGAAATTAGCATAAAAATCCCTTCCCCCATACTATTACTGAAAGACCACCTGGGCTCATGCCAGCACAGAATTGAACTCAGAATTTAGTCTCATTTTCTAATTCCTCTAAAGATGCATAGAAACGAACATTCCACATGGCATACATGGCAGTGTTTGAAATGTGAAAAGTAGGAAACTACTGAGCTTTTTAGCAGAGCACAATCAAATCAGAACACATCAAAACAGCTGGTGTTCTGTGACTCAGAATAAATCAATGCATTTTGAGTCACCTCATACTACTTTATTTCTCTTTACAGTTTCATAGAAGAGATTTAAACTAACATATGTCCTTTCCATTTGGATAAATCCCTGCTTTTAGCTGCTTTGCTTTCTCATCCTAAGATGAGTAAAATTGGCTACAGCATGGGAGAAAAAAATAAAGGCTAGCATTTAAAATAATTTCTGTAGGGGGAAAAAAAAGATGTTCCTACATTTGTGTTACATAAATCACATGCTCAGATGGTGTGCCCTGGGAGAGAACATGATTTGATAGGTTGTATTTTGGAATGTGAATGATGCTACTTCATCAGTTTTTATATGATAGGAAAAAAACAACTTGCAAAATTATTATAATCCAGCATCTGAGTTAATAAAATATTCTTATTGCTTAAGGTAGTAATGACACTTCAGAGAAATATAATATTATGGTGCTAAGTAAAATATGAAAGACATTATTTGTTTTATATCCTGACATCAGTTTTTCACTTTTGTTCTGATAGGTACCTATTACACCATTTCTCTGGTGAAGGCTATTCAGCAGTGGTGACCTCTTCCAATCGAACACTCCACAAATTATTATCTCTGGACTCCCAGCTGACACCCTGCCGGAGGCTAGAGCTACTAAGCCAACTGGAACTGTGCCCGTTCTCCTGTCAAGGTTTTTTTCTTACAGAGGAAAAAGAAAGAAAAAAAAAGATGAAGTTGGGCAAAGTGGAGTTCTGCCATTTTTTGCAGATAATAGCTCTTTTCCTGTGTCTTTCTGGGATGAGTCAAGCAGAACTCTCAAGGTCCAGATCAAAGCCCTATTTCCAGGCAGGGAGGCCACGGACCAAGCGCAGCTGGGTGTGGAATCAGTTCTTTGTGCTGGAGGAATATATGGGTTCAGATCCTCTTTATGTAGGAAAGGTAGGGCATTTGATCATCCCTTTAAATGGGGCATATGCTTACTGTCAATATTTAAGACATGTATTTGTGGGTAGAATAAAGGTAAATCAAAACAAAATCCAGAGGTATTTGTCCTGAATGTAGTTTTGAGTAGCTTATCTCTTTCTATTGCACATTTCAAGCTAAATTCTCCTTGTCTGTGTGTAAACTACTGCCTGATTGTAATTAAACTCCTTATGGGAGGGAGCAAGTCTTTCAGAAGAGAGCTTGCTGACTTCCGTGCCCTTGGGTTCTTCCCAATCCTTGCTCTGTCACTAACTAGATACGTTACCTTGGACATGTCATTTAGAGAGCCCGTTCCTTCAACATATAAATGAAGAAGATTGGTACATGATCTATAAGGTATTTTTTAATTTCAAATGTGTTTTATTAGTGTGCTGAAATTTAAGCTTAATGAATCCTACAATGTTCCCCTGAAACATTAAATGAAGTTTATACAAAATATAGAGTGTATAATGTAGTTTTAACTCAAGTCCTCTGGGAAAATACTTTGTTATCTTAAAGATTACTCTGATGCCCCCAAATCATTGAGGATTAATGGGATTTGGTATTAGATTCAAAAATTTGCTCCTTGAAATACAGTTTAAATTTTTTCTTTAGTTACTTTCTTTTGGGGAAAAGGGATAGATTTCCTTCATTAGCATAGATGTTTAATAACTTGCAAAGCCACAAGGTGAGATTTAGAATCATTTGACTGAATCATTACATTGCTGATTATCCTCATTTCACCTCCTTTTGCTTTGACCACATGTATTTGACACAGGTACAATCATCAGTGTATTGTTACGGAATTACTGTGCTGAGCACAGCTAAAGGCTTTCCACATAGAATACTTTGGCAGGAACTACTAACTCTGCATTTTGTCTGGTTACTTTGTCACTTTAATGTTGTTGTTCCTGATAAGTGGAGGCCAAACAACCTGATAAACTTATCTATGTATTGATTTTTCAGCTTTGAAGATCTAGGAGGAACCTCTCCTATTGATTCCAATGATTGCATTTTCATTTGAACACCTTAACTTGTATGATTCCCCAAACTATACTTCTACGCCCAGTATGTTCCAGACCTCAATTCCTGTGCGTGGTTTGAAGCAGCCCCCCTTAAACAATATCAGGATTGTTGTGATAAACTAGTTTCATTTCAGGTGATGTATGTATAGCTATGGAAGGAAATGGTTGGTTTGAACTACTCTATTCATATACTCTTTGCTTCTTTATTTGGGGTCATATATATGTTTATGATATCCGTTTAAATTAAGATGGTAGGGGCTGTGGTAATATTGTCTTTGTGCCACCCCAAGTACTTAACATTTTATAGTATATAGTATTTCTTAGGGTCAAAACTCCCACCATGTTATGCTGATGAACTTTTCTTTCGAAATTTATAGTCTTAGGGAATTGCCTCATGACTCTTGAGAGCTTAAGTGACTTGTCCAGAGTAGTGCAGCTAGAACGCGTAAGAGGCCTGGCTTGAAAAATAATGCTTTTTTGACAACTGTCATATCCTGTAGCCATGCTTTCTCTTGTCTTGCTCATAATAGGCACTTAATAAATGTTGGTTGAATTTATTTGTCCTGATGATAGTTATCCTTAAGTCTATATTTATTCTTCTTAATAAGTATTCCTTTTTCAAAACCAAATTTTTATGCTGCCTGTTAAGCAAAATGATCAAACCATAATGTACACTTCAAAAGATATATGTCAGATACTTTTCAATCCAGTTATAGAATTTTCTAGGCATTAAAATATACACATTAAAAAGGGATACGACATAGTTTTAATTATCTTTCATGCATTAAGCACTCCAGTTTTATATTATTATTGGCACTCTCAGACACAGTATAATGATGTTATCTTCCTCAGCCACACTGTGGTATTTTTTTCTTTTTTTAAAAATTGCTTTAATACAGAGAGAGCCATAAAGGTATTAAAAAAGCCTTGATGATTGGTTCATTTGCAGAATATCATCATTTGTAATGTGCATATAGCAATTTTGAGATGTATCTATTACAAAGGCTAAAAAATTCAACTATTTCAATAAAATGTCAATATATATTGAATTAAATAATAACTGCAAGAATATAAATGTTTAAAGAAAACAAACATTCTATTGATTTTACATGACTGGTAAATGGTGTTCTGTAATGTCAGTTTTTTTAAAAAATCACATAAATGATAGTTTTAAAGGCTTTTCTTTTAAAATGTAATATACACATACTATACTATTTAAGAATCCTTATAAGTATATAAATTGATTAGTCAGTATAATGCTACATATGTTGTACCTCCCTTTGTATACACAGTAACAACAGGAATCATATGGTTTACTCATTTAGTAGTTATACATGCCTTTAATGGAATCAAGATCTAAAAAAAAGACTGGACATTTGGACCAAAACTAGTAAGATAGCATTTAATCAAGATAAATTTAAATCTTTTAATGAGATTCAAAAAAATCAACTCAACTAGTTCATGATGAGGAACTGATACAAGATACAAAGTGATTTGTGTGGAAAATACCAGGGCTTTTTAGTATATTTACAAGTTCAATGTGAGACAGCAATGTGACATGGCAGCCAAAGAAGCTGTTGTCGTCTTAGGCTTCATTAGGGAGAAATAGTGCCTAGAACTTGGGAAGTGATTGACCAACTACTTTGCTCTCCCTTTGTCAGATTGCAGCTAGAGTATTGTGTTCCATTTTGGGCATATTAGGAAGGCCATTGACAAACATGCAGTGAAACTTACTCAGAAGAGTGAGGGGATTCAAAATCATGCCACTGGAAGAGTGGTTAAAGGAATTGAGTATGCTTATCCTGCTGATAAGAAAAGAAGACTGAGGAAGGCAGAGAGTGATCATTGTCATCAAGTATTTGAAAGGCTGTTATGTGGAAGAAGGATTAGTTTTATTCTGCTTGGTCTAGAAGACTGAGTTAGGAGAAATGGGCAGAAGTTGGAGAGAGGACGATTTAGGCTTGAGGCAGGGAAACTTCCTAGCAATAAGAGCTAGTTACAAAGGGAAGTCTAGATTAGATAGATGGCACTTGAGGTCTTTACTACATCTAAGATTTTTTTTAATTTTGGAGGTATTGAAGGGATGATAGATGTTTACAAGGAGATAGGAGATTGAGGAAATGTTTAATTTCATTTGTTCTGTTAGGGGATAATGGTGACCAAAAATATGTTAAGATTCCAAAGACAAATTATTTATGGAAAGAAAAAAGAGAATCACTCCTGTGTGATCCCTTGGGTCTTGCTGACTAATGAAAAGATTGGGAGGGTGAAAATGATAATATAATGTATTTATAGGTTTAATATAATGTATTTATAGGTAAGTTTGCATAATAGAAAATTAAAAACTAACCAGATTCATATTTGCTTAATGTTTATTTAGAAGTGTTTTGTGGACCTCTGGTGTTCTATATTATGTTAATAGATGTTGCCTCAACAATTAATCTAGTGATGTTTTCTTATCTGAAATACTACATGTGAAATTATGTATCAAAAATATCTACATATAGCAGTTTCAGTATAAAAATACTTAATTTCCACTATGTGCTCTGAAATTTCCTTGATACCTTTCCTTCGTGTAAAGGTTATTTCATGTCCCCTGACACTCCTGAACCAGTATTTATGGTTTTTGTCAGGATGTTACAAGCCCCAAAGTATTCTATAACCAAGTTACTTTAAAAAAATACTCTTTCACAAATAATTATCTTCAGTCAGTATTTCCTTAAAATGGCAAAACGTGTCAACACAGAATGCTTGACTGTGTTAAATGGAACAGAATACTTAGGCAACAGAGTTGAGTTTGGACACTTGATTGAAGGTAAAAACATTCTTTATAGTGACTAGTATGAAATAGCATTTCATATCTTGAATATCATCATATATGTATTAGAGATCCATAAGAAAGATATGTTTGTATCATCAATTGACTAAGAAAAATACCTTTGCTGGGAATCTTGGGGATAAATTTTGAGTCAGTGCTTCTCAAAGAGGTGTGTATATCTATTATAGTGTTGGTGAGAATGGTAACATAGATAATATGCCAATACTACACAGCTTTTAAACCTTCTAGCTTCTAGTTTGAATTGCTTTTCTAAATTTTCTAAAATATATGTCAACTTTACCTTAATTTATAACTTGGGTTAAATGCGGTTTTATTAAGCAATGACTTCACCTCACCTAGTTGTAAAAACAGATTGATGTAGAAAGGAGGTAGAGCATATATGGTCAGATAGCTAAGTAAATTAACTCTTACAGAAGATAACCCAAAATTCTGAAAAAAATGCCTATAAAAGAAGATCAAAACCAGCTTCTTTTTTCTCTAGGTAATTTGGAAATAATGGCTGATAGCCTGTCAGTGATTCAGATCTGTGTAAGGCTAATGCACTTTTGTCATTAAGACAGGAGAAGACAGGCCCTTTCACTGGGCCAAATATAAGGTGCCCTTCCCTCTTACAAAAAAAATGGCTTATTTAAAAATGGAGTATGCCATATATTCGTACCTTTAGTATCATAGATAAAGTTTAAGCCTATTTGATTTAGGAGGAGGTGAAATGATGGCTGCTAATGCTGTGTTGCAGCATTGTTGTGAGAAGCAGATAACTTTGCAGTTGCATGCTCTGACTGGCTGTCTACAACCCTATTGAAAGTCTCTCAACTAGGAAGTCTATCAGTTTTTTTCTTCTGAGGCCAAAGAGAATGCTGGTAAGTAGGCATAGTGTTGGAATTATTTCCCAAGCGGTCTTAAAGAACTCTGTTTCCCAGCTTAAAGCTAGTGTTTGCTTTCTAAGGAGAGATGACTGTAGGGTTACTCTTCTTGGCTACAGAGTCATTTCTGTGGAAATCATTGTCAGAAAGTAGAAATGTAGATAGGAGGGGTAATAGAGATGAAATTGGAGGGCTTCTAAGATTTGCAACTAAGTGAAGGACTATTCTAACTAAAGGTAAGAGGAAAAGGCAAGTGAGAGTGAACAATATGTGTAAGCCTCTTCCTTAGAGATTACAAACCAGGTTATCATTTTAAATATCTGAACTTTCACAGGTTCACTTTAGCTTGAAACAAGCCTCAATTTTTTTATTTGGCAAAGTTCCGTTTGATTTTAGAACATATTATTTGATGACTGAGACAGTAACCTTTGAATACTCAGAAAATGGACAAGGGACCTCAGAATTAAAGGTCAAATTATTTAATCCTCAAAAAAGATAAAAGACTAGAACAGACAATTTATAAACTAGTGATCTTGACTTTGATTCCTTAAAACATAGTAAAATATATCATAAAAAGAATAGTTAATGAATATTTAGAAAAGGAAGCAATGAACAAGAGTTATTTGACTGCATCAAGAATTCCAGATAATCACTATTTCCATTTTATAAAGTTACTAAACTGGTAGATCAGGGAGGTGGAAGAGCTAAAATTCTACCTAGGTTTTAGCAAATTGTTAGATACCATTTTGCGTGCTATTATGGAAAAAGATGGAGTGCTTTTCACTATCCGGGGTGGGGAGCCTGTGACCCCAAGGTCACATGTGGCTCTTTAGGTCATCAAATGTGGCCCTTTGACGGAATCCAAACTTCACATTCTTCTGTGAAGACCACATTTGGCCTCTAGGCCAAAGGTTCCCCACCTCTGGAAGTGATGGGATAATTAAGTAGATTTGCAGTTGATTGAATGGTAGACCTAAAGCCTAGCAATTAGTGGTTTGATATCACTTTAAATGGAAGGTCTAGTAAGGGAAGTTTCCCAGAAATCTGTGCTTGGCTTTGTGCTGCTATTTTTATTAATGACCTGAATAAAAAGGAATAGGTAACATGCCTGTCATCTTTTCAGATGACATAAAATTGGGAGGAATAATAACACTGGATTCATTAGGCTAGAATATCAGGCCAAATTGAATATGTTGAAATTCAGAATGGATAAATGTAAAATTTTACCTTAAATGAAAAAAGAAAAAAAAGAAAAAGAAAATGGAGGTAGTATTGATGAGGTTTTTTTTCTTTAAAAAAATGACCTAAGGGTTTTCACGTACTGCAGGCATTGTATGAGGATACAATATGATATGAGAACCATGAAAGCTAATTAAAACACAGGCTTTATTGCATAATTCATGACTTCCAGGTACGGGAAGCTAGGTGGCATAATGTTTAGAGCACCAGGCCTGGAGTTAGGAAGATCTGAATTTAAATTTGACCCCAGGCACTTACTAGCTGTGTGACCCTGGGCCCTATTTGCCTCAGTTTCCTCATCTGTAAATCAGCTAGAGAAGGAAATGACAAACCACTTCAACATTTTTGCCAAGAAAACTCCAAATGTGCTCACAGAGTTGGGCATGATTGAAAATGACTAAATAACAACAAAAGCTTATAGGAATAAGAAGGTGATAAGCCTTGTGTACTCAGACCACATTTGGAATACTACGTTCAGTTCTGGGAATCATATTTCAGATAGTACAAAGTTAAAATGGAGAACAGCCAAAGGAAGGCGGATAGGACGGTGAAAGCACTCTAGTTCTTGCCCCATGAGTATGAATGAAGGAATAGTAATATTTAGCCTGGAGAAGGACCCACCTTGGGAGGACCTGATAGCTGTCTTCAAATATATTAAAGATCATAAGGTAGAAGAGGATTCTGTCCTCTTCTCGGGAGTAATGAGTAGAGATTACTAAGGGCAAATTTAGGCATAATGTAAAGGGAGACTTAGTTCTATTCTAAAGTGAAATAGGCTGTCTTAAGAGGTAAGCTGACTTGATTACTATTACTGCAGGTCTTCAAAAAATGGTGGCTAACCAAACTTGTTAATTACAGTAGAAGGAATAATTTTTTAGGTATGAGACCTACTAAATGGTCACTGAGCCGCACTCTCAACTCTGAAATGGTGATTCTTTAACAAATTATATATATAAGAGCAACAAAAACCTGGAGGAAAAGAGTGTCTATTAGGAAGGAATGGCCAATAGAATCAAATGCTACACTGAGGATAAGAAGGATGAAAACAGGACAGTGGTTTTGACACTGAAGTGATCACTGCTAGTCTCAGAGAGAATGGTTTCTATTGATTGAACAAATAGTAAACCAGAATGGAAGAGGTTGAGAACTGAATGAGGTGTGTGAAAGTAGGAGCTTGGAGTGTAGATGCCTTTTTTCTCTAGGAATTTCGTTGTGAAGAGGAAAGAGATATAGTAGATAATGTGAGAATTAAATGAAAATTGAAGGTGTTTTTTTTTCTTAAATTAGAGGGAGATATGGACAGTTTGCTTATTAGATATAGAGAGATTTAAAATTAGGGGGAAAGAGGAAATGATTGAAGGGATGAACATCAAGAAGGGAATGGAAGAGATGGAATCAAGTAAAAGGTCTGTTGACAAGAATCAAGTGAAGCGTCTGTTTTTGGCAAGGGAAAGGGCCAACTCTTTTTTTCAGGAATGGATCAGAGTAGGGCATGAGGGTAATTTGATTTGATTTGAAGGGAGAAGAGAGAGTTCTCAAAGGACAGCCTTTCTTTCAGAGAAAGAAAGGAAAGATCCTTTCATGAGTGGGAGGGGAAAGGGATGATATCCATAGCTTGATGAGGGAAAAGGTTTGAAACATATTCTGAGGGGAGTGGGATGGAATTAATAATAATTTTAAAAAAGAAAAAGGATTGCCTGTCATTAGGACTAACTTGAAATTATATATAACTTAAATTTGTAGAAGACCAAGTTGGGATAAGTGTGTTATGTCAGTACTTGTGACAAAATTCAGTTCAATACCTCTCAAATAGGAGGTGAAAAGGTGGATAATAGAAAATGTTCAGGGTTGGAGTTTGGAAGGGGATGAGTTGTTAAGAATAGGGGAAGGGACTCAAGGGTGGAAAACAGTGAAAAGTTGAACTGGATAACTGCACATTAAAGCTTTTGAAAGATGAAAATGAGACTAGAGTTGGGGTGAGAGCCTGAAAAATCAAGGAGTTGTGGAGTAATTGTACATTACAGTGAGAAAGAAAATTGTTTATGAGAGAGCTATGGCACAATGAGAGATGGAAAGATAGAAGATTATTTCAGAATGTCAGAAATGTGGAGTTGGAAGCTTTTAGATCACTGGAATAACCATCCCTGTGTATGACTGGAGGAGAGTAAAGGTACAAATCATGAGAAGTGAGGTATATAAATAGGGAAGCAAGATTTTTTTTCTGGGTGCATCCACATGTAAATTGGAGCCCTTGAATATAAGAATAAGGATTAAGGAGGAGACAAAGATTGTGGACGAAGTAGTGAACTTCTTGAGAAAGGAGGGAGAATGACCTTAGGAGCAGTAAAGAACAACCAGAATCTGAATAAGATTATATATATATATGAATGAAATGAACTTCTAGGAAGTTACTGAGTGATAGTGGTAGTTTGAAAAGACTGGCAGTAGCATCAAGAAACAAGAAATATGTTGCATGCTTCTCCTGGAGCAGTGTGCTGTGGCAAGGGGACCAAAGGACCAGGAGCATGAGTGAAGAGAAATCCTGTGCTGGAGAAGATAGCCAGGGTTACAGCCTCTGAAGCTGAGATGAAACTAAGTATGGATCAATTCTCTGCTGCTTGTGCTAATTTTGGTCTAACAATTAACACCAAAAAAACACAGGTGCTTCACCAGCCAGCATCACGCCCATCCATATGTGCTTACAGCAAATAGAGAAGTTCTGAATACTGTGAATAAATTAACTTACCTTGACAATGTACTTTCCAGGGATGTACATGTTGATAATGAGGTTGATGCATGCATTGTCAGAGCTAGCTTTTAGTGTTTGGGAGACTCCAAAGGAAAGTGTAGGAGAAAAGAAATGTTAGACTGACTAGCAAACTGAAGATGTACAAAGCCATTTTGCTGACCTCATTGTTGTATGTCTGAAAGCTGGATAGTATACCACAGCCATGCCAGTGAACTGAATTGCTTGCATTTGAATTGTCTTAGAAAGATTCTGAAGATCACCTGGCAGGATAAGGTTCCAGACACTGAGGCCTTTTCTTAAGCTAAACTGCCAAGTATTCATTCTACTGCAGAGAGCTAAACTCCAATGGGCTGACTGTGTTGTCTGAATGCCAAACATATGCTTGCCTCAAAGACTATTTTATGGAGAACTCAGACAAGTCAAGTGCATACAAGGTGGTCAGAAGCAGAGATACAAGGATACTTTCAAGGTCTCATTGAAGAACTTTGAAATTTATTGTGTAGCATGGGAGACATTGGGACAAGACCACCTAGCATGGCATGTCCTCATCAAGGAAGGTACTGTGCACTATGAGCAAAGCAGAAATGAATGAAGTAGTTCAAAAGAAACACAAGGTGCACAGATTTAGAGAATTCACCCCAAGTGTTCACATGCCCTATTGGTGCCTAACCTGTGGTCTGAGCTCATTGGTCTGATCAGCCACAGTCAGATACTTTTTAACTTGACTCTAACATAGTGATGTCACTTTTGTCTTCTTTGATAATGGACAACAGCAAACCATCCATTTTAGGGAGAATCAGGTTTCTTCAGTTTCTATGGAATGGAAGGATGAAAGGATAACTTACAATATGTAGAAGGTTTATTAACAGTAGAGTGGGAGTTCCATGTGGTACAACAGAAGGAAAAGGTAGAATGAAATGAGGATAAGGAAAGATAGGGAGTGGGAAGTAGTAGTCAGAGTTGGATCTGGGTAGGGAGTAGAGAAGGCATGGAGGTAGAACTTCTACAGTCTTTATCACAAGAATTATTTTTGCTTTTTTTTTGAAGGGGGTAAAGCAGGGCAATTGGGGTTAAGTGACTTGTCCAAGGTCACACGGCTAGTGTCTGAGACTGTATTTGAACGCAGGTCCTCCTGACTCCAGGGCTGGTGCTCTATTCACTGCACCACTTATCCACCCCTGAATCACAAGAATTTTGAGTGGAACCACAAGACAGTAGATAGTCATTAGCTTTCCATTAGCAGTGATACTTCCTGAATCATTACAGTGGGGAAGATCATAGTTGGTAAGTGGTTAAGTGGGAAGTACCAAGAGACTGAATGGGATTTAGTTTTAAAGCTTGAATAGCTGTACATGGTGAAGCACAGTAATCATCTTCTAGGGCAGCTCTTCTCTAATGCTGAATAGAGAGAGATATGGAGATATTCAGTCATAATGTAAGAGATATTATTCTCTAATTGCTCCCTGTGGATTTGAACTCTTCAGGTTCTTTGGTCCTAGACTGGTTTGGAGGGGTAGGGGTGTCAGGACAATACAGCAGTAAGAGTTCTCATTTGAAAGTATAACACAGTATATTTACAATGGGTAATAGTCCAATGCTGTGAAACATTTTATCAACTGAAGGGAACTATGTGTGATGATTTCTAGAGGGTCATTAAAGCAACCAGTCTTATCAAATGTAAAAATGACAATCAAACACCCCTGTGGTGTAGTAGAAAGAGTATTTAACTTGAAGTCAGGAGGCTTACTTCCTTTACCTGATTTGACTAATTGCATTAGCCTCTTTTGAGTTTTGTTTGTTTCTGTCTACCATGTCCTCTAACAATCCATTCTTTTACTGATTTCAAAATGATCTTTCTCATGCCTAGATCTGGTTTTTCACTTTGCTCAAAAGTCTTCAGTTTCTCCATTACCTGTCAAGTAAAGTTCTTTTTTTTTTTGCAGGGGGAGGGAGAGGAAGTGATGTAACAGGAAATCAAGGATCTGTGACATAGCCCCATTCTCTTTCTACACTTACCTCATATTTTTCCACCCTGTGAACTATCTTTTCTTGCCAAACTATATGATTCTTAATTCCCTAATCATGCACTTTGTGTGTACGTGTGCCCTTGCTATGTCTACTTTTTAATCAGGAATGTCTGCCCTGAAATTATTGCCTGTTGATATGTACTTCTCATCTTTTAAATTCTAACACCTTCCATGGATCTTCCAGGGTGATAGTGACCTTCCCCCCTCCTACCGCAGAATTCACCGTATTAATTTGTTTTTTGACTCTCTATGTGTTATTTCCTATTATAGCTATCTATATGCTTACCTATTAGACGGTTAAGCTTCTTGAAGGTAGATAACTGATTTTGTATAAACTTTGGACTTCTCCCAGTGTACCCAGAATGTACTTAGTAAATTTTGTTCACTTTTCCTGGGATGTGAATCCAGTCTTCTATTTCATAATGTTTGTGTTAACATGTACAATTCCCTTAAGCCACGTAGGTCTCAGTTTCTTATGTATAGAATGAAGAAATTGGACCAGATGATCTGAAAGGTCTCTTCCAGCACTTATATTCAATAACTTGTGATCCCTTGCTTTGATTGGATCCCCAGCATTTCTCCTTATCATCATTCGTTTTTTAATACTTTTCTTTTGCACATAAATTATATGTTGAAACTGGATTTTTAGGGCAGCTAGGTGGTATAGTGCTCTTGGGCTTGGGATCAGGAAAACTTCATCCTTCTGGGTTCAAATCAGACCTCAGACATTTAGTACCTGTGTGAGTACCTGGGCAAGTTACTTAACCCCATTTGCCTCAGTTTCTTCATTTGTAAAATGTCCTAGAGAAAAAATGGCAAACTGCTTCAGTATCTTTGCCAAGAAAACCCCAAATCAGGTCTCAGAAAGTGGGACATTAATGAAATGACTGAACAACAACAAATTCAATTCAACAGCAAAGCTGTATTTTGAATTGCCTTATGTGCATAATTCCCTGTTATCATTTTTACCTTTTTGACTGTGTGTTGGTATTGTCACTGCTGCATGTTGAGAGAAGCTATAGGTCTTTTCCCCACTTGACTTTGACACCTGTGCTCAACTGATTATTTGAGACACATGCCCAGCACCTTCTTTAGAATCCTCTTAATTACATGGCATTGCTCTTTGAAACCAGTTTGCTTTCTCACCTTGGCATTTCTCACTTAATATCCCTAACCATCTGACAGAAATGCCTGTCTACAAAACCATTGAGACTCTGTTCCAGGTATTAAGTATTTTTCATCTCTTACAACCATAATATGCTGCCAGCCGGATTGCTGTGCACTAGGCCATTACTTTCATTGTAATGTGTGTCATGCCTCTTCCACAGTCTACTTCTCTTAGCATCACTCTGCCTTTCTCCTACTTCCTTCCCTACTCATTCAGAAGGGATCGAGAAATAACATTTCTGTTGTTACAATCAAATGCATACAGATACATAGTGGGACTTGCCTTGATGTTAATTTAAACTTTGTCTGGAAGTGTAGCAGAACATTTTTTGATGTGCTTAATTACACTTCAGTGGTATCTCTCGCCAGTGGTTCTGTATCTCCTGGTATCCAAAGATAAGATCAGTGTTCCAGAAAATATCTTCATCTTTACAGCAGGTTGTGATCACAAGCTACATTTGAAAACAAGATTCTTTATTGCACAGTGCTGTGCACAGATACACACAAGAAAGTAACAAATTCAAAGAACATAAAACTGAATATTTGACTATAAAGGAATATAGGTTTTCCTGAATTTCCTGTGCTTGTTATATTTGCTCAGCCATTAGAAGCATTCCAGAATTGTATATTTTGTTTAGATGGGTATAAGGAACTCATTCTAATAACTTCTTTAGGCTAGGAATTAACTGATGAAGACACTTTGCTTAGCTTCTTGTGGAATTTCTAATGCATGCGTTGTATTCCTGTTCACATCAGAAGGAATTCAGGTTTGAATTACTTCTATGGGATACAAAGAAGTTCAAGAAATAAAATAAATGAAAATAATAAGATATTAAGACATATTGGTCTGGGGTTATTTTTATCTGTTAAGACACTTCAGTGTAACCAGAAAATATTAAAAGCATTTTTCTGTGTGCTAAATTGTCAGTTCAGTATCTTTATTCTGTATCCCTGGAATGTATTTGGAGTACATGTCAAAGTTTGCCACTAAAGTGAATAGAAACCTATGATTAATTCAAGTTAATATCTATAATTTTCTATTTGAAGACATCTTAGACACTCTGCAGTACACACAATTATCAAAGCATATAGACACGATCTACACAGCACAAAGCAAAGGGAGAGAACATGTATTTGTCTGATTTACATAGACGAGTTAACTTTGGCCAAAAAAAATAAATCCAGTTTATGATCTCTATTATCAAGTTATCTCTACCGTACAAAATGTATGTAGAACATACAAAATGTATGTTCTACATACATTTTGCAACCTCTGTGTTAATAAAAGTGATGAGACATTTTTAAAAGTCAGTGGCATTATTTTCTGTTTAAATTTTAGATTATAATTTCCCTTTTATTCATGCAAGATGAAAGCTATCAAGTAAGATTCAAGTTTTATTTGTTTCTGTGTGTGGCAAAATACAATAATTTTGTTAGGATTTATACTGAGTATTGATTACCACAAACTGTTCTTGAAGCTGCACATGGATTACTAAGATGCCTAAAAGATTGATCATGTAGACGTTTCCATTGTTTTGTTCTCTCTGACACTGTGTTTGTGTGTGTGTGTGTGTGTGTGTGTGTGAGAGAGAGAGAGAGAGAGAGAGAGAGAGAGAGAGAGAGAGGGGGCAGGGTGTGGGAGCTTGTGTGTGTGTGTGTGTCTGTGTGTGTGTGCGTGTGCGTGTGTGTTTTCAGTGTTAGGGAAGTGTATCCAAGTACTTTACAGGGAAGTATATGGCCCCAGTGTGTTACACATGCTCTGTATTGCTTGCCTGCTTGGCACACATCACACCAGAGAGAGAACAAACAGATGGTTTGCGTAGGTGTACTTGTCTTGGTGCCCAAATGGTTCCCTAATGCATGTCTGCCATACACTTGCCCGAGGAAGCATCTGCTTACTTTATGGAATATGTTCCATGCTTATGTCTACATGAGTAATAGGTAGGTGACCTCCAAGATAAATGGGTTGTGGACCTTTTCTAGTGCTATATGAAGAATCATTGCATAAAATAGTTGTATTATAATTCGTCAGTCATTTTCTCAAAACCATATAGGCCTAAATACTGATCAAATATGCCCTTATGCTATCAGCAGAAGGTTCTATAGTTATATCAGTGAATTTTTTGCTTCAGGGTTGGTGTGGGGGGGAGGGTGAGACTGTCATATCTGTTTAATATACTTCAAACCAGAAGATATACCTCAGTATGACTTTATGCATAATTTCACATGATGTTCTATGGCTGATAGCTTCTAAAATATTCATTGATAATAGAAGTTGTTAGTCTTTTTTAAAAAAATATATGTCAAGGTTTTACCCATCAGGTTTTCCCATAGCTACACATTTTGAATGAAAGTGACATATGCTAGTAAGGAGGATTTTGTTCTACCATAAGGGTGAGTGGTATTGGCATAAACTGCCCCTCTTTCACATTTATCAGAAGCTTGGGAAGTGAGTACTACAACTCCAAGGTGCCAGTGAGCCTTGAGCTAGATTTAGGAAAGTATTATTTATTATTATTTTTCTAACAGCAACTAACAGTTTTTCATATGCAAAACATTTTATGTTTTTCAAAGAACTTCTATAAGTCATTTGCTTCACACTAAAGTCTGTGAACAAGCAAGATAGATATTTTCTCATTTTACAAATGAAGACACTGAGGTTTGATGAGGTCAAATAACTTGGTCTTTATCACCTGGTTTTGGCAGAACCAAGGCTAGGACTGATAATTGATAAAGAAGACAGAAATTTTAAAGTTTTCCTATCATCATCATCAGTTGTCACCATATCAGCTAATAAAGTATTAGTGCCCTTTGACATTGAGAATAATTTGATCAATAATAGTGCTTAAAATAGGATTCATGTATCCGGTGTAATCCAGCCTTATTTTCAACCTAATTGTTTCAACCTAATTCAACCTAACATAAAATTAAAAAAAAAATCATCCAGTATTGTATCTTACCTCCTCTGCTCTAAATTCTATCTCTACACCTCATGAAAATGTCTGCTAAGGTGGATGGAGATTACACTCACTCTGATTAAATTTCAGGCCTTTTGAAGTAGTCAGGTCTTTAAGGTGATGAATTATTTTAGGTTGTATGATACTTCTTAATGCTTTTCTGTTTGCCTGTAGAGTAAACACAGCTTCTCTGTGGTATTTGGAATCCTGACCTTCTACTAGAAACTCAATAATGGTGATAATTATAGTAGCTTACATTTATGTAGCATTTTGAGATTAAAAATCATTTTGAATATAACTCAATTAATTTCCAAAACAATCCTACAAAGTGAGTGTTACAGGTATCATCCTTCGCATTTTAGAAAGGAAGAAACTGAGGCTTAGAGAGTTTAACTGAGTTGTTTAAGGTCATACACAGTCAGTATCAGATCCAAGTCTCTCCTGACTCCTAATTCAGTCTCCTTTCCAGAGTACCATATTCCCTGTTAAGTAAAAGAGAGAAAAGAAATAATGGCTGGGTTGTGTTAATGAAAGAAAAGCAAAGTCATTAACATAATTCTAACTATCTTTGTATGTATAAAGTGAACAATTATCTGGTAAGAATGCATCCCTTGAAATATTTACTTGCCTCGAAACTTAAAAAGCTATTATGTTTTAATTATTTTACCTAAAGCACACCATCAGGACTTCATTCTACAAGTTTATAATATTCATTTGCCTTGGGGGTTGAAGTACAGTTGAAAATAATACAAGGAGCAAAATTAGCTTGACCGTTAGATTCTTGAGATTTCTGAATCATTAGGAATCTACTGTTGGAAAACAATATGTGTAGAAAGTGACAGATTACATTATTACTAGTTATATTTTGAAATAAATTATTACAAAAAATGAAAGTCATCTTCATGCATTCACCAAATTCTAGGAACTCAGTCCTGTAAATGTTATTTTCTCTCTCCCTTTGGAAAAACTTAAGCAGTTTTCTTAAATACCCATCTTAAAATTATTTTAAACATTTAAGTTATGTGATTAGCCTACGCAGGAAAAGGAAGACCGTGGTTAGTTAAAATCTTTGACTTCATTTTTAATTATGGACTAGGGGAAAGAAAAGCTACTGAGATAGAAATATTCTTTCTAAAGTTGAAAAATATCTGAGGAATATATTGCTTTTGCACTGTTATCACAAATAGACTACATTTTAGTCCAGAATCAGAGAGATTATAAGGAATTAGCTCCAATAGCCAAACAATATGTAATATATTATGTTAGAGATAATAAGATAGTGCATATATATGTTTTATCTTCCAGAAAAAGAAATAGAAAGTTTACTTCAAGGAACTAAAGGTTAGCAGCATTAATTTTTTTTTTTTTAGTTCAGCTTAGTACATGTGTAAATAGTTCATCATCCTTGACAGAGCAGTGAATTCAGTTTGAGAAGTTGTGGAGAGCAATGATGTGAGACAAGAATTTTCCCCTTTGATTAGATTCCTGGTTGCAAATGTGAATACAACAGATGATGTAAACTGCTCTGTATTCTCCTAATTTGCTAGTCAAAGTAAGAGAAAAAGCTCCTGAAAAGACTCAGCAATGAAAGCAAATGAGAATTTAAAGGGTAGTTGCTTAGTTCTTCTTGGACTTAACATGATTTTGCTGGTTATAATTTTTCCCTTTTGGTGCCAAACAGTAAAGGTTCTTCTAATACTATTCTGTGACAGAGTATAAATTGGTTTAGCAGAACACATGTAGTGTTCTGATACATGTGAACTTCCCATGTTATTTTAGCATCTGTTCAGAGTCTGTATCACTCTTTTAAAAATAAGTATGTGTAATATAAGTGTGTGCACACTCGCACGTGCATGTGCACACATGTGTGTGTGTGTATGTATATATACCTATATAAAATGTCCTCAGCCTGCTAGTCTTTGTCCTTTAGGGATGGATTGGATTTTTGGAATCCGCCCAAAGTGATTTAGAGCCAAGTGTTGTGAATAATGTGGCTTATTGAGCTAATTTTTGTTTGGAAAACAAAACAAAACTAGTTATGGTTATAGATGGAGGTAACAGTGATTCGATATTTTTTTTTCATAAGTACTGTGCATGAATATAGAGCAACAAGGCCTATTTTGTGACATGTAAATGAACTCTAAATGTAGTTCCAAAAGAGAGTGCACCAAATGGAGCACTGTTGGGAAAGGAAGGGATAACATTTATTTTGTGACAAAATTCTGTTTTGTTCAATAAAATTCAGGCTCCTCTATTTCTGTCACATTAAGTACAGGATCTAGATTTATGGGACAAGGGGAAGTTGTCTACTCCCTCTCTATATCTCCACCTTCTTGTCCTTTAAGAAGGAGCTTAAGCACTATCTTACTCCCTTCCACACTCCCTCAAACTGATAGTGCTCTTACTCCCCAAATATCTTTTATTTATTTAATTACTTTGTATGTTTTAAAAATTTATTCACTTCATATTCCTGACAAATATATTTTTATATATCCTTGTTGTCCACCCCACTAGAACGTAAGCTCCTTTTGAGTAGGGATTATTTAATTCTGTGTACTTGCCTTTCTAGCATTTAGCAAAGTGCAAGCCATATGGAAGGCATAAAAGAAATACTTATTGATTGGCTGACTGCTATATCTTACATATAATTTTAACATATGCACATATATCATGTTAATACCCATCAGTGATTAGCAAATTAATTTTAAAAAGTAGAATCAGATCTGGAAAGTGCCTTCCTGTTCTAATTAGGTTGTGTCTGCCATTGGCATGTCTTTCTCCTCCTGATGGAACAAAATCCTTTAATAGTTATCTAAAACACCAAATCATATTTAGAATAAAAGAATAACTATAAGTAGCATTTAATCATTTATTATACTCAAGGAGCTATTTTTTTATTGATGTAAGTTTTGTTTTTACTTTGCCTTAAATTTGAAACCTATCCCTTCCTCCTCCCCTATCCAAAATACCTTTTCTGGTAAAAAGAATTTAAAAAGGCCTTATGGTCCATTCTTACCCTTCCCCCCCCCCCATTCCTTCCCAGAAAAAAAAAGAGTTTCATTTACTTAACTTGTCTCAGGGATCAAATTTCTTGATCATTATAATTATAGAGTTCAGATTCAGTTTTCAGTATCATTCTTTTAATTTACATTGCTTTAATCATTGTGTATATTTTTTATTGTTCTGTTAACTTTATATAAGTTAATGTGCATATTTTACAGGTATCTGAATTCATCTCATTTATCTTTTTTATGTCACAATATTATTTCATTATATTCATATGACGCAGTTTGCTTAGCCATTACACAAACTGTGGCAATACATTTTGTTTCTAGTTCTTTGCTACCACTGTAAGTGCTTCTATGTTTTTGATTTCTATAGGACCTTTCTTTTGTCTGATTTTCTTGGGTTCATACTTTAATCGTGAGATTTGGGGGTTAAAGGCTATGGGCATTTTAATCAACTTTTAAGCATAGTTCCAAATTGTCTCCCATAAGAACAGTCCACATTTCCACCAACACTATTATTATTTCTATCTTTTGTCATCTTTGCCACTTTACTGGATATGAGATCAAACCTCAAAGTTCTTTTGATTTGCATATTTTTTTATTATTAGTGATTTGAAGAAATATTTAATGCGGTTTTGTATAATTGCATTTTATTAGAAAACTGTTCTTATCCTTTGACTCTGTCCATCGGGGCATGGAAGCCATGTGTAAATAGCTCCTGATAGAAGGTGAAATTAAATACTAGGAAAAAAAAATACCCTTGTGATTGAGGCCTGATCCTGGGTCTGCTCACTGTCAGTTTTATGGTGTTAAACAAGTCATTTATCTTCTAGTGCTTCATTTTCTTCATCTGATACATATGGGCATAATGCCAATTTAGCTAATCTCACAAGCTTGTTTTGAGAGTCAAATGATATGTTTAGATCAAAGTGCTTTGTCATGTATAAAATGATGTACAAATGTAAGGCCTGATTAATGAGGAAAAATGCCATGAATTATATAGATAAACCATAAGGTTAATATGAGAAATGTATACATTGGCACAGATATAACCTGCTATATATTTGCTATTCTGCTATCAACTATTTTTGATGTTCATTATCTAAGATGTATACAGTATATAATCAAGTATTCAGTTACAGTTTTAATGATTGTATATGAGACAGGTTTGAAATTACTCATGATATATTTTAGAAGCATATGCCTTGTTGTAATGGGAATTTGAAGCTCTTTTCTGCCCCTAGACCCTCTGATAGGCTTAAGTGGCTCTGAGAATGTTCCCTGATTTGAAAGTAAACTCTGCCCCCTAATAGGCTGAATGTGGTCACATGGAGCCTGTGGCAGGAGGCTTGTTTTTTGGGAATGGCCACACCTTGTTACTTTGTAATTGAACAATGGGTCAAGAGGACTGTGACATTCTCTGACCCAGGAGAAGCCTATACATACACGCACTGATGTGAGGTTTGCTTTGGGGCTCACTTTGAGAAGAGTTGTGTGATTTGGCCAGATGAGACTCTGGGAAGCCGTTGAACTCCCCCAGCCCCCTTTGAAAACCCGGATGTTGATGCTTCCCTCTCTGGTAACTTGAATAGGTAATGGATGTGATGGTCAGATGATTGGAAGCCCATCTGCTAATATGTTTCTTGGTATGCTTGTAACTTGTGCTTGTAACTTGTGTTTGTATTCTCTGGAGTTCAGGGTGCTGACTTTTTTCCCTGAACTAGGTAAATGATATATGTTTGATTGATTAAAGTGAGACTGTTAACCCATTTTGAGTTGCTTTCCTTTAGAAAAGCAGTTCTAAGAACTTGTGGTAGCAGCTTCCCTGGGTATGCTAGGGTGCTTGCTGATACACTTGTGGGAGATAGTATGGTAAGCTGGAAAGAACCTGAGAGATGGATTCCGAGTATCTGGGTTTATATCCACATTCTACTTCTTGACACCCCTGTGGCTTTGAGCATGTCACAGCATCTTTGAATTTTTGTTTTTTAATCTTTAAAATGAAGGAGTTTAGAACAGGTTCTCTCTGAGAATCTTTTTTTTTTCTGAGTCAATGATTTGATATCAGGAAATGCTGGTAAAAGAATAAAGTAAAAACCTATCATCTCTTTCACTTTAAATTTTTTCCATACTCAGAAACCTAATGAAGTCATTGAGGTTTTCTTCAGTTGTAAGAGACTGTCAATGATACTGGATTTTTGACCTACATAAAATAATGCTTAAGGGCACTGGATGAACAGGAATCCTTGTTTAATCACTTAGTTGTTATTGTCTTAAGATTATTCTTAGATCAGAACTTCATTTATTAGTCTGACTTGGAACTAACTTGTGGGTAAGGTTTATTCACCCCTTCCCTACACTGATTCTGAGTCCTGAATCTGTGTTTAATTTTTATTCCTGAAAATGACATGATATCAACATCTGCATTATTTATGCTGAAAGTTATAAACACAGACATGCAAATAATTGGAACAATATGAGATTCAGATTTTATGAAAGATGCTAATTAAGATGATTTTTTTTACTAGCTCTCAATCTCAGACACAAATAAGCTATACTGTCTGAGGAATTAGATGAAGGAAACCAAATTAATCTGCTAAAATATTATTATTGATTTTTTAAAGTGCAGTATATTACAAATTAAAGATAAGTGGGAATCAGATAGTGATGGGATACTGGGTTTACTGCCAACCTAAAGGTATAGAACATAGAAAGATACTTAAGTAGAATTATTCCTAGCCTTATCCAAACTACCACTACAAGCAAACTGTTTTAGGTAGGCAGGTGTCCTGGAAGATAATTGGAGAAGACTTAAGGGACAACAAAGGCTAGATAATTTTGAACAAAAACAAAAGAAATCCAAATTAAATAGAATGAAAGGCAGATTGTTGAAAGATGCAAGTCAAAGGAAGTGTGACACAAGAAGAGAGAGAGAGAGTATGTGTGTGTGTGTGTGTGTGTGCGCACGCACGCATGGACATGGGGGAAGAACAGAAATATGTAAAATAAAATCCTGAAATATAAAGTGAAAGATATTGTCTGTGTGTCCAAAAAGAAATATTTTCTTGGCAAGAGAAACAAAAAGTTCAAATCAGGTTATTCTATTTAGATGGAAACTATAAGGGTACCTGGGCAAAATGTGCACATTGAGCAAGAAAAAGCTATGGGGTTGCTTGATAAAATGAATGCTAAAACCAACTGAGAAGAGAATAATGATTGTATGATCTGTGCATTGAGGCTGGGCTTCAGGCAAAAAGCAAAGCTTTTCTGACTGACTGAACCCTGTAGCAAATTTAGTTTTTATTCATTCAAATGGAACTTCTTGGTTGAGTGGATAGAATGCATCTCATGGCATCATAATTGCTCAGATGCTGATTTACTCTTTTGGGCAAGCTACTCCATACCTGTATTTTCCCTTCCCTCAACCTCTCATGTATAAAATGAGGATATTAGTAATATCAGCTCTACCTACTTCACAGGGCTAGTATGAGAATGAAAAAGTCACAGTATAAGCTTGTAGAATTAGCTATCGTTACCAGCTCTGATGACTTTGGCTGTCTCTCTGAACAAGTAGTACAGATCTTACTTTCCTGCGTCTCAGCTTGAATTACATCTGGTTGAGATTGTTGTTCATTCATTTCAATTGTGTCTGACTCTTCATGACTCCATTTGGAGTTTTCTTGGCAAAAGTACTGGAACTGTTTGGGTTTTCCTTCTCCAGCTTGTTTTACATCTGAGGAAACTGAGGCAAAGAGTCATACAGCTTGCAGGTGTCTGAGGTTGATCTCAGGAAGATGACTGAGTCTTCCTGATTCCAGACCCAGAACTCTATCCTCTGTGTCACCTAGCCAACCCCAGTTGAGATAGGAAAGAACTAATTAGTATCTCATACGGTTCTGTTTCTTTTACACATAGGGAAACTGAGGCTTCCCTTCTTTCTTTGATGCCATGCCAACAGTAGTTTACATGCTATGCATACTAAATTTTTCCCGATTGTTAAGCTCCTTATCATCAGCTACATAATATCATAGTTAGTAATTAACATTTAAGTGCCTACTATGTGACCACGCTCTATGTCAAACTCTGGAGATACAAATATGAAAAACGAAAGACATTTCCTTCCCTCAAGCAGCTTACAAGATGTTGGGGAGATTACATTCCAAATGAAATAATGGCTTAAGAGACAAAAACAAAGCAGGAAGAACTATATCCTGTTAACCTGAAAAGTTTGGTTAAAGGAGACAGACAGCCTAGGTGACATACAGTTATTTCATTTATTCCCTATTAAGTTAGCAGTTACATGATCATGGAGCCAGAAGCTAAGTTCTGACTGCCTGAACAAAAGAATGAGAAAGCTTAAATACATTTTAGAGCCATCCCAATTCAGGGTGGCTGTGTCACACAGATTTATGATTTCCCTGAATGTTTAATCCTTGTATGAGAAAGGAATTTTCTTAATTGTATAGATGGTAAATACAATAAAATAAGAGAGTTGACAGTATCAACTGAGATTATGACTCAGGGTGTCTGTGTTTTGTTTACCATTAACATTCCATAGCATAGTATATGTCCAAAAAATAAGAAAAAGTCCCATTACTCGAGTTAGTGCCTCAGGTTAAGGATCTCATCCTTAGTGGCCATAAAGTCAGCACCATCTGGCTTTGTTGGCATAGGAAGAGGTATTCTCTGAGTTTAGTCAGAGAACAACAAAACTCTTAGGTCCAGGCTCTTCTGGTTGATTAGTTCAGGCCTTGGCCCTTATTGAGGTTTATTAAATTGCCATTAAATTATCAATCCATTTTAAGTAATATATGAAATTTTTGTTATTTACTTTAATTTCCCTCCTTCCCACCATGGCAGGACTGGTTGCAAAATGAGTAAAAAGCTATCCCTCCTGAATTCATAGGCACAGTGGCTTACTTGTAGTCTCTTTACTTGCATGTCTGAAATAGTTAAGAAGGAAAAAAGAAGGATTTCCAGTTTATGACTCAGTATTATTTAGAAGCAACATCTGACTCACCTCATCTCTGTTTTGTTAATGCATCTCTGGCAATTCAGCAAAGCAGAGATGGGTAAGCTTGTGGTAGATCTTGATATATTGTTTGCTAGTCAAGGGTTGGGGGAAGTGCTTAGTGCCCCTCTTGACTTCCCCAGTTTCCTTATCCTTTAAGTGCTTCAGATGTATGGAATCCAGGTCAACTCTACGTAGGCAGAAAAGAAGAAATTGTGAAAAGAAACATGAATAAATAAAATACTATGTTAGAAGCAACGAAATGTTATTTGGAAAATTATATAAGTGAGTTACATTTACAGCACAAATTATATGCATATGTACACATAAAAACTGGTAAAAAAATTCCTAACAAGTTCCATTCCCTTGGCAGCTCCCCCTACCCCCAGACCAGATTGAATGGTGGGCTGTTTTCCAAATAGTGATGTTCTTATCATTTAAGAATGTTCAGGTAGTGACTAGACAACCACTTATGGTAAATAGTACAGTAAATACATCTATAGATGGGGTTTGTGTTTAGATATAAATTGGTTTAGAAATTATATCCTTTCAGATTTGAGACTCTTGTTTCTGTGATTCTGGTTGCTTACAATATCTAGCAGGATCCAGATGCCTAACCATGGTTCACCTCAGCTATTTTCCCACCAGGATGTGTATCCTACCTTATACCCTTCCACACCTTGCTCTGGGAACAGTAAACAAATCAGTATTACCACTGCTTCTGGAAACAGCAATCAAATGCTCAGTGATTCTTCGTACCATCCTTGTGATTTCAGAGATGGAAAAATCCATTCCTAGATACCACTAGCCTGTGATTATATTCTGCAAATAGAATGTAAGATCCTTGGGAGTAGTTGTTACTGTCTTTTTGTATTCACAACACTTAGGACAATGACTGTAACATAGAAAAAAATATATCGTTCATATTTGTGGAGTGGTACAGTGTACAAATTTAGGTCCATTTTTGTTTAAGCACGATTTTCTCCTTGCAAAGGAATTCTATGTGGTGTGTGTGTGTGTGTGTGTGTGTGTGTGTGTGTGTGTGTCTGAAATTGTTATTTAAAAGAGGAAGTTTTCAGAACTAGTCAAATTATAGGCAGGTATGTTTTGGTTCAATATTAGAAACAACTTCCTGATAACTATAGCTGTCCAAAAAAAAAAGAACAAATTGCAAAAGTAGCTATGTATTCTCTTTTTTTTGAGGTCTTTGGGAGGGCAAGGATCATAGCTAGTAGGGGCTGGTATAAAGGGAGTTGTGCTTTAGGTAGAAGTTAAATTATACTGCTTCTGAAGTCTCCATTCTAAGATTTTATGATTACAACCATACATTTACCATGCATTTGTCTTCTAATGAGATGACATATTCAAGTTCCTGAGGATTTTTGGCACACTCTTTTTGCTCCTTGGTCTGTTCTATATAGTATTTTCTTTTAAGTTTATAGATATGGTTAGTGATACAAATTATGGAATTTTTCATGAAGTACCTAAACACATAATTGGCTGTACTTGAAAGAGTGACTGGTGATCTTGTCCTTTGTGAGGCATGTGGTATTTTTCTATGAAGAAAGATTAGTTCAAGCTTGTGTCTGAGAGATAGCTGGCAAAAATGTTTTGGGAGTAATAACTGCAACACTATGAAAATATGAGCAAATAATTATAACTCTTAATCAGACTTGCCACTTTACGATTTTGTGGGGAACCTAGCATTTGTCAACATCCTTTATTTGACTATTCATTATATTAACATGTACTGCTTTCTGTTTTACAAATTGATAAACCTTTTGCCTTTCTGGTGCTGGACTTCTTGTTACCATGTAGTTGACCATACATTTTGTGCATCTTCCTCCTTCAGGAGGTTTTTATTTCCACTGATTCCTTTGTTTCTCAAGTATCTGTAGCAAAGTTTTTGATGGATGCTGAGCTATTCTGTGCTGCTTTGAATCCTTGTGTCATCTTAAACCAAAGTTTTCCAAACTTATTTGACCTACCACTACCTTTAAAATAATCATTTCAAAATAATCATTTCAAAATATATATTGAAATATATAATATTTATATATATTTAAAGTGATACATCTTAAATTTAATACTTTGTTGTAAACTAGTTGGGTTTTTTTCCTGCATTGAAATTTTGATGATGAAATCTTGTGTCAAATAACCGTATCATATCTTATTAAAAACTAGTCATTACACACACACATATTCCTGTAGTTGCTGGACTTCACAACAATGTGTGATGTACTGGCCTGCCAACACTTGCTTGTTAAGACCTGTTGGCAGGCTTGAGCACTGATTAGTTATAGCTTGCATTTTGTGTGTTTATTTGGAAAATAATGTACTTACTACAACTTTAACTCTGTTACACAATAGATAAACTATGAGTGAACAGTTTTTCAAAATTTTTTTCTCTTCTTTCCTTATTTTCCATTGCCTCCTTATTTTTATTCATTACCCCCTCTGGATCTGTCCAGTGCCCCATAGGGTACAATATATCCCACTTTTCTCAACTTTTGACTTTTGCTTTAAATGACCAATTAGGGGAATTTGAAATCTCTAATATTCTTTTGTTTTCCATGCATTTTTGTACTATCATTAATCACATGATAAGTTCATGTTTTATACTGTACATATCACCTAGATATTGATGTATTCTAATGCTTTTCCTTAGATCTTCAATACTTTCCTCAAGTTGTTGCTGTCAGAGATATGTTTATCCTGTATTTAGAAGTATTACTCTATTATTGGGGCAACCTTTTTGTGCCATGGACCCTAAGGCAGTCTAGTGAATGCTTAAAATGGCATACATAAGATTATAAAGAAAACTATATTGAAACAGTTACCAAAATGTTTTTAAAACATGTTAATAGACCCCGTGTAAAGAACTCTTTGTTCTACAGATTCATCTTTTTTTCTATTATTAACATTAATTTTTAAAGCTTTGAGTTCCATATTTTCTTTCTTCCTCCCTCCCCACTCACCCTCACTGAAAAAGCAAGCAATTTGATAGAGGTCATACATGTGTAGCCATGCAAAATACTTCTATAACAATCATATTGTGAAAGACTAGCCACATTTCTTCTATTCTATCCTGCCTTCCATTTATTCCATTCTCTCCCTTGACCTATCCACCCATCAAAAGTGTTTGCTTTTGATTACCCTTTCCCCCAATCTGCTGTCCCTTCTGTTATCCCCGCTCTCTTATCTCCTTCCCCCCTGCTTTCTTGCAGGATAAGATAGATTTCCATACCCAATTGAATGTGTGTTATTCCCTCCTTAAACCAAATCCTCTGAGAGCAAGGCTCACTTATTCCCTCTCACCTCTTCCCTTCCATTATAAAAGCTCTTTCTTACCTGTTTTATGTGAGATGATTTACTACATTCTTTTTTTTTTCCTTTTTGTGGGGCAGTTGGGGTTAAGTGACTTGCCCAAGGTCACACAGCAAGTTTTTGTGTTAAGTGTCTGAGGCCAGATTTGAACTCAGGTCCTCCTGACTCCAGGGCTGGTGCTCTATTCACTGCGCTACCTAGCCGCCTTGATTTACTGCATTCTACCTGTCTTTCTCTTTCTCCCTGTACACTCCTCTCAACACTTAATTTTATTTTTTAGATATCTTCCCTTCATATTCAGCTCACCTTGGGCTGTCTATCTATATGTGTGTGTGTGTGTGTGTGTGTGTGTGTGTGTATATGAATGCATGCATATGTGTGCATGCATACACATATACATGCGCATGTGCATCTGTGCATCTATGCATGCTATACACATGCGCATATATACATATACATACATAAATTCCCTCTAACTACCCTAATACTGAGAAAAATCTCATGAGTTACAAATATCTTTCCATGTAGGAAATGTAAACATTTCAACTTTAATGAGTTCATTATGAATTCTCTTTCCTGTTTACCTTTTCTTGTTTCTTCTGATTATTATATTTGAAAGTCAAATTTTCTATTCAGCTCTGGTCTTTTAAACAAGAATGCTTGGAAGTTCTCTATTTCATTGAATATCCACTTTTTTCCCTGAAGTATTATACTCAGTTTTGCTGGGTAGGTGATTCTTGGTTTTAATCCTACATCCTTTGACATTTGGAATATCATATTCTAAGCCCTTGGATCCATTAATGTAGAAGCTGCTAGATATTGTGTTATACTGATTGTGCTTCCACAATATTTGAATTGTTTCTTTCTGGTGGCTTATGATATATTCTCTTCAACTTGGGAACCCTGGAATTTGGCTACAGTATTCCTAGGAGTTTTCTTTTTGGGGATCTTTTTCAAGAGGCAATTGATGCATTCTTTCAATTTCTATTTTACCCTCTGTTTCTAGAATATCAGAGCAGTTTTCCTCGATAATTTATTGAAGGATGGTGTCTTGGCTCTTTTTTTAAATCATGGTTTTCAGGTAGTCCAATAATTTTTAAATTATTCCTCCTGGATCTCTCTTCCAGGTCAGTGGTTTTGTTTCCAGTGAGTTATTTCACATTGCCTTCTATTTTTTTTCATTCTTTTGGATCTGTTTTATAATATCTTGATTTCTCATAAAGTCATTCACTTCTGTTTGCTCCAATCTAATTTTGAAGGAATTATTTTCTTAAGTGAACTTTTGAAGTTCCTTTTCCATCTGGCCAGTTTTGCTCTTTAAGGCATTCTTCTCCTCATTGGCTTTTTGGACCTCTTTTGCCATTTCCGTTAGTCTATTTTTTAAGGTGTTATTTTCTACAGTATTTTTTTGGGTCTCCTTTAGCAAGCTGTTGACTCATTTTTCATGATTTTCTTGCAATGCTCTCATTTCTCTTCCCAATTTTTCCTCTACCTCTCTTACTTAGTTTTCAGAATCCTTGAGCCCCTCCATGGCCTGCAACCAATTTATATTTTTCTTGGAGGCTTTTGATGCAAGAGTTTTGACTTTGTTGTCTTCTTCTGGTTCTATGTTTTGATCCTCTTTGTCACCAAAAAAAAGATTCTATCATTTTATTTCTCTTCCTCTGTTTGCTCATCTTGCCAACCAAATACTTGACTTCTGAGCTCTTTGCCACAGTAGAACTCTGCTTCCAGAGTGGAGAGTGCTGTGTCCCAAATTTCTGGGGTTTTGCATAACCGTGTCAGAGCTTCTTCTAGGCCCCTGCCTCAGAACTGTGAGGAGGACTGCCACTCTATAGCCTCAACAAACTTTGCCATGCCAACACTCCTCATCCTAGGACTGCCACCCAAAACTTCAACCCAGATCCAAGTAAGGCAGAGCAAGAAAAGCCTGCCTCATCACCAGCAGAAAGATTCCAGCAATTGCCCTCTGGTTAGCCACTCGGTTCCCCCACCATCTGTGGACCTGGAGCTTTGGAAGCAATGTACCACCTTCTGCCACTCTGGGAGCAGGGCCTGGACCCCATTTCTCTTCCCCAATTCCAACAGGTTCCCCACCGACCTTTTACTTTGTTTTTGGTGTTTATGATTTGAGAAGTCTGGAAACTGCCACAGCTGCCAGTGATTCAATCCCCTGAGGTCTGCTCCAGCCAGACTGTGCTGCTGGTCTGTGTGGATACAGCCCACATGGGACTGTGCTCTACTCCCAGCCTGGTGCCATAGACCCTTCCTGTTGCTTTGCCAGGCTATCTTCAACTGGAGACATATTTCATTCTGTCATTTTGTGGATTCTGTAGCTTTAAAATTTGTTTAGAGTCATTTTTTTTTACAGGTTTTTAAAGTAATTGGGGATGAGTTCAAGTAAGTTCCTGCTTTTACTCTGCCATCTTCCCAGGTTTGCTTTTTAAGGCATTCTTCTCCTCATTGACTTTTTTGACCTCTTTTGCTATTTGGGTTAGTCTATTTTTAAAGGTGTTATTTTCCTCAGCATTTTTTTGGGTCTCCTTTAGGAAGCTGTTGACTCATTTTTCATAATTTTCTTGCATCGCTCTCATTTTTCTTCTCAATTTTTCCTCTACTTCTCTTAGTTGATTTTTCAAAATCCTTTTTGAGCTCTTCCATGGCTTGAGACCATTTTATATTTTTCTTGGAGGCTTTTGATGTAGGAGCCTTGACCTTACTGTCTTCCTCTAGTAGTATGCTTTGGTCTTCCTCCTCACTAAGGATGTAAGAAAATAACTTTTCACCAAGAAAGTCACCTTCTATAATTGTATTTTTTCCCCATTTGTTTATTTTCCCAGCCAATTACTAGACTTTTAAGCTCTTTGTTAAGTGGAGGGTGTACTGCCCCAAGTTTCATGGGTTTTGTGCAGATGTTTTCAAAGAGATTTCTAAGGGTCCTATAAATTTTCAGTTCCTCCAAAGTGGTGTGATCAAAGGAGAGGTGTTTACTCCTCTCCTGGTCTGTGCTCTCGTCTGTGAGCAACCACAAACATTCTTTTCTGCCCTGGAACTGTGAGAAGGATTCCTTCTTCACAGGTGCCACCAGCTCTGCCAAGCCAGTGCTTCTCTTCACCCCAGGACTACGACCCTAGGATCATCCAGTTGATTCCCCCACCATCTGTAGACAGCCAGCTCCAGAAGCATCTGCTGTAGGCCTAGGGCTGGGGCTGGACCATGCTTCTCTCTCACCCAGGTGATAGAGCTTTTCCACTGACCTTTGAAGCTGTCTTTGGCATTTGTGGGTTGAGAAGTCTGAAAACCACTGCAACTGCTAGTGCTTCAGTGCCCTGAGACCTGCTCCAGGCCCTTCTGTGTTGGACTACTATGGGCTATGCTCTGCTCTGAGCCTGGTGCAATAGACCTTTCTTGTTGGCCTTTCCAATTGTCTTGGGCTGGAAATCTGTTTCACTCATTTTGAGGGCTTTTGTGGGAGAACTCAAGCAGGTTCTACTTCAGCATCTTAACTCTGCCCCCTAGATTCATCTTTCTTTTAAATGCTTACAGAGGCAATGGCTGTGACATATACTATTGTGTATATGTCCTGAAATGTTTTTACAAATTCTATCAGATATTGTGGGATAATATATGAGGTTATTATGAGTATAGCAAATGCTAGCTTTGAAAAAATATTCCTTAATTACATAGTCTACTAATTGGATTCAACTTTAGTTTTTAAAAATGTAGTCTAAAGATGCTCATTTATTCAAAATCATTTGAGATGTTGGTATTATTTTTGGCCTCTGTTATGTTTTTAGGCAAAATTTCCAGAGTTTGCATTGAGATTTTCAGTGGCTCAGTTTCTTTAACTTTGTACTCTACAAATTTTGTAGTAAATTTATACTCTATATGTTCCTCAATTTTAACTCTAATTTCATCTAATCTAGGATTAAGTTATTTTATTATTCATTATAACCACATTGATCTATAGTATATTCTTTTACTTGGAGCTAATGGCATTGGTCACAAAAAAAGCAGTATGATGTCTATACCTGATTATTTCTGTGTCCAGTTTGTTATAAATGTAATACTGGCACATAATGAAAACAATCTTATCTCCAGTTCATTTTCATGTACTCATGTGTACTCATGTTTTGCCCACTTTTATGTCCAGTGCCATCTGCACTGAATCATTTCTAGCATTGGTATTTCTGATTTGTTCTGGTATATCATGCTCCTTATGGTATCAGAACACAAATGAATTCTATGGTCCTCTCTGCCCAGTGTCTAGCTGATCATTATGGTCTAAGAAGGGATAGCTTGTTTCTGTGTTTTCCCATCTATTTGACTCTCATGAGTAGTTTCTTCTAACTGACTGGTCTAACCCAGCAATTGCTTTCTCCAAAACTCATTGTTAGCATTTCGGGGTTTCTGCCACATCTTTTTATCTGCCATAGCAATTTCATGGCACAGGAAGTATCCTTTGAATTGTAGTTAAAATCCGGTGTTCAAGTCCTGTCTGCAAATTCACTGTATAATTTTGGGAATACTATTTAATCTCTCTGAGCATTATTTTTCTTAGCTGTAAAATACAGGGGTCAGAATGAATGAGCATTATGGACCTTTTAGGTCTATTGCCTATAACAAATATATTTTTTGTTGCTGACAGACATTGCAGCCACCCCCTCCCATACAAAGTATTTTTTAGAATAAATTAAGCAATTTAGGACCTTTCATTAACTTGTCTGTTTCAAAAAAGATGAAAAAGAATCTTCCTTGCTCACACTTACACCTGTCAGTTCTTGCCCTTATTGAGTGGAGGGTGAAGAAAAAAGCTTTTCCAAAAGATTTCCATTGTAGTTACTCCATCAGAATCACTGAGTTTTCCTTGATCTCACAAGACCATACTTTAAAACATAAATCATGAAATAAAAAGCCCACCTAAAACTCAGTACTCACAGTAAGTAAGCCATTGAATTAAAGATTTGTACCAGAGAGAATATCTAGTCTAATCATAAATTGCTTGAGAACAAGGGATGTATCCTACATCTTGTACCCCAAACAGTCATGAGATAATGACTCAAGAGAAATAATAGTCAAATAAATATCATTCACCACTATCCATAGTTGCCAGAGAGGACTATTATAGTGTTACAAGTATAATCAAACCTTGATTACTTAGGAAGTAAACTGATTAGAATTATCAGTGGGGTTTTTTCAGAACTCAGCTTTTATGAGAAAAACAAACTTTAGCAAATAATAGATCAGAGAGGATTTATTTAAACACACACACACACACACATACACACCCCTTAGGATATGTGCCCAGGTATCAATACTTAACTTCTACATCTCCATTTTCACTCTAGTATGAATAATTAAGCAGTTAACATTCATGTAACACTTGAAATTTTTCAAAGCACTTTCCTCACCACCATGCTGTGAGTCAGACTACAAGTGTTATTTTCCCACTTTTACAGCTATAAGGGTATTGAAGCTCAGAGAACTTGTGACTTGCCCAGATTAAACAGTATGTTCATGATGTTCATGATGAGTGGTGTCAAAGAATTTTAAACTGAGTTGCCATACCCTGCTCTGATCAGATAGTGCCTGCAGTATTCTACGCACCATATTTTGGGAAGGACATTGTTAAACTGGAAAGTATCCAGAGGAGAGTTACCAAGGTTGTGAAGGACCTTGAATCCATGCCCTAGAAAAGTTGGTTGAAGGAATTAAAGCCATTTAGCCATGAGCAGAGAAAACAGAGAGAGGACATGAATGTTTTCTTTTAAGTATTTTGGAAGGGTTATTTTTTGGAGAGGGATCAGATTTGTTCTGCTTAGCCCCAGTGAACAGAATTAGAAGTACTGAATAGGAAAATGATAGGGTAATGGAGTGAAAAGCACTAGGTTTGAAGTCCTGAGATCAGTATTAAAAGATTGCCTCAGGCATCTATTAGCTAGATGGCCTTCTACAAGACCATCATTTAACTTTTCTAATTCTCATTTTCTTCATTGAAAAGGAGAAACTAAAACCCATAGTACCTATTTCACACATTTGTTATGATCATCAAATGAAATAATATATGTCTTTAAAATGCTTTCCAAATTTCATGGCATTATGTCAATATCTGCTATTTCTTAAAAATGCAGAGAATGATAATTGCCTTAATTTAAGGGGAAAATGTTGTTTTTTTCAGTCTTGTCCAACTATCTGTGACCCCATTTAAGGTTTTCTTGGCAAAGATACTGGAACAGGTCTGCCATTTCCTTCTCCAACTCATTTTATAGATGAGGATACTAAGGTTGACTTTCTCAGGGTCCCACAGCTATTATGGGTCAAAGGTCAAATTGAACTCAGATCTTCCTTATTCCAGGCCTTGTACTCCTTCTACTATGCTATGTAGATGCCCTTAAGGGGAAAAAACCCTCCTAATATTTAGTACTATTCAAAAGTTAAGTGAGTTGTAAGATAGTTCTTCCTGGTCTCCATCTTCCTACCCCCTACCCACTAAGAAAAGGCTGGATGACCGCTTGTATTTTGTTGGAAAGGAGGTTATTGTACAAGTGTTAGTTGGTCTAAATCAGGGGTGAAGAACCTACAAGAACAAGGTCACATGTGACTCTAGGTCCTCAAGTGCTGCCCTTTGACTGAATCCAAACTTCACAGAACAAATATCCTTAATAAAAGGATTTATTCTGTAGAACTTGGACTCAGTCAAAAGGCTGAACCCAAGGACTTAGAAGTCCATATGTGGCCTTGAAGCTGCAAGTTCCTCACTCCTGGAATGGACCCTAGAGATGAGGATAAACACTAAGTTTGATTTTAGTATCACTTTCAATGGATCATTGAAATAATAGTTTTCTGAGAAAGAAGGAACCCTAGAAAGGACAGTTACACAGAAGAGGAAACCGAGGCGCAGAGAGTAATAGTCACTTGTCTAAGGTCAGACTCATAGGAGCTCAGTTTTGGAAGGGACGTCAGAGACCGTCTAAGCCAACTCATCTATAGCATACCCATTAAGTAATCATCTCATTTTTGTCTGAAAAACTCCAATGAGGGAGGACCCATTACCTCCTGAACCAATCCATTCCACTTTGGTATATCGCTATTAGGAAAATTTTTTCAAGAAGATTAACCCAGAATTAAAATAAAATAAAATAAAATAAAATAGAAACAGCCAACTACTGCGTACAACCATCACTCAAGTAACTGTTATTGGAATATTGTTCCTAAACTAATCATGTTAACAAGAAACCCTGATACTTCAGAAATGAACACTGCCTGCCACTTGTAGCATACAATACACTTGCAACAATAAATTGTATTGCATGCTATAAGCAGTTATTTTATTGACCCTTTCCTTATCTTATGAGAACATAGTGGCCATATGGCAATCCCTTTACTAACACCCCAGCCCAAGTCTTTATTGGCTGAAGAGCTCCAGAAGCCACTGCCTTAACCAACTGATTTGACTGCTTTGGTGATGCCACTTGGCAGACATCAGCATAATTTTTGGCCTAGTATGATGGAGAGAGAGACTGAGACTTTCATAGGTTTGACTCTCTGGATCAGTGGTTCTCAACCTTCCTAATGCTGTGACCCTTTAATACTCATATGTGGGCATGTCTGCATGTGGGTAGACCCGCCTGGAGATGGATAGAGGAGCAGTGTCTTGGTTCCTAAGACCATCGGAAATAGGTGTTTTTCGCTGGTCTTAGGTGACCCCTGCAAAAGGGTCGTTTGACCCCCAAAGGGTTTGTGACCCACAGGTTAAGAACCACTGCTCGAGATAGTTAGGTTAGTAGGAAAACCAAAGCTTGCAATCCATATTTGCCTGGAATAGATTGGGCCCACTGTAGTTTCAATTACAGCAGTGACTAAGATGAGAAAAAAGAGAGAAACAGAGAAACATGACATGAACTGTATCCAATTTCAGTAGAAAGAATGGAATTTCCAGTCAGAAAAAAAGGATTTAAATCCTTCCTCTGTCACTCAAGTATTATCTGTGTGATCTTAGGTAATTCACTTAAAGGATTTCTGGGCCTTGGTTTTCCTTCTCTCTAGTAGATAGCTTCTAAGATCCCTTCCATCTCTAAATCCATGATTCTATAGGATATATTGTATTGGGTCAATGGTGAAATATAGCTGAGAAGAGTTGTTGTGGTTCTTTATAAGGTCACTAAACCACTAAATGACTCCTTAGATTTGGCAAGAAAATGGGCATTGTGAGACCCCCAAATCCTTATATATTAAGCTATAGAAACAACCCAGACTCTATTTGTAAACCAGAAATCCTAAATGTGTTTCTTGAAGTTGTGATGGGAATAAACTCTGTCCACGTGAAGGGAAATAATAACACATTGAAAAACTCAAACATTATCTGGGATCTCATTTAAGTTTATCTCATATAAATGTTTATTCCTTCCAGTGCTGCAGATTGCAACCCATGCACGACTGCTCATTTTGTTTAGCTCTCATCCACATCCTTCCATATGTTCTCCAAAGGAATTCTTTCTCACAGTTTCTTGACATCAAAAGGATACAGTGTATATATTATAATAAGGATAATCATAACAATCACATTTATATAACAGTTCCCATTGTTCAATATTTAACCAATGTTTTCCTCACAGTCTCCATAAGAAGTATAAAATGGAAGTCTTATTATCTTTATTTTACAGGTGAAGAAACAATTCTAAGGGATATTATCTTCTCATAGTTTTTCTAAGACAGTATAAAGTGTTTTCCCATCCCTCAGTTCCATTTTTCTCTCTCCCAGAGCAATGCTGACTCTTTATTCCTAAATGTGATTTGTTCTAGGCTACATGGTGTTCTGGGCTGTGCTTGATTCAGGTAGGGCAGTCTCCTGATAGTTAATTTTTGGTATTGGAATGAAACAATACTCTTGTATTACATTGAACAGTTTTTTAAAAAGGAGTTAGTAATAGCAAGAGAAAGACATTCAAAAAGGATATGCATTGAGGACATCTCAAGTCTCAAGTTGATTCAGTTCAGCAAAGCACTCCTTCCTCTAAATGTCCATTGTGATCCTCTCTTCCACCCAAGCAACAGAGAACACCTGGAGTTACTCTTGGCTATGCTGTTCTCAGGCTAGCATGAAGTGATGTCAGTAGCCCAGATTTTTAGTCTCCTAAGCCAATCAAATCTCAAGGATAGTTTTAGCAACTTCAGAAAAATCTAGCCCAACTTGGAAACGGGGAGGGGATATTTCTCCCACCATGCATGTCTAGTATTTATCAGAATATACAATTACTCAGTGTTTGTCCCCTCTCCCCCCAAAAAAGTAATACAGTTTGGATATCAAAATGTATTCTCTTGTAGCAAGATCAGCTGATTCAATACAGATAAATAGTACTAGATTGGGACTTATGTTGCTATGCCATCATCACTTGCTTATACATTTTTAAATGTTATGCATTTGTGAGCTTTTGAAACATGACCAAGCTTGACAAAACACTGAAAACAAAACTTTCCTATAGGCCACAGCAGACACTCCAAGGGAAGAAGCCCAAGGCAAAGACAATATGGTGTCACTATCCTTTGCTTTCCAGACTTTCCCTGATCTCAAATCAATTTAGTTTTTCATAAGATCTTCTCATGTTGAGTAAGGCATTGTTCAACACAGCTCCACTGACAGTGCTCTAACACTCTGTTCTTTCTCTTAGCATGAATATGAATATAGGTTTCATTCATTTACAGAGAAAGCATCTGTAAATGTTTGATCGATTGATCGATTGATTCACACATGGCCCTTCACTAAACATTGACAATCTGATTTCTTCCTGTAGAAGAAGCCCCAAAAACCCAAGAGAACTATAATCAATCATTCTCTCCCACAGTGTCACGTGTCACGAGGTTGGTGAGAAAAATATGAGTTTCAACTGGTAGCACATGTAGGTAGAGTAGGGTTAATAGAATATAAGATCTTCCCTGTCCATTAATAGACCTGTGACCACATGTGTTCCTTTTTCTCTTGGATCATGGGTCATGTTCCCAGGTCTAAAGGTACACAGATATTTCCATCATGGATGTCTTGCTGCTTTGAGCTATGGCCCAGTTCACAGCTGTGACACATCCTGAGTCCCATAGAGCCCATCCAGTGATTCAGGGAGATTTATATTGCCTTGGTGGAGGAACTTGCCTAAAGAAAAGCTAATTTAGGGGGAAGGTTGCTTGCAGGAAGGCTTTTACACCTTTTGGCACTGGAACAATTAAGCACTGAGTCATATGTGTTGTGATGCCTTCTGGCTCTGAGCCTGTTACTTGAAAACTATATGTATTGGGAGGTTGGTATTTTACTTTGCGGCTCATTCTTGGGAAGAATGTTTCTTCATGATTTGACCAGACAAAACTCTTGGTAACTTGCTAAGGGAACCTCCCCTCCCCACTTTGTGAACCACATGTTGATGCTCCCTGATCTGGTGATGAGGTATCAATTACTCTGTTTGGACAGTTGGAACACTGTTTGTTGGATTCTTTCTTGGATACTCACTTCTCTTTACTTATCTGTCTGTTAAAAGTAAGATCATTAACCTCTTTAAAACTGTCTTTTCTTTAGAATATCAGATCAAAGAACTGTACTAGCAGCCCACCCTGTTGCACTACTGTGGTTGCTAATACACGTAAGATAAGAAAATGAAATATGAGGAACTCCATTTTGGCTGCACTTCTGCTAGTTTGTCTTTAGGGTTGAGACTTGGGAGAAGAGAAGTTTGAGGAAAGTTTTAAAATTTTTTCATTGAGATAAGTATAGGAGAAACTTCATTGGTTATTCTTAATGATATGGAGAATTTATAAATATATTTGCAGCATAGAATTTAGGATAGTGTACCAAAGTCTGTCTTTAAAGGACTATTAGAAGGGCATATTCTGGTCCTTAAATAATGACTATACATTCATAATTTTCACACATGTTGACCTATCTCCTTTCAAATAAGTCACATTACTGAAGAATCTAGGAATTAAACTTGGGTATTCTGACTCTGGGACCAGTGTTCTTTCCAGGTTCTCCTGAGAGTTTATAGAAAACTTAGAATTTCCATCTCTTATGTATCAGTTCACTCTTTTTATCCAAGTGGTCATATATATTTTATAAAAAAAATTGACGTTTGGTGAAATTAACAGAATACTGTCAGGAACCTGAATGAGAAGATGTGTTTTAAGCTGTATGTGAAAGTCAGGAGAAATAAGCAATTTGTCCATTCAGCAAAGTATGAAAAAATGTTGCCTATTTAGCTATTGAATCATCATACTATGAGGTATTGTCCTGGTTGCAATAGTCTTTTGTTCAGAATCACCATAGTCCAGGCATGCTATTAGACCTTGAAAAAAGACTTTCTGAAAGGTGGAGAAGAATGAAATGGATGAAAGTGTTCTTTTACTTTGATTCTCATGTGAAAATTTTCTTCCAAAAAAATAAAATCAGATATTTTTATACATTTTAAAAATTGACAAGGATTTTTTTCCTCCCTCCATGTTCCTCTTACCCACAAGGAGGGTGGGAGGGAGGAAAGAAGGAAGGAAGGATGGGAGGATGGATGGATGGATGGATTTTAATATGCAGGTAAATGGAGAACCTGTAAAGCTAATCCCTTAGTCTATTTATCTTTTATTCCCTCCTTCCTTCCTTCCTTCCTTCCTTCCTTCCTTCCTTCCTTCTTTCTTTTCTTCTTTCCTTCCTTCCTTCCTCTCTCTTCCTCCCTCCCTCCTTCTCCCCACAACCTATATGATCATACACAGAGAATGAGGGACTGTGCAATTATAATCTGAATAATAGATATCATTTATCCATTTATTTTTTCCCCCATTTTCGTTAGTAAGGTCGAACTCCTTTGAAGGATTATTATTTTGATTTGTGAGGGAACATGTTGCACTGGATTAAAGTCCGTTCCTAGAATAAGAAAAACCTAGCTTGAAATTCTTCCTCTGACTCACACCAGCTATGTGACTGTGGGCAAGTCACTTTAACATCATTTATGATAGCACATATCTATTTTTTACCTGGGAAGATGTGAAGGGACAAAATATCCAAAGGCTTTTTAAAAAGATGTGTATGTATATATACACACAAACATAACATGCATATATATGTATACATACATATATACAAACATGCAGTACATATATACTGTATATACATACAAACATAACAGTACATATATACTGGTTTATGTGTTTACTCTGTGTGTATCTGTATGTACAGTGAACATGTAAGCTATCTCATTTATACATATACATGCATGCACATCTACATATCTGGATATACAGTGAACATGTAAACTATCATATATACACATCTATACACACATGTGTATCTATCTATATGTAATCATTTAATGTAGCTTTTGGACATTTTGTTTCATATCACCACTGTTGAATGTGTGTGTGTTTTCACTCTGGGACTATGTCCAATACATCCTGCCACTATTTTATTATGTTTGTAGATGAACAGAATTACTGTGAAAGCTAATGTAATTTGAATCTTTCCCAAATTTTGCCCCTTGATTTTTTAATATTTCCCCAGCTCTCCAGCTACTTCATATGCTTCTTTTTGGGCTTAATTCTCAAGTGTAGTGCAGAGATTTTTAATTAGATGGCATAGTACCAAATGACTATTACTTGCTTAGTATAGATATTTGTGAATTATTTGTATATCAAGTTTATGGATTACTTGCATATACTAATGTATCATTCCATTAATTCTAAATATATATTAATAAAAGACCTTATAGATCTGTTATATTTTATTAGATATTATAAATGTCTTCAGAGCCTTAGTACTTCTGCTTTCAAATATCAACACTTAATGAGAGTCTCTTTCTGGATACTATAAGAGTAACAGATTTCAATTCAACTTAACAAGGGCCTACTATGTACAAGGATTTAACCAAGACAGTGTGGTTAAAGAACTAAGCTGCAGGGTACTTTAAGACACGTGAACAAATAAGCAGAACACAGTGTAAAAATGTGATAAGGGCAAATGAAGGATCCAGAGAAATCATTTTCTGAAAATTTGGAGGACAAAGTACTTTAAACTTTGAGAATCATTGAAAACTTGAAGAAGCAGGATTTAAACAGGCAGTTAAATGGAGAAAGTACATCCTTAGTACGGAGGAGAGGCCAGCATGAGATGGGGTCGAAGAGCTAATAGTTCTTTCAGCTCATTTTTGCCTGGAATTTGATACACAGAGAAGACTGAAGTCCAAAAACAGTTGAAAAGTAAGTTGTAGCCAGATTATAATCCTTCTTAGAGGCCAGATTGAGGAATTTATGTTTTATCCATTATAGTGTTTGTATTTTTGAGGCAACTATGTGGTTCAGGTAGTGTTGGACCTGAAGTCAGGATGATCTGAGTTTAAATTCAGCCTCAGTCACTTATTAGCTGGGTGACCCTGGACAAGTCCGTTGACCTCTCTCTACTTTAGTTTCCTCATCTGTAAAATAGGGACAATAATAGAACCTACCTCACAAAGTTGTTATGAGATTAAAACAAGGTGATATTTATAAGGCTCTTTGTAAACTTTATAGCACCATATAAATGCTGTGGGCAAGTCACTTTGTTATTATTGTTATTATTAATCATTTTATAGGTAATATAGAGTCATTGTAGTTTTGTGAGAAAGGGTGTGACATGATCACACCTGAGCTTTAGGAAGAATATTTTGGCATCCAGGTTAAAGATGACTTGAAAAAGGGAGTCAGTACAGATAAGGAGACTGATTGGAGCCTATTATAATAGAAGGTGATGAGAACCTGAAAAGAAACTAGTCATTCCATCTAAGAATCTGGATAGCAATTAATTACAAGGCTTCCTTCAGTGCTCCAAAGATATGAACCACTGTATTCCATAACACTGGCAAGAAAGCAAATGGTTCTGTATTACAAAGTAAAGGCCAAATAATCAAATAATGAGGCCCTTCAAATAACTTGTTGGTCAGACTGCAAAGAGCTAGTGGGTAAAATAGCAGAAATATTCTCCCATTGTGGACTGGTCAATATATGTTGTATTTTTATAATTTTCATATAATTTTAAGTAACTTCTATTCATTTTGGGAGATGGAAAATATTTTTCCCTCTCAAGTATTAATGAATCTATGTTCTCATCAATATAGCTTTTATGTTTTTCTTGATACTAATGATTAAATAATTGTCAAAAAACCTTATCTGTTATATATATATTTTTTCCAGGCATCTTGTAAATTCAGCACTCTTGATAGCAACTATCCTGGTCCCCTTCAATAGAAAGGATTAGGTGGCGCAGTGAATAGAGCACCAGCCCTGGAGTCAGGAGTACCTAAGTTCAAATCTGGCCTCAAACACTTAACACACACACAAAAAAAACTAGCCATGTGACCTTGGGCAAGTCACTTAACCCCAACTGCCCTCCAAAAAAAAAAAAAAGAAAGGATTAGGGATGGTAGTACCTTGCTTATGGTGTTTTGATGCATCCATCTCTTAGGGCAGAAATCTCTCTCTCTTTCCCTCTCCCTCTCCCTCTCTCTCTCTCTCTCTCTCTCTCTCTCTCTCTCTCTCTCTCTCTCTCTCTCTC